>NW_026844478.1:14147673-14573468 GCF_025583915.1 Anolis sagrei ordinatus
GCAGGCAAAACGTCAGGAAATATTGCTGCTGGAACATTGCCATACAGTCCGAAAAACGTACATCAACCCAGTGATCCCAGTCATGAAAGCCTTCGACAACACATTCTGTCAATGTTTAGGATCTGTGGTGCACTCGATTGGCATGAAGACTACAAACTTAAGGTCTTCAAACAGGAAATATGTAAATCTGATTAATAGGTTTTGCATTGTTGTTGTTTTCCTTCCTTCTTTCCCTCTCTCTCTCTCTTTCAAGGAATTTTTGCTCCCAGATTAATGAGACTATAAAATTCCACGCTCTGGGACTTTTTTTCCCCCCCTTTGACTTTAATGCCTTCCCCAAGCTAAACATATTTCTAAATAAGGCTGAGTTTTTGCAAGGCCAGAGGAAGCCTTGCGCATCGACCAAGCCCCCCTCCCGCCAATGCTCCCTCGCATGTTAGAGTGGCATGAAGCAATATAAAATCATAAAGGCTGCCGTAAAAACGGTACCCTTGAGAGGCGCCTAGCCATGGAGAAGAGATGAAGCCGCGCATTTAGGCTCCAGAAAGGCTCAAGGATTGTGAATTAATGCCAGGTGATGGCTGGCTCACCTGAGCGGAGACGAACCAAACTTCTTCTTTGCTCCATGGGATTATTCCTTGCCATTTGGCAAAATGGGGGGGGGGGGGGGATTGCGAGGAGATATCCCAAAATGTCTAAAATACTCACTTGTCTTTTTCAGTTTGTTCAATGGGGACATGGCCTTCCAAATGTATAAGACTCCAGTCCCCATCATCCACTTGTCTTAAGAGATCTACTGTGGCCTTGTAGATCTATTAAACTCCAACCCTGATAATCAAGGGTCTGGAGAATAAGCCTCATGAGGAGAGGCTTAGGCTGGGCATGTTTAGCCCACAGAAGAGAAGGCTGAGATGAGACTCTTTGTCAGGAGGGCTTTGACTACGTTTTCTTGCTCTGGTGAAGGGAGTTGGATTGGATGGCCTTAAGTATTTTCTGTTGGTCATGAGGATTCTCTGTGGGAAGTTTGGCCCAATTCTGTCATTCGTGGGGTTCAGAATACTTTTTGATTGTAGGTGAACTGTAAATCCCAGTAACTACAAACCCCAAATGTCAAGGTCTATTTCCCCCAAACTCCATTTGTGTGCATATTTGAGCATATGGAATATTCATGCTAAATTTGGTCCAGATCCATCATTGTTTGAGTCCACAGTGCTCTCTGGATGTAGGTGAACTACAACTCCCATACTCAAGATCAATGCCCTCCAAACCCTTCTAGTGTTTTCTGTTGGTCATGGGAGTCCTGTGTGCCATGTTTGGTTCAATTCCATCATTGGTGGAGTTCAAAATTCTCTTTGATTATAGTGAACTATTAATCCCGGTAACTACAACTCCCAAATGACAAATTACTTTTTTTTTTTTTAGTGATGGTCACTCATTGGGTTAGTAGGTGTCTTGTGGCCAAATTTGGTGGCAATTCGTCCAGTGGTTTTTGAGTCATGTCAATCCCACAAACGAACATTACATTTTTATTTATATAGACTAGCCGTCCCCTGCCACGCGTTGCTGTGGCCCACATGGGGGTTGAGTGTGGGAGGTTTGGCCCATTTCTATCATTGGTGGGGTTTGGAATGCTCTGTGATTGTAGGTGAATTATAAATCCCAGCAACTACAAGTCCCAAATGTCAAGATTCTATTTCCCCCAAACTCCACCAATGTTCACATTTGGGTATATTGAGTATTTGTGCCAAGTTTGGTCCAGATCAATCGTTGTTTGAGTCCACAGTGCTCTCTGAATGTAGGTGAACTACAACTCCAAAACCAAAGGACTCTTCCAACCAAACCCTTCCAGTATTTTCTGGTGGTCATGGGAGAACTGTGTGCCAAGTTTGGTTCAATTCAATCATTGGTGGGGTTCAAAATGCTCTTTGATTGTAGGTGAACTATAAATCCCAGCAAACTACAACTCCCAAATGACAAAATCATTTTTTTGAGTGAAGGACATACATTGGGTTGTTTGGTGTCTTGTGTCCAAATTTGGTGTCAATTCGTCCAGTGGTTTTGTGTTATGCTAATCCCACAAACGAACATTACATTTTTATTTATATAGATTATCCTGGATTATCTAGCAGTGGAGACTCATATAATCCAGTTTATTTATTTATTTATTTATTTGTTTACTTTGCTTATATACTGCTGTATCTCAAGCCTGAAGGCGACTCACAGCGGTTCACAAACAGTAAAAACAGTAGAAACAGCAGTGGTTCCATACAACATATAACAATTGACTTAACACATTATCCATAAATTACCAATAAGCAATTACAATGCACAATTATTACAAAAAACAACCGTACCCAATCTTCTCATCATCCAAGCGTAGTCCAGGTTCGTCGTCCATTGTTCCATTCCTATGTTCCATTACCAGATTGCACTAAATTACTCAAACGCCTGCACAAACATCCAGGTCTTCACCTTTTTGCGGAATACCATTAGAGATGGTGCTAGTCTAATGTCCGTAGGAAGGGCGTTCCACAGCCGAGGAGCCACCACCGAGAAGGCCCTATCTCTCGTCCCCGCCAGCCGAGCTTGAGAAGCAGGCGGGATCGAGAGCAGGGTCTCCCTGGAAGATCTCAAAGTCCTGGTGGGTTCATAGGCAGAGATGCGGTCAGATAGGTAGCTTGGGCCGGAACCGTTTAGGGCTTTAAAGGCCAACGCCAGCACTTTGAATTCAGCCCGGTAGCAGATCGGTAGCCAGTGGAGTTGGCGCAACAGGGGGGTTGTATGCTCCCTGCGCTCCGCTCCTGTTAAAATCATGGCTGCCGAGCGTTGGACTAGTTGGAGCTTCCGAGCTGTCTTGAAAGGCAACCCCACGTAGAGAGCGTTGCAGTAGTCTATACGGGATGTAACCAGAGCGTGGACTACCGTGGCCAAGTCAGACTTCCCAAGGTACGGGCGCAGCTGGCGCACAAGTTTTAACTGTGCGAATGCTCCCCTGGTCACCGCCGAAACCTGGGGTTCCAGGCTCAGCGATGAGTCCAGGATCACACCCAAGCTGCGAACCTGCGTCTTCAGAGGGAGTGCGACCCCATCCAACACAGGCTGTAACCCTATGCCCTGTTCGGCCTTGCGACTGACCAGGAGTACCTCTGTCTTGTCTGGATTCAATTTCAATTTGTTCGCCCTCATCCAGACCATCACAGCGGCCAAGCACCGGTTCAGGACCTGGACAGCCTCCTTAGTAGTTTAAAGCAGATTATCTGAGATCAGCTCCTGGGATATAGGGGAGTGGAGAAGGGGCCGTACATACACACACAAACAGGTATCAAGAGCATGGCTGCCAATAGAGCAATACGGATACCTTTTCCCCGTCTAATGAAATGCATGGTATGAATATGTGCATAATGCAAAAATCAATAAATAATGAATTACCCCAATTGTAATGGAATGTTTTCTTAATTTTATTGTCAGCCGTGATAAATAATCAGTACTTTTTATACTGCATTAAATTAATTAGTGTGTCAGTTCTATTACATACATCAGCAGTGAAGGAAAGCAGTGACATCTGTTTCGAATGGCTCAAAGATGCGCCATCCCTTCTTCAGGATGGGAAGCGGGTGCTTCTGTGATTGACAGCTCCGGCGGAATTAAGTGAGAGGGTTAGGCAAAAAGAGATTTTGCATTCCCAAGAAGTATAATACTGCTAAGAAAGAAAAGAAAAATCTCATTTCTAAGACCAGCCATCAATCGAGGATGCTTGCCATAGATGCAGGCGAAATGTCAGGAGAAAATGCCTCTAGAACATGGCCATATAGCCCGGAAAAACCTACAACAACCCAGTTTGGAAGTAATGAAGCACAGAAATAACTAGTTACCTGTAACCAATCCCTGGTTGTAATAACTAAGTTATACTGGGGAAAGTTCATCCATAATCCCCACTGCGATGAATGGAGCTTGTTAATTATCAGTGATGCAAGTCCCCTTGGAGGGCATTGACCTTGAGTATGGGAGTTGTAGTTCACCTACATCCAGAGAGCACTGTGGACTCAAACAATTATGGACCTTGGATCTACACAAGGTCATGCTGGCCACATGACCTTGGAGGTGTCTAAGGACAACACCGGCTCTTCGGCTTAGAAATGGAGATGAGCACCACACCCCAGAGTCGGACTCATCTGGACTTAATGTCAGGGGAAAACCTTTACCTTACCTACTCTATATTTGCACTAAATAGGATTTGATGCACTTTGGATGCATTTACACTACAGGATTAATGCAGTTTAATTGCTTTGCATCCCGCCACTACATAAAATATGATATAACGGTATGTGCTGCTGGAGAGTGGACTAATGGGCCAACACATTAGGACATGCTTTTAGGACTTGGCTGTAAAGACAGTAAACCCTTAGGTTGCTGTGAGTTTTCCAGGATGTCTGGCCATGTTCCAGAAGCATTCTCTCCTGACATTCCACCCACATCTATGGCAGAATCCCTCAGAGGTTGTGAGGTCTGTTGGAAGCTAATCAAGTGAGGTTTATTTATCTGTGGAATAATGTCCAGGATGGGAGAAAGAACTCTTTGTTTGTTGGAGACAAGTGTGAATGTTGCAATTGGCCAGCTGGATTAGCATTGAATGGCTTTACAGATTGAAAGCCTGGCTGATTGCTGCCTATGGGAATCCTTTGTTGGGTGGTGTTAGCTGGCCCTGTTGTATATATTGTCAAAGGCTTTCATAGCTGGAATCACTGCGTTGTTGTAAGTTTTTTGGGCTGTCTGGCCATGTTCCAGAAGCATTCTCTCCTGACATTTTGCCCACATCTATGGCAGGCATCCTCAGCGGTTGTGAGTGTTGGAAACTAGGCAAGTGAAATTTATATATCTGTGGAATAATGTCCATGATGCAAGAAGGAACTCTTCTTCCTTCTTAGCACTGAATGGCCTTGCAGCTCCAAAGCCTGGCTGATTGCTGCCTATGGGAATCCTTTGTTGGGTGGTGTTACCTGGCCCTGTTGTATGTATTGTCAAAGGCTTTCATAGCCGGAATCACTGGGATGTTGTACGTTTTTTGGGCTGTCTGGCCATGTTCCAGAAGCATTCTCTCCTGACATTTTGCCCACAGCTACGGCAGGCATCCTCAGCAGTTGTGAGGTCTGTTGGAAACTAGGCAAGTGAGGTTTATATATCTGTGGAATAATGTCCAGGGTGAAAGAAAGTACTCTTGTCTGCTTGTGGCAAGAGTGAATGTTGCAATTGGCCAGCTGGATTAGCATTGAATGGCCTTGCAGCTCCAAAGCCTGGCTGTTTGCTGCCTAGCGCAATCCTTTGTTGGGTGGTGTTAGCTGGCCCTGTTGTATGTATTGTCGAAGGCTTTCATGGCCGGAATCACTGGGTTATTGTAAGTTTTTTGGGCTGTCTGGCCATGTTCCAGAAGCATTCTCTCCTGACATTTTGTCCACATCTATGGCAGGCATCCTCAGAATGGTGAGGCCTACTGGAAACTAGGCAAATGAGTTTTATTTAGTTTTATTTATCTATTTATTTATTTAGTTTTATTTATTGAGTTTTATTTAGGGTGAGCGGCGATTTGAGCTATTCCCCAAAGTTGTAGTCTAATAATGCCAATGCTATTCCCCCTTTGCTCATCATTATGCGCTTTAATAGCATATTAAACTTGGTATAGTTCTTCAACCTGTCCAGGCTTCCAAAGGCCAATTCTTTCTGATTGGAACATGACAAAACTGTCACTTAAGGGTGAGTTTGACATCACGTTTACCTCAATGACTCCATGCTACAGAATCATGGGAGATGCAGCTTGATGAGATATGAGTCTAGTATTTAGTGGAGAAGGGGAGACCTAGCAAAACTACATCTCCCACAAGTCCACAGCATGGAGCCACAGCAATTAAAGTGGAGTCCAAATGCATTCACCATCCATTGTTTTGGAATCCCAGTTCATAGGGAAGAGTGACTGCACTGACTTGAGTTGAGAAAGCCCTGACCTGAAGGCACTGCCACCTAGTGGTATGGGGATGTATTACTCCATGAATTGCATACAGAAAGCTCTCTTCTATCTTCCTGTGTTCTGAAATGTTGCACTGACACCTGACATGTGTTTGGTAACAAACCATTCACCTTATCACATTGAGAGATTTCCCATTTGTAGGACATTGTCTCATTGCCCAACTGCCTCATTGTCCAACTGTCAGCAGCCTCTTGTATCCTATGGGACGTTCACTCATGTTTTCCCCTCTCAATGGGATGAGGTCTCATGTCCAATCCCATGCACTCCAACATTGAGCAAGTCACACTCTCTCAGCCTCAAAGGAAGATCCTTCTCTGCAAAAATTCTGCCAAGAAAACCCTATGAGAGGTTCACCTGAGTCCCCATAAATCAGAAAGGACTTGAAGACATACAAAACAACAATAAAACCACAATTAATGTAGTAAGTGCTACCAATCCTAAGAAATTCAGGAAAAGAGAAGAAATAGAGCCTTCATTGTGTTCTAGAGCTCCCTTCTCAAAGAGGCCAGGACCCCTTCCACACAGCTGTGTAAAACCCACATTGAGCTGGATTATATGGCAGTGTGGACTCAGATAGCCCAGCTCAAAGCAGATACTATGTCCCTTGATATTCTGGGTTATATGGCAGTGTGGAAGGCCACACAGACAGCCCTGTATCCCAGGATCCGATCCCAGGTTTTCTGCTTTAAACTGGATTATATATATATATATATATATATATATATAGTCGTGTCAGGAGCAACTTGAGAAACTGCAAGTCTCTTCTGGTGTGAGAGAACTGGCCGTCTGCAAGGATGTTGCCCAGGGGACGCCCGGATGATTTGATGTTTTTATCATCCTTGTGGGAGGCTTCTCTCATGTCCCCGCATGAAGAGCTGGAGCTGATAGAGGGAGCTCATCCGCCTCTCCCCGGATTCGAACCTGCGACCTGTCGGTTTTCAGTCCTGCCGTCACAGGGGTTTAACCTACCTAACTGGATTATATGAGTCCGCACTACTAGATAATCTGGGATAAACAGAAAACCTGAGATCAGATCCTGGGATATAGGGTCTGTCTGGAAGGACCCACAAATAATCCAACTCAAAGCAGATATTGTGGATTATCTCCCTTGTTATTCTGGATTATATGGCTGTGTGTAAGGGCCCCCAGACAGGCCCTATATCCCAGGATCTGATCCGGGTTTTCTGCTTTAAACCGGATTAGATGAGTCTACACTGCTAGATAATCTGGGGTAGACAGAAAACCTGAGATCAGATCCTGGGATATAGGGTGTGTCTGAAAGAGCCCTCAGATAATCCTATTCAAAGCAAATAATGTGGATTATCTGCTTTGATATTCTGGATTATAGTACACTGTAGAAGGAGTTTAGAATAACTCCTTTCTATTAGGGAGCCCCCGGTGGAGCAGTGGGTTAAAACAGGTTGGAGGTTCGAATGTGAGGAGAGCACAGGTGAGTTCCCTCTTTCAGCTCCAGCTCTCCATGCAGGGACATGAGAGAACCCTCCCACAATGGTGGTAAAACATCAAAACATCCGGGCATCCCCTGGGCAATGTCCTTGCAGACAAACAATTATCTCACACCAGAAGCGACTTCCAGTTTCTCAAGTCACTCCTGACATGACAATATGTGTGTGTGTGTGTAGGCAAATACTTCTTTATCCCAACTGAAGTTGTTTTTTGTGCTCTTTTCAATTATACTTTTTAAAAAAAACCTCTTTGCAACATTTGTGGTTCTCTGTTATAAATTATTTCCAAAGTTGTAATCCCATTCTAATTTTTTTTCTCTCTGAGAGAATGTTGTAACGATACTGTATTGGAAAAGGTGGGGTATAAAGATAATAATTCAATTCCATTTTATTGCATGAGCACAAGGGCACAGCAAAGTGCAAAACTATCATAACAACACAATAAAACACAATGAGGTTTTAGGCAATCGCTTAAAACACACCCGATGCAATATATTAAACAATGCATCAAAATCTGGGTGGGACAACAGCGCCAGGATGTAAATGCAACTAATATATTAATGTTTTTATTTCTGTTAAAACAAACCCTGGATGGATGTCTCTCATGTCTCGGTTTCGCTTGATATAGACACTATAGAATTTCAACTTCAATTTAGGGCCCTTCCACACAATCATATAATCCAGAATATCAAGGCAGAAAATCCCACAATATCTGCTTTGAACTGGGTTATCTGAGTCCACACTGCCATATATTCCAGTTCAAAGCAGATAATTTGAGATTTTATTCAGCTGTCTGGAGCGGGCCTTAGGCTGTCTGTCCTTATATCCCAGAATCTCACCCCAGGTTATCTGCTTTGAAGTTGATTAGATGAGTCCCCACTGCCATATAATCTAGGATAAACAGATAATCTGGGACCAGATCCTAGGATGTAGGGCAGTGTAGAAGGGGCCTTAGACTGAATCAAACAGAGAGGCAACTTTTGCTATTCACAATGAGACAAATGTATCTTTATAGCAGTGGTTCCCATCTTGTGGTCTGTGGACCATGAATGGTCCGCTAGAACTAAAATATGGTCTGCAACCTCACCGTTGCAACAAGAGTGACTGATCTTGCAAAACCCTCTTATAGTACTTGGGCTTATTAAATATGGTTTTCTGTAGGCGAGCAGATGGCGATTACTGGATGGCATATGTTCTGTATCAGAAACTAGAGCTGATGTGGTCTATCCAATGCAATTTTTGGAATCGGCACTCTATACGACCAAACCGAACATAAAGTTGACCAAAAACTGATTCATAACCCTTTTGGTACTAATGTTGGGGAGTGGTCCCTGGTCAAAGTGGTCCCTGGTCAAAAAAAAAAAAAAGGATGGGAACTACTGCTTTATAGGATGACTAACATATATACCCAACGCTGCTTAGGTATCAGAGGAACTGTTGTCTCCTTCCGCCCTTCCTTCCCTCCTTCCTTCCTTCTTTTCTCTCTCTCCTTTCTTTCTCTTCTTTTTCTCTTTCTTTCTTTCTATCTTTCTTTCTTTCTTTCTATCTTTCTTTCTTTCTATCTTTCCTTCCTCCTTCCTTCCTTCCTTCCTCTCTCCTTTCTCACTTCTCCAGCTCTGTCTCCACGACAACATTACTCTCTTTGTGGCGCTTTCCTTCCTGCCTCTCCTTCGTCCATACCCCCCCCCCCCCCGTCTTTTCTTCTTCCCTTACTTTTGCTCATACACTTCCCCCTTTCTTTCTTTCTTTCTTTCTTTCTTTCTTTCTTTCTTTCTTTTCTTTCTTTCTTTCTCTTCCCTTCTTTTCTTTCTTTCTTTCTTTTCCTTCTTCTTTTTCTTTCTTTTCTTTCTTTCTTCTTTCTTTTCTTTCTTTCTTTCTTTCTTTCTCTTCCCTTCTTTTTCTCTTTTCCCTCCCTTCCTTCATCCTTTCTCTCTCCCCCCCTCTTTCTCTTTCTTTCTTTCTTTCTTTCTTTCTTTCTTTCTTTCTTTCTTTCTTTCTTTCTTTCCTCTCTCCTTTTTCCAGCTCTGTCTCCACAGCAACATGTCTCTCTTTGTGGCCCTTTCCTTCCTCTATTTCCCTCCATCCTCCTTTCCCCTCTCTTTTCTTCCTTTCTTTACTTCTTCCCTTGCTTTTCCATATACCCTTCCTTCCTTCCTTCCTTCCTTCCTTCCTTCCTTCCTTCTTCCTTCCTTCCTTCTTCTTCTCTCTCTTTCTTTCTCTTCCTTCTTTTTCTCTCTTCCCTCCCTCCCTTCTCCTTCTTTCTCCTCCCTTCCTCTCTTCTTTTCCTTTTCTCCCTTCCCTTCATACTTTTCCTCTTTTCCTCTTCTTTCCATCCCTCCCTCCTTTTTCTTCCTTCACCTTTCCTTTCTTCTCCTTTCCTTTCTTTCCCTTCTTCTTCCTTCCTCCCCTCATTCCCTCCCTCATAAAGATGTCACTTTTCTTTCCTGGTGACATTACAGAGGGCCACTTCACCTCTCAAAAAACCTTTGTTGGACAAATAGGCACACAAACACACATGCATACTTATGACTTTTGTCAATAACATAGCTAATTTCACGAGAAAGTTTTCGTAAAGATCCCTGGGACAGAAGAAGATGGTGGATGATAGCATCTACAGTCCTTTTACCACTTGATAATATAAATAAATGTGTGTATGGTGCCATCAAAAATGCAAGACAGGGTGCCTGTACCTTTAATTGTTGTTTGGAAATGGGCAATTGGACAGGTGAAGACTGAAGGCAAAAGATCAGTTAAGGGTACAATAGCCCCGTGCCAACTTTTTATGCCACACCATGCACAGAAATGAACCTACGAAATACTTTGACAATAATAATAATAATAATAATAATAATAATAATAATAATAATAATAGAATCCATTCTTAGCTTCTTTTTTTCCAGAGCATGTTCAGCAATGACAGCTGCATTGTGCAAAGTTCAGAGGCTGAAGAAGACATGTGCCAGCCCCGAGCACCTTGCTGCAATAGGAAAGCACAATGGCACACTTTTTAAAAAACAAAAACCCCAAATCCGTCTTGAATCAGCCGCTTAGACTCGCAAAACTAATGATGATGATTATGTTGATGACAATGGCAATTATAATCATCTTTGGATAATGCGCCACATTGGCTTTCATGCAAATACGAATTAAGATTTCATTTTTTTCTAATAGGGTTGGATGTACTTTAAGCCATTTCTTTTTGTTCTCTTGCTCTTTTCAAAGCATTTGGTCAAAAGCATTAAGGAAGTTCTGTCATAATATAAACCCAATTCCATGCAGTTTTCCAAAGGTTGAATGAAAAGTAATGCCTCCACCTTCATAACTCCTCAACAGATGGCAGTACTGGTATGCGGCAGGTACTGGCTTGTTCAGTAGACTCTCCTCTACAGTTCCATTTTGGTGGGAAGCCTTAGCATTGAACGGTTGTGTTGTTAAAGTGCAAAGTATGGAACCCTGTGCAGATGGTCGGTCAATGCGACTTAAGCAACATGCAGTCATTGAATTCTTGACAGCAGAAGGTGTCACCTCAAAGGAGATTCATCAAAGAATGCAAGCTGTTTATGGGGATTGTGTTGATGTGAGTACTGTGCGTCGTTGGGTGAGTAAGTTTTAAGATGTTGAGGTGGGAACATCTGACTTGCGTGACAAAGAGTTGAACGTCCTGTGACAGAAACCACCGAGTTTCACAAGCAAAAAGTTGACAGATTGATTCAGGATGATCGTCGTATCACTCAAAGAGAAATTTCAAGCACAATCAGCATTTCACAAGAATGTGTGGGTCACATTATTACTTTGCTTGGCTGTCGGAAGATCTGTGCATGATGGGTACCCGGGAAGCTGATGCCTGAAATGAAAGCGTACGGACTTGAAACTTCAGAGACTGGATCTCACCACCGTACGACATCCTCCATACAGTCCAGATTTAGCACCGTCTGACTTCCATCTGTTCTCAACAATGAAAGAAGATCTGCGGGGACATTATTATGCTTCTGATGAAGATGTTGAGAGAACTGTGAGACACTGGTTGCGGAAACAGAGTGTGACTTCTTCCGTGACGGTTTCAGAAAACTTGTTCATCGTTGGCAGAAACGTATCCAATTTTCTGGTGATTATGTGGGAAAATGAATAGTGGTAGTTAAAGAGCACATCCTAAGGATTATTTGTGTTTCATTTATGAAAATATTCCCATCCAAACCCAAGTAACGAAGGTGGAGGCATTACTTTTCATTCAATCCTCATACTGATACCTGCTTTGGCCATGTACCATGTAGGTCAGCGTTTCTCAACCTGAGGGTTGGGACATCTAGGGGGGTCGCGAGAGCATGTCAGAGGGGTCACCAAAGACTATCACAAGACACAGTATTTTCTGTTGATCACGGGGGTTCTATGTGGGAAGTTTGGGCCAATTCTATCCTTGGTGGGGTTCAGAATGCTCTTTGATTGTAGGTGAACTATAAATCCCAGCAACTACAACTCCCAAATGTCAAGGTATATTTCCCTCAAACTCCATCAGTGTTTACAATTGGGCATATTGAGGTTTCATGCAAAGTTTGGTCCAGATCTATCATTGTTTGAGTCCACAATGCTCTCTGGATGTAGGTGAACTACAACTCTAAAACTTATGGGAGTTCTGTGTGCCAAGTTGTGTTGTATGTGTGTATGTATACACATAATCTTCCAAAAGTTCTGAAATTGCTAAAAAGCTCCTTCAGAAAAACGTGCCATAAATATCATCATACAATTAAAAAGGTTTAAGGTGATCCATAAAGCTGAGTGAATTGATGCCTCTCATATGCAGTATTTTAACTTGGGCTTCAAGAGAGAAACCATAAACAAAAGGCTGTAAAGGCATCAGGAAAAAAATGAATTCCTGCAAACTCAGATTCTTGAAACTGAGCTACTTTTAGAGCCACAATAATGGTTTTTCATAATCTGGGTAGAAAAACACACACATCTTATATACAGGGTGCAGAAACATTGTCTATTTTCATAGCAAAATGTGGCAGAGTTTGGAAGTAACTGCATTCCCAATAACGAAGGCAACACTTTGTTATGTATTATAGCACTTATGTAACAAGGAATAATTTGCATTGCATTGAGGGCTTGTGTACAGTGTAGAATGAATGCTGGTGGAATTAGGGGGAAATGGACCTTGACATTTGAGAGTTGTAGTTGCTGGGATTTATTGTTCACCTACAATCAAAGAGCATTCTGAACTCCACCACCGATGATGGTGGCACACAGAACTCCCATTACCAACAGAAAATACTGGAAGGGTTTGGTGGGCATTGACCTTGAGTTTTGGAGTTGTACTTCATTGACATGCAAAGAACAGTCAATATGCCCAAATGTGAACAGTGGTGGAATTTGGGGAAAATAGATCTTGACATTTGGGAATTGTAGTTGCTGGGATTTATAGTTCACCTACAATCAAAGAGCATTCTGAACCCCACCAACGATGGAATTGAACCAAACTTGGCACATAGAACTCCCATGACCAACAGACAATACTGGAAGGGTTTGGTGGGCATTGACCTTGAATTTTGGAGTTGTAGTTCACCAACATCCAGAGAGAACTGTGGACTCAAACAATGATAGATCTGGACCAAACTTGGCATGAATACTCAATATGCCCAAATGTGAACACTGGTGGAGTTTGGGGAAAATAGACCTCGACATTTGGGAGTTGTAGTTGCTGGGATTTATAGTTCACCTACAATCAAAGAGCATTCTGAACTGCACGACCGATGGAATGGGACCAAACTTGGCACACCGAACTCCCATGACCAACAGAATATACTGGAAAGGGTTTGGTGGGTATTGACCTTGAGTTTTGGAGCTGTAGTTCATTGACATCCAGAGAGCACTGTGGACTCTAACAATTATGGATCTGGACCAAACTTGGCACAAATACTCAATATGCCCAAATGTGAACACTGATGGAGTTTGGGGAAAATAGACCTTGACATTTGGGAGTTGTAGTTGTTGGGATTTATAGTTCACCTACAATCAAAGAGTATTCCAAACCACATCAATGATAGAATTGCGCCAAACTTCCCACATAGAACCCTCATGACCAACAGAAAATACTGTGTTTTCTGATGGTCTTCGGCGACTCCTCTGAGACCGCCTTGCGACCCCCCTCAGGGGTCCTGACTTCCAGGTTGAGAAACACTGCTGTAAAATGAACCCTTAGCCCAATGCTATGGAATTATGGGAATTGTGGTTTTACAAAGTCTTGAGCCTTCTTTGCCAAAGAATGCCAATGCCAAACCAAACTACAAACCACAGGGTCACATAGCATTGAGCCATGGCAATTATGAGGGTTGAATGAAAAGTAATGCCTCCACCTTCGTTACTTGAGTTTGGATGGGAATATTTTAATAAATCAAACGCATGTGCTCTTTAACTACCACTATTCATTTTTCTGCATAATCACCAGACAATTGGATACATTTCTGCCAACAATGAACAAGTTTTCTGAAGCCGTCACGGAAGAAGTCGACACTCTGTTTCCGCAACCCATCGTGCACAGATCTTCCAATAGCCAAGCAAAGCAATAATGTGACACGCACGTTCTTGTGAAATGCCGATTATGCTTTAAATTTCTCTCTGAGTGATATGACAATTGTCCTGAATCAATCTGTCAACCTTTTGCTTGTGAAACTCGGTGGTTGCTGTCACAGGACGTCCAACTCTTTATTAGTCACGCAAGTCAGATGTTCCCACCTCAACATCTTTAAACTTATTCACGCAATGATACACAGTACTCAGATCAACACAATCACCATAAACGGCTTGCATTCTCTGTTGAATCTCTGTATACGAACCCACACGATCTCTTCGTTCATCTGGAGAGGCCCTGCTCTCGATCCCACCAGCATCGCAGGCGCGTTTGGTGGGGATGAGGGAGACGGCCTTTTCAGTGGTGGCCCCTTGACTCTGGAACTCACTCCCTAAAGACATCAGACAGGCCCCAACCCTGGCAGTCTTCAGGAGGAGCTTGAAGACGTGGCCGTTCCAGTGTGCCTTCCCGGATAATGAATTCCATAGCACTTTGTCCTCCAAAGCACTTTACATTTTCCTGAGTCTGCTTGTATGCCCTCCACAAACACTAGTATCACCTTTCGTTCATGGCCCAGCATTATTTCCAATTTTAACTCTACATTTGGCCTTCCACTGTTTTAATTATGTGTTGCTTTTTTGATAATGTTGTGTATTTTATTGTCTATGCTTTTTAATTGCGTGTATTGATGTTTTATTGCTTTTATTGTTGTGTTTGGGCTCGGCCTCATGTAAGCCGCACTGAGTCCCTTGGGGAGATGGTAGCGGGGTACAAATAAAGTTAATAAATAAATAAATAAATAAATAAATAAATAATAATAATAATGAATCTCTTTTGGGGTGACACTTTCAATGACTGCATGTTGCTTATGCTGCATTGACCGACCGCCTGCACAGGATTCCATACTTTGCACTTTAACAACACAACCATTTAATGCTAAGGCTTCCCGCCAAAGTGGAATTGTAGAGGAGAGTCTACTGAACAAGCCAGTACCTGCTGCATACCAGTACTGCCATCTGTTGAGGAGTTGCGAAGGTGGAGGCATTACTTTTCATTCAACCCTCGTAAATAAGAGACAATGTTTCTCACATAGGAGCTCCAGATGAAGCTCCTGAAGCAGCTTCCCCTTTTGCTTTAGCTCAGCACTCACATTACCATATTATGTGAATCTAATGCGCACCCAAACTTTGGCAAGGTAATTTACCCCAAAAAGGTGAGCATTGGACTCAAGCAAATAGGGTATATTGTCAAAGGCTTTCATAGCTGGAATCACTGGGTTATTGTAGGTTTTTTCGGGCTATATGGCCATGTTTTAGAGGCATTCTCTCCTGACGTTTTGCCTGCATCTATGGCAAGCATCCTCAGATATTGTAACCTCACAACCTCTGAAGATACTTGCCATAGATGCAGGCAAAACATCAGGAGAGAATGCCTCTAAAACATGGCCATATAGCCCAAAAAAAACCTACAACAACCCAAATAGGGTATGTTTAATTAATACGCGGAAGGGCTGCATAGGTGTGTGCTTCATCCTCCTAATCCATACCCTCAAAGGACTTCAGTTACTGAAGTGACAGGAGACGATGTCTCCATTAATAGTACTTTCCCCCTTTTTATTGTGTTTCCAAAGTAATTTTCTCTTTCGTAGATGTCTTCCACCACCTGCCCCGCCGTATCCCGCTGCCTGTATTATTACATTCGATTTGGACAATCCTGAAATATTTCAATCTGTCACTGAAAATGGAATAAAATAGTAGAGTAATACTTATTAATAGTACGGCAATACTTCGACTAATAAATCAAGGTTTGTGAATTATCCCTCTTCGCTAATCTTGATTTATGGCCCAACTTTTTACATACCCTCTGAAAGAGCGGGGTACTTCTCAGACAATTTCATTTTCTGTCTGCGGCTTTCCCCGCCTTGCCGTTTCTGAAGGGGATGTCATTGAAAAGCATGCTGTCTTCGCGCGGAAACGATGGTGCGGAATAGTAATATGTGGGAAAGGTGACTGGTAGGACACCAAAGGGCTAGGCTGGAGCTGTCAATTATTCCAAGAGAAACACAGATAGACTGCTCTATTTCCTTTCGTCACCGGGATTTGCTGAGATCCGGGTTTGAGCCGCACTTTTGTAATTGTGCACTTTGACGAATGGTGTCTTAAATTGAAATGCATCTACACTGCAGAATTAATGCAGTTTGACACTGGTTTAACTTTTGGAGCCTTGGTGGTGCAGTGGGTTAAAGCACTGAGCTGCTGAACTTGTTGACCAAAAGGTCACTGGTTCGAATACAGGGAGCGGGGTGAGCTCCCACTGTTAGCCCCAGCTTCTGCCAACCTAGCAGTTTGGACAGGAAAAGAGATTTAAAGATGGCCTCAAAGCCAACCTTAAAAACTCTGGCATAAACACTGAGAACTGGGAAACCCTGGCCCTTGACCGCTCCAGCTGGAGGTCAGCTGTGACCAGCAGTGCTGCAGAATTCGAGGAGGCACGAGTGGAGGGTGAAAGAGAGAAACGTGCCAGGTCAAGTCAACCCCGACCGGGACTGCCTTCCACCTGGAAACCAATGCCTTCACTGTGGGAGAAGATGCGGGTCAAGAACAGGGCTCCACAGCCACCTACAAACCCACAAAAATAGTCATCAAGGAAGACCATCTTACTCGTCCAACGAGGGATCGCCTAAGTAAGTAAGTAAGCAGTTTGAAAACATCTAAATGTGCGTAGATCAATAGGTACCGCTCCAGTGGGAAGGTAACGGTGCTCCATGCAGTCATGCTGGCCACATAACCTTGGAGATGTCTACAGACAACGCTGGTTCTTCGGCTTAGAAATTGAGATGAGCACCACACCCCAGAGTCGGACATGACTGGACTTAACGTCAAGGGGGAACCTTTACCTATAAAAGTACATTGGGCAGTGCATATG
The DNA here is from genome assembly GCF_025583915.1 of Anolis sagrei ordinatus. Classification (NCBI taxonomy): domain Eukaryota; kingdom Metazoa; phylum Chordata; class Lepidosauria; order Squamata; family Anolidae; genus Anolis; species Anolis sagrei. The sequence continues at coordinate 14,164,649 of NW_026844478.1, forward strand.
GATCCAGGCAAAAGATAATTACCGAGTTCATGTGTAGGTTCAATATCCGTTATCTGAAATCCTTGGGATCAGTATTTTGGATTCTACATATCCTATCTATCTATCTATCTATCTATCTATCTATCTATCTATCTATCTATCTATCTATCATCTATCTATCTATCTATCTATCTATCTATCTATCTATCTATCTATGTGTGTTGATTATGGAATATCTATCTTGGAGGTGTCCCCAAAAACCTCCTGTGGCACAGCAGGTTAAACCGCTGAGCTGCTGAACTTGCTGACCAAAAGGTCAGCGGTTCAGATCCGGGGAGTGGCGTGAGCTCCCGCTGTCAGCCCTAGCTTCTGCCAACCTAGCAGTTCAAAAATATGCAAATGTGAATAGATTAATAGGTACCGCTCTCGCGGGAAGGTAACGGTGCTGCATGCAGTCATGCTGGCCACATGACCTTGGAGGAGTCTACAGACAACGCTGGCTCTTCGGCTTAGAAATGGAGATGAGCACCAACACCCCAGAGTCGGACACGACTGGACTTAATGTCAGGGGAAAACCTTTACCTTTACCTATCTGCCATGACTCAATGCAATGGAATCCTAGGATTGGTCGGTTGGCGAGGCACCAGCCCTCTTTGAGAAAAAAGGCTGAAGCCCTTGTAAAACTACAGAGCCCATTATTTCATAGCACTGAGCCATGGCAGTAAAAGTGGTATCAGACTGCATTCATTCTACTGCATAGATGCACCCTATGACACTTTTCTTCATTCATTCTCCTTGACTCAGCACCCCACCCATCCCCATGGACAAAATTTCATGTTTCATGCACAAAGTTATTAAAAACATTGTATAAGGTTACATTCAGGCTATGTGTATAAGGTGTCTACGAAACATCAGTGACTTTCCTGTTTAGATTTGGGCCCCTCCTCCAAGATAAAAAGGTAAAGGTAAAGGTTTCCCCTTGACATTAAGTCTGTGTCCGACTCTGGGGGGTGGTGCTCATATCCATTTCTAAGCCGAAGAGCTGGAGTTGTCCATAGACATCTCAAAGTTCATGTGGCCAGCATGACTGCATGATGTCCTGTCCTTCCTGCTGGAGCAGTACCTATTAATCTACTCACATTTGCATGTTGTTGAACTGCTAGGTTGGCAGAAGCTGGGGCTGACAGCAGGAGCTCACCCCGCACTCTGGGTTCAAACTGCCAACCTTTCAGTCAGCAAGTGCAGCAGCTCAGCAGTTTAACCCGCAGCACCACTGGGGGCTATCGGGGGCACCTCTAAGATAGATATTCCATAATCCACACACATAGATAGATAGATAGATAGATAGATAGATAGATAGATAGAGATATGTAGAATCCAAAATACTGATCCCAAAAATTTCAGATAACGGATATTGAACCTACACATCAGCTCGGTGATCATCTTTTGGCTGGAACTGAGTGCACTGCCCGATGTACTTTTATAGGTAAAGGTTTTCCCCTAACATTAAGTCCAGTCGTGTCCGACTGGGGGTGATGCTTATCTCCATTTCTAAGCTGAAGAGCCGGCGTTGTCCGTAGACACCTCCAAAGTCATGTAGCCAGCATGACTGCATGGAGCACCATTACTTTCCCACTGAAGCGGTACCTATTGATCTACTCACATTTGCATGTTTTCGAAATGCTAGGTTGGCAGAAGCTGAGGCTGACAGCTAGAGCTCACCCACGCCCCGGATTCGAACCACCGATTTTTCAGTCAGCAAGTTCAGCTGGACTGCGAGAAGATCCAACCAGTCCATCCTCCAAGAAATAAAGCCCGACTGCTCACTGGAGGGAAGGATACTAGAGACAAAGTTGAAGTACTTTGGCCACATCATGAGGAGACAGGAAAGCCTAGAGAAGACAATGATGCTGGGGAAAGTGGAAGGTAAAAGGAAGAGGGGACGACCAAGGGCAAGATGGATGGATGGCATCCTTGAAGTGACTGGACTGACCTTGAAGGAGCTGGGGGTGGTGACGGCCGACAGGGAGCTCTGGCGTGGGCTGGTCCATGAGGTCACGAAGAGTCGGAGACGACTGAACGAATGAACAACAACAAAGTTCAGCAGCTCATCGGTTTAACCCGCTGCGCCACTGGGAGCTTCCAGGGGCAAAGATAGATATTCCATTATCCACACACATAGATAGATAGATAGATAGATAGATAGATAGATAGATAGATAGATAGATAGATAGAGATAGATAGATCAGGGTGAGAGGGGTGGCATATAAATATTGTAAATAAAGAAAACAAAAAAATAAATGATAGATGGATATGTAGAATCCAAAATACTGATCCCAAACATTTCAGATAATAGATATTCAACCTGCAAATGAGCTTGGTGATTATCTTTTGGCTGCATCCGTATGCACTGCCCGATGTGCTTTTATATCACGGCTGAAATCTCCCTGCAGAAGGGAAGAAAGGAGCCATGGTTGGCCTGGTCACCACTTGTTGTCCCATAAATCATCAGCCAACTGGAGAAGGTCATGGCATTTGCCTATTGAAAATCATAAAAGAAAACTTTCCTTTCATTGAGCAACGAGTGGGCTCACTGGTGTGCGTCTTTCTTTTTGCAGAGCATTTGCATTTGACACAGAACTGTCACTTTCTACTAGGACAATTCAGGAAAAATAGGGATAGCACACACCTTTACTGAATTGCTGCAAGTTTTATATTTAACTTGTGAACTAACTGATCAAAACGAAGAACGTTAACCCTTTAAACCAAACAATGGACGGTACCATTTATGAAGTGTGCATTGGATTGCTGGATATTTCCAGAAAACAATGTCCCAATTGCGATAAACCTATAAAGTATGTTTATTTTTTAAATCATTTAAAATAAGTTGTCTAAGGAATTCATGGCCAATTGCTGTGAGTTTTCTGTGCTGTATGTTCCAGAAGCATTCTCTCTTCACGTTTCACCCACATCTATTATTATTATTATTATTATTATTATTATTATTATTATTAGGAGTCCCCAGTGGTGCAGTGAGTTAAACCCCTGTGCCGGCAGGACTGAAGGCTGAAAGGTTGCAGGTTCGAATCCAGGGAGAGTGTGGATGAGCTCCCTCTGTCAGCTCCAGCTCCCCATACAGCAGTGGTTCTCAGCCTTCCTAATGCTGCGACCCCTTAATACAGTTCCTCATGTTGTGGTGACCCCCAACCATAAAATTATTTTCAATACTACTTCACAACTGTAGTTTTGCTACTGTTATGAATCGTAATGTAAATATCTGATCTGCAGGATGTATTTTCATTCAAAGAGCCGATACGCCCAAATTCGAATACTAGTGGGATTTGGGGGGATTGATTCCATCATTTGGGAGTTGTAGTTGCTGGGATTTATAGTTCACCTACAATCAAAGAGCATTCTGAACTCCACCAATGATAGAATTGAACCAAACTTGGCACACAGAACACACACAAATATCCTCTATCTATCTATCTATCTATCTATCTATCTATCTATCTATCTATCTATCTATCTATCAGTAGTATGTGTGTGTATATATATACATCTATATACTCTGTAATATTCCATATATCACATACTATATATTTTTTTATATATATATATATATATATATATATCTCCATACAGATAGAGGAGATACATGCACACACTACAGATAAAGGATATCACTACATGTATGATATCACTACAACAGAAAATACTGGAAAGGTTTGGTGAACATTGACCTTGTGTTTTGGAGCTGTAGTTCATCTACATCCCGAGAACACTTTGGGCTCAAAACAATAATGGATCTGGACCAAACTTGGCATGAAAATCAATATGTACAAATGTGAACTCTGGTGGAGTTTGGGGAAAATAGACTTGCCATTTGGGAGTTGTAGTTGCTGGGATTTATAGTTCACCTCAATCAAAGAGCATTCTGAACCCCACCAAGGATGGAATTGAACCAAACTTCCCACTCAGAACCCCCATGACCAACAGAAAATACTGTTTTTTGATGGTCTTTGGCGACCCCTCTGACACCCCCTCACGACCCATCCAGGGGTCCCGACCCCCAGGTTGAGAAACACTGCCATACAGGGACATGAGAGAAGCCTCCCACAAGGATGATAAAAAAAATCAAAACATCCAGGCATCCCATGGGTAACGTCCTTGCAGACGGCCAATTCTCTCACACCAGAAGCGACTTGCAGATTCTCAAGTCACTCCTGATATGACAAAAAACAACAACAAAAAAACCCCACATCTATGGCAGGCATCCTCAGAATCCAGTTCCACTCTTCAGGAATACACAGTCAAACCCTCCCAACAGGTAGCCATCCAGACTTTTGGAGAAGGAGACTCCACTGTACTCCAAGGTGATGTTCTCTTCTATCAGCAGCTCTTAATTCTTCCTAATGTTTAGGTGGAATCTCTTTTCCTGTTATTTGGATTCATTTCTTCACTGTGTATCTTGGAGCAGCAGAAGACAAGCTTGCCCCTTCCTCAATATGACATCCTTTCAAATGATGAAACATTGAGAGTCTTTGAGTCTCCTTTGTGGAGAGAAAAAACACGGTATAAACATTATGTGTTGTTTTTATGGCTGGAATCACTGGCTTGCTATGAGTTTTCCAGACTGTCTGGCCACATTCCAGAAGCATTCTCTCCTGACGTTTTGCCCACATCTATGGCAGGCATCCTAGAGGTGGTGACGTCTGTTGGAAACTAGGCAAGTGTGGTTAATATATCTGTAGAATAGACTTCACAATCTCTGAGGATGCCTGCCATAGATGTGAGCAAAAAGTCAGGAGAGAATGCTTCTGGGACATGGGCATACAGCCTGGAAAACTCATAGCAACCCATTAAAATATATTTATTTATAACTAGCTGTCCCCTGCCACACGTTGCTGTGGCCCAGTCTGTATATATGTGTTTTGTGTGTGTATATGTGTGTTTGCACAAAAATCAACTTATATCCCCATACCAAAAAAGGGAAATGCGAAAGACTGCTCAAACTTCCGTACAGTGGCCCTTATCTCTCATGCCAGTAAGGTAATGCTCAAGATCCTGCAAGGAAGACTCCAGCAATACATGGAGCGAGAGTTGCCAGATGTTCAAGCTGGGTTTAGAAAAGGCAGAGGAACGAGAGACCAGATTGCCAATATCCGCTGGATAATGGAGAAAGGCAGGGAGTTTCAGAAAAACATCTATTTCTGCTTCATTGACTATTCTAAAGCCTTTGACTGCGTGGATCATAATAAATTGTGGCAAGTTCTTGGTGGGATGGGCATCCCAAGCCACCTTGTCTCTCTCCTGAGGAATCTGTACAAGGACCAAGTAGCAACAGTCAGAACTGACCACGGAACAACAGACTGGTTCAAGATTGGGGAAGGCGTACGGCAAGGCTGCATACTCTCACCCAACCTTTTTAACTTGTATGCAGAACACATCATGCGATGTGCGGGGCTTGACAAATGCAAAGCTGGGGTGAAAATTGCTGGAAGAAACATTAACAACCTCAGATATGCAGATGACACCACTCTGATGGCCGAAAGCGAGGAGGAGCTGAGGAGCCTCTAATCAAGGTGAAAGAAGAAAGCGCAAAAGCTGGGTTGCAGTTAAACATAAAAAAAAACCAAGATTATGGCAACAAGAATGATTGACAACTGGAAAATAGAGGGAGGAACCGTGGAGGCCGTGACAGACTTTGTATTTCTAGGTGCAAAGATTACTGCAGATGCAGACTGTGGCCAGGAAATCAGAAGACGCTTACTTCTTGGGAGGAGAGCAATGTCCAATCTCGATAAAATAGTGAAGAGTAGAGACATCACACTGGCAACAAAGATCTGCATACTTAAAGCAATGGTATTCCCCATTGCTTTAACGGATGTGAGAGCTGGACCTTAGGGAAGACTGAGCGAAGGAAGAGAGATGCTTTTGAACTGTGGTGCTGGAGGAAAGTTCTGAGAGTGCCTTGGACTGCGAGAAGATCCAACCAGTCCATCCTCCAGGAAATAAAGGCCGACTGCTCATTGGAGGGAAGGATAGTAGAGACAAAGATGAAGTACTTTGGCCACATCATGAGAAGACAGGAAAGCTTAGAGAAGAATGATGCTGGGGAAAAAGGAAGGAAAAGGAAGAGGGGCCGACCAAGGGCAAGATGGATGGATGGCATCCTTGAAGTGACTGGACTGACCTTGAAGGAGCTGGGGGTGGTGACGGCCGACAGGGAGCTCTGGCGTGGGCTGGTCCATGAGGTCACGAAGAGTCGGAGACAACTGAATGAATGAACAACAACATGTGTGTTTGCATATATATGTGTGTGTGGTTTTGCACATGCGTTGTAATGTAATTTTTGTTTTTTGGCTTTTTAAGTCTCTTCTGCTGTGTTTTTCTATGACAGTCACTCGTTGGACTGAGAGGTGTCTTGTGTCCAAATTTGGTGTCAATTCGTCCAGTGGTTTTTGAGTTATGTTAATCCCACAAACGAATATTACATTTTTATTTATATGGATGAAAATTACAATCCAAAGACATATTAATTACTATTGGTTGTCCTTCTGCATAGAATGGAGGGTGCATCTTTACTGTCAAATTAATGCAGTTTCATGTCAGTTGAACTACCATGGCTCAATGCTATGGAATAATGGGAGTTGTAGTTTTGCAAGTTCTTTTGCCTTCTCTTCCAAAGAGTACTGGTGCCTCACCAAACCACAAATCCCAGGATTCCATAGCATTGAGCACCCAATGTTGTCAGATCTTGTGTTTGTAAGAAACTGGGCCTAACAATGAAACTGATGGATTATTATTCAAAAACCCAATAGAGCAATAGTCAACTGAGCCACTGTGTAATTGTGTTCTCTAATACTTAAAGAGAGGCAAATATATTTATTTGATTCAGAAAGACACGAAGCATGGCAGTGCTTAGCATTACGCCTTGTACAATAATGGCAATGATAAACAGACATTTATTAGGGTATGAACTGAAATGCATGTACACATACCTCCAAATCGTGTTCTGTTTTCCCCTCTATGATCTCTTTATTTTACTCAAAGCCATCACAATAATGAGAAATCACTTCTATAGCGAGAGAGAGAATATAAAGCAAGGGGAGGGGGAATTAAAAACGGAAGACTAAATCCAGATTTGCATGTTTTATTGTTATTTTTTCTCTCCCCTTTCACATATATTAATTAATTGCACTAAATGGCTCATTTGTTCAAATGCCATCCCCGGATTACAAATGAGTCCCAATTTCTGCTGATTAAAAAAAAAAGTACAAAAGGAAACAAATTAATTTATTGAATGCAAATGACGACACTTTTGCATTTAATCTTCCTCGTTCTTGAATGCTTTTTTGGCAATTGTAATTGACTGGGGCGCTTGTTCAATAAAACGTTAAGGAAATTCTTCAGTCACACCACTGAATGCGCCGTTTAATTATGTTGGGGGGCACTTTCTATTTGTTTCTAATGCCGAGGATCTATTGGTGAAATGAATGCCCATTTTGTGGTCTGTTATGCAGAAAATGTTTAATCCAGTGTTTGATTTACTCTGTTAAATCTTCTTTATTGAATGCGCTTATTCAACTGTGCAGAATTGGGTATGCTCCTTTCTGCTACTATGACACTACAATTAAATAGCCAAAGTGGGGGGGAGACCCGCCAAGACATTTTCTCTCAAGGGCCGTGCGTTTCCCATAAAAAATTATTAATATGCCGAGCTCTCCCTTCCCTTTCTCTATGAGGGTTTCACCCGTCGATGCGGTTTCTATAGGGAAATAATTCAGCACAATAGAATAGCAACAAATCCTGCTGTTAGAAAAACATTTGGCCAACTCTGTTGAAATTATGAAAGGCTTCTGGTTCAATGAGTAATGACTATCATCATGCAACAAGATTGCATTGATTGCCGTCTTATGAATGAACTGGACAGCAGCTTGGAGATGCAGAGTGCATCTGCACTGTAGAAATAATGCAGTTTGACATCACTTGAACTACCTCAATGCTATAGAACAGTTGCTTCCAACTCTTTTTTTTTATACCAGGGCCCACTTTGACTAGGGACCACTCTGACCACAGCCCACTTTGATTAGGGACCACTTTGACCAAGTCCCACTTTGACCAAGTCCCACTTTGACCAAGTCCCACTTTGACCAGGTCCCACTTTGACCAGGTCCCACTTTGACCAGGAATCACTTTGACCAGGAATCACTTTGACCAAGGCCCACTTTGACCAGGTCCCACTTTGACCAAGTCCCACTTTGACCAGGTACCACTTTGACCAAGGCCCACTTTGACCAGGTCCCACTTTGACCAGGAACCACTTTGACCAGGTACCACTTTGACCAGGTCCCACTTTGACCAGGAACCACTTTGACCAGGTACCACTTTGACCAAGGCCCACTTTGACCAGGTCCCACTTTGACCAGGTCCCACTTTGACCAAGGCCCACTTTGACCAGGTCCCACTTTGACTAGGGACCATTTTGACCAGAGCCCACTTTGACCAGGGACCACTTTGACCAGGGACCACTTTGATAAGGGACCACTTGACCAGGGCCCACTTTGACTAGGGCCCACTTGGCCAGGTTCCACTTTGACCATGGGACCACTTTGACCATGGGGCCACATTGACCGGGGACCACTTTGACTGGGGACCACTTTGACCAGGGACCACTTTGAACAGGGACCATCTTGACTAGGGACCATTTTGACCAGGGACCCCTAACCAAGGACCCCTAATCAGGGACCACTTTGAACAGGGACCACTTTGACCAAGTTCCATTTTGATCAGGGACCACTTTGGCCAGGGACCACTTTGACTAGGGACCACTTCAACCAGGAACCACTTTGACCAGGAACCACTTTGACCAAGGACCGCTTTGATCAGGGACCGCTTTGGCCAGGGACCACTTTGACTAGGGGCCACTTTGACCAGGGACCACTTGACTAGGGGCCACTTGACCAGGGACCATTTTGACCAGGGACCGCTTTGACCAGGGACCGCTTTGACCAGGGCCCACTTGACCAGGGACCACTTTGACCAGGGACCAAATTATAATAGTGGTTCCCAACCTATGGGCCCTTAATCCTTAAAATGTCCCTTAAACTTTTCCCAACCTCAGTGTCACAAGGACTATTGGAGTTTCCATTCCCATTATCCCCATTCCACGTGGTGGATAATTCAAAGTGATGGGAGTTATCATTCAGTAACACCTGGGGACCCAAATTAGTTAAAAATTAAAGAGCACTAGCAGTAATTACTATGTAGAAAATATAATTGGCTCTCTGTATCCATGGAGTCTTCATTCATGGATTCAGCGGCCCTTTTAAGTCAACCATAAGGCAGATATGGCCCTTGAAAAAAAATGAGTTTGTAACCCATGATCTAGAACAGTGGTTTCCAAACATTTTTTTGACCAGGGACCACTTTGACCAGGGATCGCTCTCCAATATTAATACCAAAAAATTATGAATCAGTTTTTGGACAACTTTAGATTTGGTTTGGTAATTTGGGGTGCTGATTCAGAAAACTGCATTGGATGGACTACATCAGCTCTAGTTTCTGATACAGAACATGTTTCATTCTGTAGACACTGTCTGCTCACCTACAGAAAACCACATTTAATAATCTAGAGCTGTGGACCTTATTTTAGGTATTGAAGCCCACAGGTTGGGAATCACTGCTATAATTTGGTCTCTGGTCAAAGTGATATCGAGTTGCTTTTAGTGGGGTCTCCTCAAGAGAGAGGAACCCGAGGACCGCGCCAAAAAGGGCCCTGGATCCCTTGGTGAGGCCAGCGAAGCCAATCTCAAAATATTACAATTAATAATGCCTCATCAAGGTGGAAGAAGTTTCCAGCAACCGAAGTTTATTTGTGATTCAGCTGAAATCAGATGCATTGCAGGGATCATTCCACCACAAGCATACCAGTACAAAGAATACAGACATATTTATAGTAAAAATACAAAGGAAAACTTTCAAAATTCCCGCACGCCCCTTGCTGGCCGGCTTCACGCTGATTGGCTGATGCTGGAACAGCTGGGAGGAGGCTGGGCGGCCCGCCCCTGCTCTGGACCAATCAGCGTGTTTCTTCGCCTCTAGGGGGCCAGTGAGCACCCTCCGCTCGCCTCGCAAGATGGACAAATCAGGAGAGAGGAGGGGGGAAATGATGGTATTAGGAGTTGCCAGCAAGCCTTTGTCTCAGGCCGGCAAGGTGTGATCCTGGCAAACAAAAGTTTTCCTGTTTGGAATGGCTTTGGGGAAAAGAATATTTGGCTAGACAACGGACCTCAAAAGGTGGATCAACGTCGTCTTTGTGTGATTTAATCAGTCCTTTCTTCCAGGTTTCTGTTGACCCCCTCCCCTCACTGGACATGCTCCGAGGGCTAGGGTTAGGAATCAACAGTATTGTTCCATGCTGATGAGTCAATCAGGGAGGGTTTGGGGAGAACAAAGGAGCCTCTCCCCAAGGCAATACAGTAATCTTCAGGTCACATCTTTATGGGGCAAGGGTCAGCAGGAAAGGCGGGAAAAGGGGACATAGCATACTTCATACAACATTTCATTACATATATTTCATAAAGCAAACCCCATCCCCATCACAGGTAAATTTATTATAATATTTGATCTTTATTACGAAGCAAACGGGAGATCTCATGGTTCTTCGGTGAAGGCGCGCGGAAACGGAGGCTGCTTGCATTTCAGGGCAAGCATCGCCAGAAAGTTCGTGGCCAGGGATATGGTAAACAGTTCAGTTCATGAAGCAGAGAGTCAAAAAGAGAAGGCAGAAGTCCGGGGGTGTGCGCTGGGTTGGATAGCAACAGAGTCCATCGTCCGGCCCTTGGAGAACTTGGTCTCCCGCACAGGGGCCGGGGTTCCCGGCTGGCCGCTTCTCCAGGGTCTCCTATGGGTGCCCACAGCAAGCCCCCCGGCTGCAGGGCCGAGCAGGAACGAGCGGCAGCGAGGAGAAATGGGCTGCTTTTGAGCGGAACAAGCAAGGGCTGGCAAACAGCTGATTTCTGTCAAATTGTATTACCTTAAACAAAATAATTATTTCCCGGGCATAGGAGTCCAAAATGAGGAAAGCGAGATAGCAGTTAGTCTTAGAATTTAACCATGGAAAAATATGGCACCGAAATTGAGTCAATACGACATTTTAAGATTTTGTGGATACTGAGATCCGAAGGGAAAGATTCAGTATCCGCTGTTTTAATGGACGCAGATTCTGCCTCCTTGGGACGCCCAGAAGGCATTCCAGACAGGCCCACGGCTGCCCGGAGCCCAGAAAGAAGTTTATTTCAGGTTTGAGTTAGTTTGAGGCAGGGGAAGATACAATGTATCAAGCGGGAAACTCTTGAAACTTGCAAGTTTCAAGTGCCTTCATTTGAGAGTGGATACAAAGTCAGGGCTAGAGGGAAAGTGGGAGAGAGAGAGAGACTGAGTGCATTCTTAGCTTCAGCTGCCTGTTGGGTCACATTGCACCAGTTCTTTCCCATTTTTGGCGGCCAGGAACTGCGGAACTCTCCGCTGCGGTTCACACCAATTTGAAGGCGGGGCTCTCGGCTGCGCTCGGGCTCAAAAGTGGTCCCTGGGCACGTGGTCCCTAGTCAAAGTGGGCCCTGGTCAAAGTGGTCCCTGATCAAGTGGGTTCTGGTCAAAGTGAGCCCTGGTCAAAGTGGTCCCTGGTAAAGTGGCCCCTGGTCAAGTGGTCACTTATCAATTGGTCCCTGGTCAAAATGGGACCTGGGCAAAGTGGCCCCTGGTCAATGTGGCCCCTGGTCAACGTGGTCCCTGGTCAAAGTGGTCCCTGGTCAAAGTGGTCCCTGGTCAAGTGGGCCCTTGTCAAATTTGTCCCTGGTGAAAATGGTCCCTGGTCAAAGGAGTCCCCTGTCAAAGTGGGCCCTGGTCAAAGTGGCCCCTGGTCAAAGTGGGCCCTGGTCAAGTGGGCCCTGTTTTTTTAAAGGTGGGAAAGCCTTGTATCTCATTTCAAACCCCACTCTCCTGACTAAATAGAACTGCAGCCTTCCAGATGTTACTGTATCACAACTCCCATCATTTCTAATGACGAGGAATGCAGGCATGGTAGCCCAGCATCTGGATGGCCACATAAAATAACATGGAGGGCTGGATTTGCACCGTGGGCCTTGAGTTTGACCTATGCGCTCTATTATTACAAACTTTCTCCTGATACAGGGACTCAAATCGGTTAGAAGTGCTTTCAGTTTACTGTCCCCTTTCCCAGCTACAAAATATTTTATTTTGAAATTAAATTCCTCCCAGATTTCCTGTCTCGGGAGGCTCAACACTGGCATTCGGCTCAACAAGACCATACCTTTAGCTTCACAGCATCTTGCATATCCCTGACATGGTGTCTGGTTTCCATTAGTGGTTTCCAGGTCTCCCAAATCCCCTCTTTACCCCCACTTAGGAATAAGCAAGGGGCTTATAACAAGGCGTTAATGGCCTGTTGTGTCAGGTGTTAAGCCTTGAATATATCCTCACACACAATTTGGAGGCCCAGGTTGACCGAGTGGCACTCAACTGCAACATGTTCTTCCTGGCCTCGTCAGAAACCCTTCTCTCCTGCAAGACACTTACGAAAAGTAAAGTACAGAGTCAATTAATAAGGGCTTCTTCTGGAATTTGTTCTGAATCTCAGGCATTGGAGTTGGAGAAGACTAAAGAGGACCACCAAGCATAATTGAGTGCAAACTACTTTTCCAATTTGGGAGCCGTTGCCATCCAAGACTGTGGCTGTCATATCATAATGGAGGAGCCACAGGATGTTCACAAACGTATCAGGACATTATTTGGTTTTCAAAGGGATGGCCCAGAGAACGTTACGATTCACTATGTCGAAGGCTTTTGCAAGGTTGATAAATGCCATGTTCATCATGGAAATCACCCATCGGACAGATGGCAAGTTCTTCAACCTCAGCAGGCTGCAACCCAAGCGTACAGTCACAACAACCTGCTGATGATAACGTACTTATTTACTTAGGCGATCCCTCATTGTCCAAGTAGGATTGTCTTCCAAAATCGGTGTACTTCTGGTGGGTATGTAGGTGACTGTGGAGCCCTATTCTTGATCCACATGTTCTCCCACAGTGAGGGCATTGGTTTCCAGGTGGAAGGCGGTCCCGGTTGGGGTTGGGTTGACATGCCTTCCTCTTGGTACATTTCTCTCTTTCACCCTCCATTTGTGCCTCTTCAAATTTTACAGCACTGCTGGTCACAGGTGACCTCCAACTGGAGTGCTCAAGGTCCAGGGCTTCCCAGTTCTCAGTGTCTATACCAGAGATTTTTTGAGCCCATCTTTAAATCTCTTTTCCTTCCCACCAACATTCTGTTTTCCGTTCTTGAGTCCAGAGTAGAGCAATTGCTGGTGGTTGGCATTCAGACAACATGGCCGGTCCAGCGGACTTGATGGCGGAGGACCATCGCTTCAGTGCTGGTGGTCTTTGCTTCTTCCAGCATGCTGGTATTTGTCTGCTTGTCTTCCCAAGAGATTTGCAGGATTTTCCGGAGGCAGCGCTGATGGAATCGTTCCAGGAGTTGCATGTGACGTTTGTAGACAGTCCATGTCTCACAGGTGTATAGTGGGGTTGGGAGGACAATAGCTTTATAAACAAGCACCTTGGTCTCCCTACGGATGTCCCAGTCCACAAGCACTCTCTGTTTCATTCGGAAAAATGCTGCACTCACAGAGCTCAGGTGGTGTTGTATTTCAGTGCTAATGTTGACTTTTATGGAGAGGTGGCTGCCAAGGTAGCTTAAATGGTCAAAATTTTCTAATTTTACACCATTAAGCTGTATTTCTGGCATTGGAAAGGGATTGGCTGGTGACTGATGGAAAAGCACTTTGGTTGCCTCGATGTTCAATGAGACGTCACGCTTCTTGTATGCTTCTGTGAAGATGTTTAGAGTGGCTTGTAGGTCTTCTTCTGAATGCGCACAGAATTTTGGATTATCTGCCTTGATGTTATATGGGTTATATAGAATCATAGAGTTGGAAGAGACCTCATTGGCCATCCAGTCCAACCCCATTCTGCCAAGAAGCAGGAAAATCCCATTCAAAGCACCCCAACAGATGGCCATCCAGTCTCTGTTTAAAAGCTTCCAAAGAAGGAGCCTCCACCACACTCTGGGGCAGCGAGTTCCACTGCTGAACAGCTCTCACAGTCAGGAAGTTCTTCCTAATGTTCAGATGGAATCTCCTTTCTTGTAGTTTGAAGCCATTGTTCCGTGTCCTAGTCTCCAGGGCAGCAGAAAACAAGCTAGCTCCCCCCTCACTATGACTTCCTCTCACATGCTTATACATGGCCCTCATCATGTCTCCTTTCAGCCTTCTCTTCTTCAAGCTAAACATGCCCAGTTCTTTAAGCCGCTCCTCATAGGGCTTGTTCTCCAGACCCTTGATAATTTTAGTCATCCTCTTCATATATATATATATGTCTCCAGAGGAGGGCGACTAAAATGATCAAGGGTCTGGAGAACAAGCCCTATGAGGAGTGGCTTAAAGAGCTGGGCATATTTAGCCTGCAGAAGAGAAGGCTGAGAGGAGACATGATGAGGGCCATGTACAAATATGTGTGGCTCTGGAGACATATATATATATACTAGCTGTCCCCTGCCACGCATTGCTGTGGCCCAGTCTGGTGATCTGGAAAATAAAGTAATGAGAAAGTTTTGGTTTCTAATATATATAATTCCTTTATACTTGTGAGTAAACAGTATTTCTTGTTGTTTTTTTGTCAGTGTTGATGTGGAGAGTGTCTGGTTTGCCTACTCTGGAATATGCAACATATCATAGTCCTTCTTTAAGGTTCCCTTTCAAATCTATGATACTCTTTCTGTGTGTGTGTGTATCATATCCATCTATCTATCTATCTATCTATCTATCTATCTATCTATCTATATCTATGGCTGGATGGTTCTTTGTCAGGAGGACTTTGGTGACATTTTCTTGCCCTGACGAAGGGAGTGGGATTGGATGGCCTTAAGTATTTTCTGTTGGTCATGGGGGTTCTGTGGGGGAAGTTTGCCCTGATTCTGTCATTTGTGGGGTTCAGAATGCTCTTTGATTGTAGGTGAACTGTGAATCCCAGTGACTACTACTCCCAAAGGTCAAGGTCTATTTTCCCCAAACTCCATCTGTTGTTCATATTTGGGCGTATTGAGTGCTTGTGCCAAGTTTGGTCCAGATCCATCATTGTTTGCGTCCACAGTGCTATCTCGATGTAGGTGAACTACTACTCCCAAACTCAAGGTCAATGCCCACCAAACCCTTCCAGTATTTTCTGTTGGTCATGGGAGTTCTGTGTGCCAAGTTTGGTTCAATTCCATTGCTGATGGAGTTCAGAATGCTCTTTGATTGTAGGTTAACTATACATCCCAGCAACTACAACTGCCAAATGACAAAATCATAATTTTTGAGTGATGGCCACTCCTTGTTTGTGAGATGTTTTGTTGCCAAATTTGGTGTGATTTCGTTCATTGGTTCTTTTGTTTTTAAGGTTATTTATTTATTTGTCGTGTCAGAGCAACCAGTCTATTATATTACATTTCTAACAGAACAAAGCAAACAAACAGACAAATACAAAACTTGTGAGTTTGGTAGTTGGTTAAATGTCCTTTGACCAGTATCTGGCCACTTGGAGTGCTTCTGGTGTTGCTGCAAGAAGGTCCTCCATGGTGCATGTGGCAGGGCTCAGGTTGCATTGCAGCAGGTAGTCAGTGGTTTGCTCTTCTCCACACTTGCATGTCGAGGATTCCACTTTGTAGCCCCATTTCTGAAGGTTGGCTCTGCATCTCGTGGTGCCAGAGCGCAGTCTGTTCAGCACCTTCCAAGTCGCCCAGTCTTCTGTGTGCCCAGGAGGGAGTCTCTCATTTGGTATCAGCCATTGGTTGAGGTGCTGGGTTTGAGCCTGCCACTTTTGGACTCTCGCTTGCTGAGGTGTTCCAGCAAGTGTCTCTGTCGATCTTAGAAAACTATTTTTAGATTTAAGTCGTTGTTGTGCTGGCTGATACCCAAACAGGGAGGGGGTGGGCTGGAGATGTCTCTGCCTTGGCCTTTTCACTATTGGCTGCTACTTCCCGGTGGATGTCAGGTGATGCAATACCGGATAAGCAGTGTAGTTTCTCCAGTGGTGTAGGGTGCAGACACCCTGTGATAGTGCGGCATGTCTCATTAAGAGCCACATCCACATTCGTGGGGTTCAGAATGCTCTTTGATTGTAGGTGAACTGTGAATCCCAGTGACTACAACTCCCAAAGGTCAAGGTCTATTTCCCCCAAACTCCACCTGTTGTTCATATTTGGGGGTATTGAGTGCTTGTGCCAAGTTTGGTACAGATCCATCATTGTTTGCGTCCACAGTGCTCTCTCGATGTAAGTAAACTACAACTGCAAAACTCAAGGTCAATGCTCACCAAACCCTTCCAGTATTTTCTGTTGGTCATGGGAGTTCTGTGTGCCAAGTTTGGTTCAATTCCATCGTTGATGGAGTTCAGAATGCTCTTTGATTGTAGGTAAACTATAAATCCCAGCAACGACAATTCCCAAATGACAAAATCAATTTTTTGAGTGGACATACATTGGGTTGTTAGGTGTATTGTGTCCAAATTTGGTGTCAATTCGTCCAGTGGTTTTTGAGTTCTGTTAATCCCACAAACGAACATTACATTTTTATTTATATAGATGTCTCCAGAGGAGGGCGACTAAAATGATCAAGGGTCTGGAGAACAAGCCCTATGAGGAGCGGCTTAAAGAGCTGGGCATGTTTAGCCTGAAGAAGAGAAGGCTGAGAGGAGACATGATGAGGGCCATGTATAAATATGTGTGGCTCTGGAGACATATATATATGTGTGTGTGTGTGTGTATAGCTGTGTGGAAGGGCTCTAGGAGAGCTCAAGTGCTTTGTCACCAATTCCAGACTCAAACAGCCTAATAGAAACAGCAACCCTCCTGCTCCTGCCAAAAGGATCCCTGATTCCAAGAGAACTACAGCAATCACAGCGCACTGCAATATACGTCACATCCGCCCTCCCTTGAAGCTTCCAATGCCGCACTTCCGCCAGGGGAGGGCGAACGAAGGTGTTTGTTCGGCGTGATGACGTCACCTGACAGGCGGCGCGTTTCCCCTCCCAAGATGGCGGACAACCTTCCCTCGGAGTTTGATGTGGTGGTCATAGGAACGGGTAAGGGACACGCGTGTGTGGGGAGGGTGGGCCCGCGTCACGCGTGGAGG
Organism: Anolis sagrei ordinatus; assembly: GCF_025583915.1. Taxonomy (NCBI): domain Eukaryota; kingdom Metazoa; phylum Chordata; class Lepidosauria; order Squamata; family Anolidae; genus Anolis; species Anolis sagrei. Next base: position 14,181,882 of record NW_026844478.1, read on the forward strand.
GGCCTAAGGGGGATCGAGACCCTCCTTGAGGGCATGAAGGTTGGGAGAAGCAGTCTCAAGGAGGGTTTAAAGGAGGGAGGAGAGGAAGGATGTGGGCCTGGAGCCCAGAGGGAGAGAACGCAGCCCTCCTTCCTTGGATTCATAGAATCATAGAATCAAGGAGTTGGAAGAGACCTCCTGGGCCATCCAGTCCAACCCCATTCTGCCAAGAAGCAGGAAAATTGCATTCAAAGCACCCCCGACAGATGGCCATCCAGCCTCTGCTTAAAAGCCTCCAAAGAAGGAGCCTCCACCACACTCCGGGGCAGAGAGTTCCACTGCTGAACGGCTCTCACAGTCAGGAAGTTCTTCCTCATGTTCAGATGTTCCTCATGTTCAGATTCCGCCCAAGTGAGGGGTTTGGCTGCTCTTCAACCCTGCCAGCATATTTGTGTCAGCGTCCATTAGTTTTAGCAGGCAATGAATGGTCACGATGGATAGATATAGGTATACAGGGAGTGTCTTTGAATAGTCACAGCACATAGATACGGATTTAGAGATAGAGATACACACACACATCGAAACTATACATATAGATAGATAGATAGATAGATAGAGTCACTAAATATAGATAGATATGATATATATGTATGTATGTATGTGTGTGTGTGTGTATATATATATATATATTTACTATACATAGATATATTGTCGAAGGCTTTCATGGCCGGAATCAGAGCTTTTCAGGTTGTATGGCCATGCTCTAGAAGCATTCTCTCCTGACGTTTCGCCTGCATCTGTGGCAAGCATTCTTAGAGGTTGTGAGGTCATAGATAGAGAGATATGCTAATATAGATCGTATAGTGACTACCTATCTATATATCCATAGATAGATGGATATAGTCACTATAGATAGATAGATAGATAGATAGATATGGATATATAGATAGATAGATCAATAGACTCACTATACGTGGATAGGTAGGCACTATATATAAATAGATATGGATAGATAGATAGATAGATAGTTACTATAGATCTAAATATACATATATATACACACACACACATACATACATATATATAGAGAGAGGGAGAGAGGGAGAGAAAGAGAGATGGATAGTCACTATACATAGATGGGTAGACATAGATATATAGATAGATATAGTTACTATACAGAGATAGATATGGATGTATTGCAATGCTTTTAGTTGTGAGTCGCTTTGAGTATCCGTATGGAGAGAGAAAGTGGGATATAAATAATAATAATAATAATAATATAGAGAAATATTGCCTATGGATGATCACAATAGATAGAAAGGTCAGTCAGTCTATCTATCTATCATGATCATAGACATTCTCTGTTTATCTATATAAGTATACTAGGCATGGGCAAATTTCGGCCCTCTGTGTGTTTTGCACTTCAACTCTCACAATTCCTAACAGCCTACCTCATTCAATATAGTTATCATGATCATAGACATTTGCTGCTTATCTATGTATCTATATCTATCTAACAGTTCCCATCATCTCTAGCCACTGGTGAGGGATTATGAGATTTGCAGTCCAACAACCTCTGGAAGGCCACAATCTCTGTTCATCTAAAGCAATTGGCAGCCTGGAGTTCCCATCAACCCTAGCCAGTATTGCCATTGGTGAGGGATTATGGGACTTGCAGTTTAACAACATCTGGAAGGCCACACTCTCTGTCGATTTGTCTACCTACCTGTCTCTCTCTGTGACAATTCATAGACACGCCGTGTTTATATAGCTATACAGACAGTCTACGAATGATAAACAACTGACTTAGAGACGACTCGAGGTTAAGAACGGGGCTGAGACAACAAGAAGCAAGAGAAATCTGCCTCTCAGAAGGAAAATTCTCTCTTGGAAGTGTTATTGTCATGGGGGAAAGATGTTTCCACTGATTCTTTATCTCCAATTCTTGTTTCTACAGCATGTCACATTTGTCAAAATCCAATGATCATTGCACATATTCCATTCCCATCTATTGCACTATGATTGTCCTCTGAAGGCTTGATCCCAAAGCCAAGTTTTCACTTTTTTTTCTGAAGGCCAGGAAGGGAGGGGTCTGATTTAATATTACTGATCTATTATCATTCTGATATATATATATATATATATATATAGAGAGAGAGAGAGAGAGAGAGAGAGAGATAAATAGAGAGAGAGGGGGGGAGTTGGAGTTGCACTTAAGAAATGTACCTGTCCTGACTTACATACAAATTCAACTTAAGAACAAGCCTGCAGAACCTAATTTGTTTGTAACTTGGGGACTGTCTGTATATCGTTTCTCCAGAATGACAAGGAATAAATTACCTGAGCACCTTTTTTCCTTTGTCTATGAAGTCCTTACAAATCCATCTAACAGTAATGTTGTCTATTCCATAGTTTACTATGGTGTCTGCAAGAATATTATGGAGGAATTTTGTCAAAACCCTGGGTGAAGTCAAGATAAGTTGTATTTACAACATTTCTGTGATTTGTCAAGTGTTAACTTTATTGAGAGAGAGAGCAAGAGAGTGTTTGGATCAGATCCAATCAGTCTGGTGTGACTTGTTTTTTAAGAAACCCCAAATTAAAAACAAATGCAGAGAGAGTGCATTAGTTTTTAATGTGGGGACTGGAGTTTTTAATTTGTGGACTGCTTTATCCCTACAGACATTTGTGGCTTTTTGATGCAGTAAGGTCTACTATATCTGATGTTTCCTTTTTCAGGGCTTCCACTACCTTTTCGATTTTATTCGCCAGTTCGTTCCTCAGATGAAAATTTTATTTTCCAACCCCCTCCTGCCATAGATAATTTATGCTTTCCAATCGAAACATGGGCGATCTGAGGTTGTCTCATTTTAACTGTGTGGAAATCAAAGGAACAGGGAAGGAGTGAGTTGTTTTCGCAAACACACACTTACCTCATTTGCAATTTTATCAATCAAAGGAGTACCCAAACCAATCAAAGAATATTTATTCACTAGGGAATCAATTAAATTATTGTTTGGTAAAACAGAAAACCAAAGCCAAGTTGTGGATTTCCCTTGAATGTTATTGTCTGAGCTAATTATATGTATAAGGTGCACAGATGCAGAAAGAAAGAGTTTTGACTTTTGAGTGCTGGCCCTGCCTTGCTTTGAGTTTGTTAAATACTTAATTACTAGGAGATTCTGTGCAGAGAGAGAGGATTCTCCTACTGATAAAGGATTTGAGAATGGCAGTCATGCAGCATGGCGTAATTGGTTTGATCATGGAAAATGACTCAGGAGATTAGGTTTTGAATCTGTACTTGACCATGCGACGTACATTGGTTGACTTTACACAAGTCACATTCTTTCAATCTCAGTGGAACCTAAAGGCAAATTTCTTCTAAAAAAACTTTCCAAGAAAACCTAAGACAGGTACAAGCATGATTTTAGGAAGTAGTAACACTCTTATACCAGTGGTTCCCAACGTTTCTTTGACCAGGGCCCACTTGACCGGGGACCACTTTGACCAGGGACCACTCTCCAACATTAGTACCGAAAAGGGGCAGGACTGGTTAGCTCTGAGGAAAGGAGTCAAAATAAAATAAATAGAATAAATAAAATATCTAAACAGGAAGTAGGTTCGCGGACTGGATTTTTTTCTCGCGGCCCACTGCTGAGCCGAGGCCCATAAGTTGAGAACTACTGCCTTATACACATATATCTCTGCCTCCTTCTCAGTCGAATTGTGGACCTGGGCGATGACAATAACCAAGAGACGAGGACATATTCAAATTTTCAAACCTGTTTCCTTCTATGTATGAAGATGATGTAGGCAGAGAGAAAGCAATACAGTAAGACCTCCACATTTGTTGAGATTAGGAAAAAAAAAGACTTCTGTAAAAGCATGAATAGAAATATGCTTTTACATGAATAGAAATATGCTTTTACAATAATATCACTAGGAATTTCTAAGTTGACTCTATGGTCAACTTCTACTGGAATCTGACATAGATTCACACTGAAGGACCTAGACATACCTAGAGAGACATTTTTAACCAAATCTGCAGAAGTCTAATCTGTAAATAATAATAATAATAATAATTTATTTGTAACCCATCCTACCTTCCCGAGGGGACTTTACCAAGGGGGTGGTTTCCAGCAAGTAACAAAATGGCAAGCATTCAGTGCCACAAACGGACGAACAACAAATCAAGTGAAAAATAATAGATAAGACAATCTCAATATAAACCTATGAACTAAACCAAAAACAACAAAAATTAAAACTTAAGTAAATATAATTTAACACATCACACACATTTGCCATGATAAAATCCCACTAATTACAAATTAGATTAAGAAGACATTAAAAAAATAAGGTAGTTTATGGCTTCCAATGAGCTGAGGTAGGTGACCAAGGGTGATGCTAGTTTTCCTCCTCTCCATAAGCTAAAGTGCATAAATGCTTTATGAAAGGAGAGGAAACTTATAGATGTCACCTTCAATTCTCAAAGGAAGAAAGATCAGATATATAAATCAAGATGTGATCACCCTCTTTGCTACTCTCAAAACAGAGTCTCTATCTAAATTAAAATGTAATGTTCATTTGTGGGATTAACATAACTCAAAAACCACTGGGCGAATTGACACCAAATTTGGACACAATACACCTATCAGAACAACAAGTGACCATCACTCATAAAAACAATGAAAAACACAGCAGAAGAGACTTTAAAAAAGCCAAAAAACAAAAAATGCATTACAACGCATGCGCAAAACCACATATATATACGCAAACACATATACACACACACATATATATATACACACACACCCAAAAAACATATACAGAGACTGGGCCACAGCAACGCGTGGCAGGGGACAGCTAGTTTAGAATAAGAATGCTTGTGCTGTGTTGTTCTTTCCGGCAAAATTGATAGGAATCAATGATATACAGAAACTAAGGTTTGGTTCTCTGTGTGACTCTGTACCACCTCCCACAATGCAATAGGTTGAGAAGGCAATGCTAGCCTTCATTTTGCATTTTGCTTCCCTGCGTGCCTTGACATTTATCTGCGAGGTACTATTACCTACCTGCTGTTTAAGTCGTACAATTTCCATTCTCTTCTGGAAGATGTTCACGTTCTCTCTAGCTTTTGTTCTTGCAATTTTATTCTCTGTTCTTTTCCACAAAGAAGAAGATGTTATTGTTCATATTTTTTTTCCAAAACGCATATACAAAAAAACCCAGTCACTGTAAATTTTGTGGTTCTGTGTAATTTTTTCCTCCTTTCTCTTCCTGGTCTTCACTGGTTATAAATAACACATGAAATGACTTTCAAGGTAGAAAGCAGGAATCTATTTTGAAATATTCTATAAAATAAAGAGTGATTTATGGCTCCATATGATTTTGGCTGAAAGCATTTGGGCTTTGCCCAGTCATCAAAGTCCTGTCAGGGGAATCTATTATTTATTGTTTGATATGCCGGGAGTGGTGGTAGTACTTTATTTTATGTTTATCTTATGTAAGTATATTGTTAAGAAAAAAAATCAATTCCAGATACTAATATATATAGTGGCAAGCTAAACAAATGTTAGGGAGAAGAGTTTCAAAAGGTACAGTTAGAAAACCTGATTGTAACTCCCTCCTCAATAGAGGAAGACACGGAAGGAAAGAGGTGTATATCTGATAGCAGAGATGGGCAAAGTGTGGACTGTGCAGGCAACTCTGAGGGGGTCAACAAATGTCGAAGTGTACAATTGAAAATATTATTTTAGTAGAGTCTCCCTTATCCAATGTAAATGGGTCAGTAGAACATTGGATAACCGAAAGTGTTGGATAATAAGGAGGGATTAAGGAAAAGCCTATTAAATGTCAAATTATGTTATGATTTTACAAATTTAAGCACCAAAACATCATTTTTTTTACAACAAATCAACAGAAAAAGCAGTTCAATACATGGTAATGTTAGGCAGTAATTACTGTATTTACGAATTTAGCACCAAAACATCACAATGTATTGAAACAGCTGTGGATCTGGACAGGAAGCAGACTGTGGTAATTTTGTCAGCGCCAATTGTTTTTAAGTGTAACCCAGGGTCTTTGGGCACTGTACTGGGTGATCAGCACACTGGGTGCAGTGCCTATCGGTGATTGGTACCATTGGGTGGTTATTACTACATTTAGTATTTTACTTTATAACTAGCCATCCCCTGCCAGGCGTTGCTGTGGCCCAGTCTGGTGATCTGGAAAATAAAGTAATGAGAAAACGTTGGTTTCTAATTTATGTGATTTCTTTTTGCTTGTGGGTAAACAGTATTTCCTGCTGTTTCTTTGTCAGTGTTGATGTGGAGAGTGTCCGGTTTGCCTACTCCGGAACATTCAACATATGATTGTCCTTCTTTAGGGGTCCCTTTCAAATCTATGATACTATATCTGTGTGTGTGTGAATCATATCTATCTATATCTATGGCTGGATGGCTCTTTGTCAGGAGGACTTTGATTGCGTTTTCTTGCCCTGGTGAAGGGAGTTGGACTGGATGGTCTTAAGTATTTTCTGTTGGTCATGGAGGTTCTGTGTGGGAAGTTTGCCCTGATTCTGTCGTTGGTGCGGTTCAGAACGCTCTGATTGTAGGTGAACTATAAATTCCAGTAACTACAACTCCCAAATGTTAAGGTCTATTTTCCCCAAACTCCATCTGTGTTCATATTTGGGCATAGGGAATATTCGTGCCAAGTTTGGTCCAGATCCATCATTGCTTGAGTCCATGGTAGTCTCTGGATGCAGGTGAACTACAACTCCCAAACTCAAGGTCAATGCTCACCAAACCCTTCTAGTGTTTTCTGTTGGTCATGGGAGTCCTGTATGCTCCGGTTGGTTCAATTCAATTATGCTATTTGATTGTAGGTGAACTTTAAATCCCAGCAACTACAACTCCCAAAAGACAAAATCCATTTTTTTGAGTGAAGGGCATACATTGGATTGTTAGGTGTAAGCTGTCCAAATTTGGTGTCAATTCATCCAGTGATTTATGAATTATGTTAATCTCACAAATAAACATTACATTTTTGTTTATACAAGATTGTTATTACATTTATTATTTTAATCTGTTGTTATTATTACATTTATTATTTTACCCTATTATTACTGTTGTTACTTCATTTCCATTATTTTACTCTATTATTATTACTTTATGTGATGTGGCGGCAAAAAAAGCCAATGGGATTTTGGCTTCATCAATAGGAGTCTAGTGTCTAGATCCAGGGAAGTCATGCTACCCGTGCTCTATTCTGCCTTGGTTAGACCACACCTGGAATATTGTGTCCAATTCTGGGCACCACAATTGAAGAGAGATATTGAGAAGCTGGAATGTGTCCAGAGCAGGGCACATTTCCCACCCTCGGCTTATATTCGAGTCAATCCATTTTCCCAGTTTTTTTGTGGTAAAATTAGGTGCCTCGGCTTATATCCGGGTCGGCTCATACTCAAGTGTATACAGTATTTGTTCTTCAAACTAGGTTTGTGATATTTTGTTTGATTTCCTAATTTTTCATCTGTTTAAAATGGGCATCCTCCCTTCTTTAACACTAAATGTTTAGAACTCATTTTGTTAATGTCATAAATCAGGAGTGGAGAGAATATGTGATTTCCAGATGTATTGGACTGCAACTCTTATCATTCCCTACAAGCATTGCCAAGAATGAGCGATAATGAGGGCTGCAGTCCAGAAACATCTGAGGCTATACTTTATTTATTAATTAAAACTTTTATATCCTGATCTTCTCTACCTTCGTAGAGGGACTTAGACCAGCTAACAGCAAGGATTCAATGCTAACAGTACAGTCTAAAACAGGGGTCCTCAAACTACGTCCCGAGGGCCGGATGCAGCCCTCCAAGGTCATTTACCCGGCCCTTGCTCAGAGTCAACTTAAGTCTATAACTGGCGTAAGATACGGGATAGTAGTAGTAAACAATAGCTATGATCTATAGCAGGGTCCCTCAAATTAAGGCCCGGGGGCTGAATACGGCCCTCCAGTGTCATTTATCCGGTCCTCGCTCAGGGTCAACCTAAGTATGAAACGACTTGAAAACACACAACAAGAACAACAATCCTATTTTATCAGCCAAAAGCAGGCCCGCACTTCCCACTGAAATACTAATAAGCTTATATTTGTTAAAATTGTTCTTCATTTGAATTATTATATTGTTTTAAAGTGTTTTGCACTACAAATAAGATATGTGAAGTGTGCATAGGTATTCATTCATGGTTTTTTTTTCAAATTATAATCTGGCCCTCCAACAGTTTGAGGGACTGTGACCAGCCCTCTGTTAAAAACGTTTGAGGACCCCTGGTCTAAAATATCAAAGCAATCTAACAACAAACATCAACAGTGAATTAAAATACATATAGCAGGGGTCCTCAAACTAAGGCCCGGGGGCCGGATGCAGCCCTCCAAGGTCATTTACCCGGCCCTCGCTCACGGTCAACCTGTCTGAAATGACTTGAAAGCACACAACAACAATTCTATCTCATCAGCCAAAAGTAGGCCCACACTTCTCATTGAAATACTAATAAGTTTATATTTGTTAAATTTGTTCTTCATTTTAATTATTGTATTGTTTTTAAGTGTCTTTTGCACTACAAATAAGATATGTGCATTGTGCATAGGAATTCATTCATGTTTTTTTCAAATTATAATCCGGCCCTCCAACAGTTTGAGGAACTGTGACCTGGCCCTCTGTTTAAAAAGTTTGTGGACCCCTGACATATAGGATAAAATACATATAAGCCAATTCACCAAGATAAAATCATGTCCAACTCGGTCTGCATCTTGTGGTCAATAACTCTGGTCAATTGCCAGTCTCAGCCATCATTCTGGGAATGCCTTGTTCCATAGCCATGATTTCACTAGCTTCCTAAAGGTCAGGAGGGTGGAGGCAGATCTAATTTCATTCGGGAAAAAGTTCCATAGCAGGGGGCCACCACAGAGAAGGCCCTGGGAAAGTGGTGGGACCGAGAGCAGGGCCCCTCCAGAAGATCTCAGCAGCCTTGATGGTTCATAGGGAAGAATACATTCGGACAGGTAAACTCTCATTTGCGTTTCAAACCAAAGTTGGTCTTTGTTAGAATAGCTATTTGAACATATTTTTGTAAGAGTGGAACAGTGGCTTTGCATCCCCATCTCCATTTTCCCCAATATTTGTTTCCAAGATAATACCTGTTAAAAATTTATTAATATTACTTTCAAACCTGAGAGTAAAAACCTTTGTGTGCAAAATTGTTCCTGGGGATTTGTAGGTGAAAGGTAGTAAAAGGAAAGCTATTATTATTTGATTACCAATGGTGATTTTGAAATTTTAGTATGCATTACATATAGATTTAAAAGCATTCGGAAAGCTTGCTTAGGCAAAACATAAAATACAGGTGTTGTTTGTTGTAATGCGCCATTTGGAGAAGCCAGTAGTGTGTCAAGGAAAGTGGCTAGGATCTTTGGCCAAGCATCGTCTGAAAGGAAATCAGTATGCTAATTGGCCCATAGAAGTGAGAATACTTCATGTAAGTTTGAAACACTGTTTGTGCCTCCAGAATTGTCTGCGAAGCAAAAGGGGAGGAGGGCACTTCAATCTGTCCTTGCTATAGCTTTCTTTTACTCCCCTTCCCTGAAAGGCAAAACCGAGTGTGCCACGGTGTTCTATCACAATGAAGCAGTCATTGATGCTGGAGGATCAGCATTGAAACTTCATAAGTTTCCTCCCCTGTTTTGCCAGTTGAGATTAAATCTTCCACTATCTGTCAAACAGGTAGGCCTTAAAAATGACGAAAAAGTTGCTGAAAGTCTGAATTTCTACCTTAAGGGCACCTAAAGATATGAAATATATGAAAATGCTTCCTGGGTTCATACCAATTCCTGATCTTGTTACAGAGTTGTTTTTTTGCTGATCTTGCAGGAAACCCATCTGCAAGACTATCGGCTTGGTCCTCTTTATGACCTGATGTGATAGACAGCTTTGGCTTCCCCTACTGTATGGAATAGAAGCAAAACTAACCATCATGTATATAGAAGTTGGGTTTTTTCTGGAAGTATTAGCTAGATGACCAAATTCCTGTGTATGAAGTTTATCCTTAATGCATGGGCCTTATATGAATTATTATGTCTATCATATCTTTCCTCTAGCTGAGTTGAAAATGGTGCACATAGTTATCTTTCCCCCTCATTTCATTCTCACAATAGCCCTATGTCAAGCTAAGAGAGAGGTACTGGACAAGAGTAAGGGGAGACTTGGCTCTGGGTCTCCCAAGTCGCAGTTCAGCTCTCTGTTCAATACACCATCCTCCTCATTTGAGAAAGGAATAGGAGATGCTGTGCTTTCTTCTGCTTTTCAGGGAAAAGAATTACCGTGTGTGTGTGTATAGTATAAATTGAGTTTTTCCAGCCCCTTTTTAGGCTGAAAAAGCCCCCCTTAGCTTATACTTGAGTCAAAGTTGTTTATTATTTTACTGGTTTATTATTATTATTATTACATTTATTATTTTACTCTATTATTATTATTATTACATATACATTATTATTATTTTATTACATTTATTATTTTACTCTATTATTGTTATAACATATACTTTATTATTATTTTATTACATTCATTATTTTACTGTATTTTTATTATTACATTTATTATTTTACTCTATTTTTATTTTTACTCTACTATTATATTTATTATTTTACTTTATTACTATTACATTCATTATTTTGCTCTATTTATATTATTACATTTATTATTTTACTCTATTATTATTACATTTATTATTTTACTCTGATATTATTATTACATTCATTATTTTACTCTATTTTATTGCATTTATTATTTTACTCTATTATTGCTGTTATTATTACATTTCCATTATTTTATTCTATTACTTATTTTTATTACATTTATTATTTTATTCTATTATTGGAAGGATGCATAAGCACATTTACATTGAAGAAGGTTAGAATACAGTAGAGTCTCACTTATCCAACATAAACGGGTGGGCAGAACGTTGGATAAGCGAAAATATTGGATAATGAGGGATTATGGAAAAGCCTATTAAACATCAAATTGCATTATGATTTTACAAATTAAACACCAAAACATCATGTTTTACAACATATCAACAGAAAAAGCAGTTCAATACAAGGTAACGTTATGTAGTAATTACTATATTTACCAATTTAGCACCAAAATATCGCAATGTATTGAAACAGCTCTGATCCAAGCGGGAGGCAGACTGTGTTGGATAATACAGAACATTGGATGAGCGAAGGTTGAATAAGCGAGACTCTACTGTAAGACATTACAGTCTTATGTAAATATTCAAAAGGAATTTAACCTACTGATGCCTCCGTTATTTTTTATTTTAATTTTATAGGTATCTGTTTTTATTTTGAAATTTGCCAATGGCTCCTGCATTTCCCACCCTCGGCTTGACTCGAGTCAATATGTTTTCCCAGTTTTTTGTGGTTAAATTAGGGGCCTCAGCTTATATTCGGGTTGCCTTATAATCCAGTATTTACAGTATCTCGAAGGCCTACCTGTCAACCTTTTGTGTGTATTTATTTATATGTAAATATCAATCTCCTGACTTAGGTCACAAGATGTGAAAGTGGTATGAAATAGATATGTATCAATTAAAACATTTGATAGTAATAGAATGGAACACAGGTTACATCCTTTAACAAGTTAAAGCAAGTTTAGAAAACGTTGAAAGGTAGGGGTATACATTAAATAAAAATAAGAAACCAACTTTTTAATAATAATTTAAAAATCTCTCACAGGTTTGCCTGAATCTATCATTGCGGCGGCTTGCTCAAGAAGTGGCCAACGAGTTCTTCATGTGGATTCGTAAGTTTAGCAACTCTTCCGTATACTTTGATAGTGGGGCTTCTTTTGATGCAAGTGTGGCTGTGGTTCCAAACACATTGATTTGCCAGTGGCATCGAGCTGCTAAAGTGGCACAATTTCTTAGTAAACATGAATAAAAACAGTAAAGGTTTCCCCTGACATTAAGTTTAGTCATGTCCAACTCTGTGGGATGGTGCTCATCTGCATTTCTAAGCAGAAGAGCCGGCATTGTCCATAGACACCTCCAAGGTCATGCGGCCAGCATGACTGCATGAAACTCCATTACCTTCCTGCATAAGTGGTACCTATTGATCTACTCACTCTTGCATGTTTTCAAACTGGTTGGCAGAAGCTGGGCCTAACAGTGGGAGCTCACCCCGCTCCCTGGATTTGAACTACCAACCTTTCAACCCACAAGTTCAGCAGCTCAGTGGTTCAACTTGTTGCACCACCAGGGGACCCATGAATAAGTTGGTGTAATATTGGTTTTTTGATTAATTTTTTAGACTTCGACATGAGTTTCAATTTATCTCCTTCCCCCTGATAATAAGGAACAACATCAGTGTTGGACTATTATTTATTTACAGTATTTGTATACTGCTTTTCTCAGCCCTAGGGGAACTCAAAGCAGTTTACACATAAGTAATGGCAAAATTCAATACAAACAATTAGTTATACACTACAATTAGACATAAATCAAATTAAAACAGTACATCCACAAGCATTAAAACAATCATTAAAACAATAAAACAGTCCATCAAAACGCTGTTCCAGTCATTGTCCTTCTAAAATGCTGCATACATTTACTTCTTCTGCCTGAAGGCCTGGTCCCAAAACCATGATTTAAATTTTTTTCTAAAAGCCAGGAGGGGGGGAGCGGATCTTACCTCATTTGGGAGTGTGTTCCATAGCCGGGGGGCCACAGCCGAGAAGGCCATGTCTCTTGTCCACAGTAGACACATCTGTGCTGTTGACAGGAGTGAGATGATCTTAGATTACGAGGTGGGACGTAGGGGTGGATGCATTTGGACAAGTAAGCTGGGCCAGAACTGTATGGAGGCCAGGGTTTGAATTCCTACTCAGGCATAGAAACTTTTTGAGAGACTTTGGGCAAGTCACACTTTCTCAGCTTCAGAGGGCAACAGGGGCAAGCATTTTCTAAATAAATCTTCCAAAGAAAACCCTGGAATAGGGTCGCCTTAGGGTCGCCATAAGTCAGAAATGGCTTGAAGGCACCCAACAATAAATGATCTAATTATTGTTCAATAGGGTTATATTTTAAAAAGCACATCCTCTGGAATAGAGTTTAGCTGCTGATGTTGGTTTTCCCCAATTTTAAAGGCTATGTGGTTGAGTTCTCAAGGATGCAATGCGTACAACAGCATTGCCCTCTTCCATTTATAACATGGCAATTGCTGCTTCTAGGAGAGTTTATAAAGGAGGAATTGGTTCTACTGCATCAATAAATAAAAGTGAAATTTAAGTAAATAAAAGGTGAAAACAACCCGTTTGGGTTTGTTCCTCGAAATTTGAATCCATAAATCCTGCGCAGACCACTTAGGTGAATTGTGTCTGGGGTGGAGAAGCTGAATATTGGACACACTTGTAAATCTGCTCCTTTACAGTGCTGTGTAAACTTTAAATCTTTTCTTTTCTGATGGGAGTTAGATAGAAAACGTAGGGGGAGGGCGGAGGGGAAAGAAACTGAGAGTCAAATGAAACTTTTGAAGTACTTGGTGTGTGCCGTTGCTGCCTGGATTCATTACCCCGGGTGGATCTTATTACTTTTAATCTCCCACTACTGTTTTGCGTTTATCATAATATACCGCTTATGTGATGATGGTAGATGGCCTGAAGTGGACCATTATAAACCACTGAGTAGCACCTCTGTTGATTTATAAACACTGTCCAAGCATCCCCCATCAAGAGCAGCTAATCTTATTCAAAATAGTCACTTCCATTGCAGCCTGGCCATAAATTCCTGTAGTCATGTTTTAAAACCAAAGTTAGCTTCTGCCAAATTGTAATTGAAGGGGGGCTCTATTTCTGGGCGCTAGCTATCTGTCTCAATAAAATGCTAAAAAGAAAAATCTGCGGTTCTTTTCCGAAGAGCTACATTTACTGTAGATATTAATGAGCTGTTGACGCGTGAAATTTCAAGGATGGATGCTAAGTGATTTAGAAAAGTCATTTGCAATTCAGAACGCTGGCTTGGCATTGACTTTAAACTTGAAGTTGCAAAAGTTGGGAATGGAATATAGTTGTGAAACCAATTTGTTGATGCAGGGAGATCTTTCTTCCTGCGACTGCTCTTTTTGTGCCCACCCAAAATCTTCATATTTTGGAGGAATGTCCTTTTGTTTTTTCCATAAATTCAAAATTGCATTAGCCAAAGAAATGGGAAAAATCATATTTATTTAAGTTGCCTGTTTACATGTGGCGCTGAAATGCAGTTTTGTCACATAAACAACGAGTAAGCCTCTTTGCTTGCTTTAAGGAAGGAGCTGTTAACAGCTCGGATCTGTACTTATTAAAATGGATATGCATTTACATTCCTTTTAATCCAATTATGTTTTCTTATTATAATTTAATTGTGTTTCGGCAAGTCTTGTGTTTTTTTTAATCTCTACTCCTTTCATTAAAACTTGTTGTGAGCTGCCTTCTGTCCCAGTTTTGGATGAAAGATGGTGTTTAAATCAAAACAAAGAAAAGAACTCAGTCTGTTTCAAGAACTGTTAATTGCCTTTCTAATTGATTTAAATTAATTGATTCAAATAGGGAGTTTATGGAAATTTCATTAAGGGTGCTTTTATGAAATACTAAAGGATAGTGAGAGGATTTAACAGTTAACACCGATCATAAAAATACATCACATACTGTTGCAAGGGGAGTCTGGTTTTGTTTTTGTTCCTTGTTGGAGTAATGTGATGGAAACAAAATAATTTGAAATAAAGGATGATAAAAATCTGGTCTTAAATATGGGACTATTTCACTCTTACATGGAAGCTGTGTCCTTTGTGGGGCTCAGGAAGTAAAGGAGTTGGCTCCGGGGCCATTTATTTTAGCCCCCAAACCTTCCCTCAACTTATATATGGTATATCCTAATTGACTCTTAACACATTTCACTAATGCTTTTCTGCCTCTTCATAATCCTAACCGATCCTAGGGTCTGGATTGTTGTAGGTTTTTTCAGGCTATATGGCCATGTTCTAGAGGCATTCTCTCCTGATGTTTCACCTACATATATGGCAAGCATCCTCAGAGTTACTAAGGATGCTTCCCATAGATGCAGGCGAAATATCAAGAGAGAATGCCTCTAGAACAAGGCCATATAGCCCGAAAAAACCTACAACAATCCAGTGATTCCGGTCATGAAAGCCTTCGACAATACATTGATCCTAGGGTCATTCCATACCAAGTGGTCTAAAATTTTAAAAAGTTCTCACCATCATGTTCTCCTATTTTGTTCAAATTTTAGCTATAGCACCAGTCAGGTGTTAAACTAAGTTTCCCAGAATTTGAAGTCTCTAACTGCAATAGTTGCTGATCTAGATCTCCTTATCTGAAGGGTAGTCAGTTTGTGTACTCACGACATTTAAGAAAATGCCTTTTTTGAGGTCTACTAAAATTAATAAAATTAATAAAATAAGAATGATTAGTAAACTGAAACCCTCCAGAGTTTTTTTTCCCTGTTGATTCCTATGAAATTAATTTTAACATTATGGATGCAAAATCTAGTCAAACAAGTTGACTCAAAGTATGCATCCAAATGTGTCACAACAAATTTTGACCAATATTCTGACTGCAACAATTTCCATGCAAACAAAGATACGGACTTGAAATTTTGAGCAAGGATTATTCTTGTGCTGAACATAATGTTGCCAAACTTGCAACTTCCCAGCATCTATAACCGCCCTGCAAGATCTCTTCGAATTTGGCATTTTTGGCACAAATGGTAAAATCTACCGGAGTTCAAAGCCAATTATTAAAAAAGGGTCTGCCTGAATATGCTTGTGAATAGTATCATCTGAAAGAGAAATGTTTCTTTTACAAAACTAATTTGTTTTTGTTTTGCAATGTGACTATTCAGTATCCATTTACTCAGGTCAAAGAATGTTATATATCACATTGAAACCCTCATCCCCATGCCATCGGGGCCACGCCCGATAGCCATTCAATAACTAGCAGGACTATGAGGATGCATAAAGCATAATGCATTGATGCACAAAATACAACATACTTTGACCAGTTATAGACCACAGATTTTGGGAAACTTAGTTTAATACTTGACTAGTGTTCTCCAATTTGAACAAAATAGGAGAACATGGTTGTGTGAAGGTGTAGACCACTAGGCATGGAATGACCCCCTAAGTAAATATCTTAACTAACCCAAGACAGAAACCCCTTCCTTTTACTGTCTATCACTTCTCTCTCTGGCTGTCACATAAAGAAATCCCTAGACATCAGAAAGTCACCCAATACCCTCCTTTGAGTTGCCCTTCTGCCCATATGTAAAGATGTCTTTATTGAGGTTTGCTCTTTGGTTGCCTGCGAGGACAGTGCTTTAGTAGCCAGATGCTATACTTTTTTTTAGTGATGTATTTTAATTGCTTTAGCTTGTGCTTCTACTTTAATTGTGTTTCACTGGATGATCCTGTCCAGTGTTTTAATTGTGTCTTTCATCTAATATTAATTTGAGCAGCCTTGAATCAATTTTTGGGAGGAAGGTTAGACGTATTTCAGATAAATTCCTCAACGCCTTCCAGTCGTTCTAGCTGGCAGCTTTGAAAAACAGAATGCTAGAGTAGATAGGAAATTGAGCTGCAATCCCTTCACCACTTTGAGTCTCCATATAGAGAGAAAAAGCAGGATATAAATAAACATAATAATAATAAACATAAACATAATAATAATAATAATAATAATAATAATAATAATAATAATAATAGCAAAGACTCTGGCACAAGCCAGTCAAGGTGGTCTCAGTGGTGATCAGCTCTTAAACACAATCGGCGCTGTCAAAACTACCATCTGCCAGCTGCAAAAGGCCACCTTACTGGGATCTGCACACATTATTCGCAGATACATCACACAGTCCTAGACACTTTTGAAGTGTCCGACGTGGGATTCAACACAACAGCCAGCAGAGTGTCTGCTGTGGACTCATCTTGTTGTGTTTCAAATAATAATAATTGGTATTGTTCTGTATCCAGTTCCAGAAGAATTGAAGTGTTCTCCTTTTCCTCTTGCAATCTTCCATAGATCAGATTTTAGGGTGCACTAAGAGTGAAAGAGCCCCTGGCAGTGCAGCGGGTTAAACCGCTGTGCTGCTGAGCTTGTTGACTGAAAGGTTACAGGTTCGATTCCGGGGAGCAACGTGAGCTTCCGCTATCAGCTCCAGCTTCTGCCAACCTAGCAGTTCGAAAACATGCAAATGTGAGTAGATCAGTAGGTACCGCTCCAGCGAGAAGGTAACGATGTTCCATGCAGTCATGCCGGTCACATGACTTCGGAGGTGTCTACGGACAACACTGGCTCTTCGGCTTAGAAATGGAGATGAGCACCACACCCTAGAGTCGGACACGACTGGACTTAATGTCAGAGGACAACCTTTACTAAGTGTGAAAAGCCACCAATTCTGGACTAAGCCACAGGATCCACTAGAAGTGGATCACTGGCCCCGCCGTGGTTTGATGTAACAGGGATCTCTCTATATCAGGCTGATCCAGAGATGACATTATGTTTAATGGCCAAGCACTGGTGTTTTTGAATAAACAGAACCTAGAGGAAGTCAAATCCTTAGTAACAATAATACAAATCCTGAAAAGTACCAAAGAATTGGTTCATACACGTTTTGGATTAAATTGTGGCAAGAGAAGAACCATCTAATGTTCAGTAGAGGCCTTTATGAATGGGGGAAGAAGTCCTCTTGCATTCTTTCTCCCGAAATTGATATGGCAGATGTGAGAGGCAGCTTATTCGGATGGCAGAAGATTGGCCCCGCTGCTCCTGGAGATCAAATAGAGGAAAGACACTTGCAGCCTAAACCTCTGGAGAAATCAGGAAGCATCAGCAACTTCTTCCCTGACATCAGCAGCATTGATTAATTTTTTTTCAGGGCTATTACAGCTTTGAAAGAGGCAGCTTTCCTAATTGACTTTCACACAAGAAATAGAATTTTTCTCTGCAAATCTTCCACGACACTTGTCCTTTTTTTTTTTTTTTGGTCCAGGAAGATATTTGTAGACAGAGTCCTGGTTCAGGTGTAATGTTAAGCCAGAGTATTATGGGAAGAAACCTACATGGGATTCTGGTTGGTACATCTCACCTCTTTCATATGCATAAAAAGATCCACAGTTTCTTCACTTTTAGCGTTAAGACAAATCACGGTTTGCCATCATGTTCAGACACAAGGCATTGTGGTTTGTTGTAGCAATGGTTGGTTTAAAAATAAACCCAGGATAAAACTGGTTTGGAGATCAGAGACATCTGTGATTGGAGGAAAAGAAATGATTTTCATTTCTTGTTTTTTAATTTTTTAATTTAATTTTAGTTGTTAAGTCATAATTTGTATTTATATGTAGGGTTGCCAAATGTTGTTACTATGAGTGTATTGTTGCCATGTTCGCGCATTGAATGTTTGCCTTTTATTTTTGGAATCTGCCCTGAGTCCCTCCGGGGAGATAGGGTGGAATATAAATAAAGTTTTTTATTATTATTATTTGAAACACAGCAAAATGAGTCCACAGCAGACCAGATCACTCTGCTGGCTGTTGTACTGGATCACACGTTGGGCACTTCCCAAGTGTCTAGGATTGTGTGATGTATCGGCGAATAATGCATGCAGATCCCAGTAAGGTGGCCTTCTGCAGTTGGTAGATGGTAATTTTATCAAAGCCGATTATGTTTAAGTGGAGGCCAAGGTCTTTAGGCACTGCACCCAGTGTGCCGATCACCTCTGGGACCACTTTTACTGGCTTGTGCCAGAGTCTTTGCAGTTTGATCTTTAAATCCTCATATCATGTTAGCTTTTCCAGTTGTTTCTCTTCAATCCTGCTGTCACCTAAGACTGCAACATCGACAATCCATACTTTGTTTTTTAACATAATCGTGAGGTCAGGAGTATTGGGTTCCAAAACTCTGTCAGTCTGAATTTGGAAGTCCCAGAGTAGCTTGACATGTTCATTCTCTGTAACTTTTTCAGGCTTGTGATCTCACCAGTTCTTTGTCGCAGGCAGATGGTATTTGTGGCACAAGTTCCAATGAATCATCTGAGCAATGGTATTATGCCTCTGCTTGTAGTCTGCCTGCGCGATCTTTATTATTATTATTATTATTATTATTATTATTATTATTATTATTATTATTTCCTTCATGCACCTGAAAGAGATGGAAAGAGATGTGAATTTCAGGATCCATATCAACACATGTTGATACCCAAGTTCATAAAGCATGATTGTAGAATTTATTTCAGCCCAAAGGCCTCTTTCACTTTCGGAGAGGTCCTTGAGGGGTGTGTGTTCCATTTAAAGGCAGGTTCAAAGATTGGATGCTACTTGAAAACTCATACTGTGAATGAAGAGGCATTAGGAAAGATGTTTTTACCTTTTAGAATGCTAAGTTAATTCCAGAAACGTCTGGGAAACAACTATGCCAGTATAACATTAGGAAGGATTCATATGCTTCCTGTTCCACTCCACAGATCTGGCCAGATGTTTCACAGAGACTCAATATCTTTGGTTAAATTTTCTTAGCTTTTTGTGGCAACTGCAGTATGTACCACTGTGATGTGGAACCCCTGATGGTGCAATGGATTAACCAAACAGCCAACCTATCAGTTAGCAGTCCTGCCAGCAATTCTTCCTGCAGGACTGCTGACCAACAGGTTGGCAGTTTACATCTGGGAAGTGGGGTGAGCTCCTGCCACAGCTCTAGCTTCCCATGCAGGGACATGAGAGAAGCCTCCCACAGGATGGTAAAACATCAGACATCCTGGCATCCCCTGGGCAGTGTCATTGCAGATGGCCAATTCTCTCACACCAGAAGTGACTTGCAGTTTCTCAAGTTGCTCCTGATACAAAAAACAAAACAAAACAAAACCCTCTGTGAAGGTCAAAAGGCTAGCCATATCTAACACAGCTCTTTGAACCTCTCTATAAAAAGCTAAATATATATTCTTTAGTGGGCATATATGTGCAGTTTCAACACATTTATACACATGCACATCTCCAAACTAAGCTTCCCATTACAGATTTCCATCAGCCACCAAATCTATGGAGATTGCTGGTAAAAATGATCCCGAAAACGCCAGTCAGCAACCTTGGAATGCATTCTTCTGAGTCTTGCATTACCTGTCCACATCGCAAGAAGACAATCATTTTTAGACACACCATGATTGACAGGATCTACTATATTAAATAAGATATCATCCACTGGTTCTGCAGTCTTATTTATGTAATTGGATGTAGACCTGGAAGGATGCTGCCGGCAATGTGTGAGGAAAGCCATTGGAGACCTGCACGCTTGTTTCAGGAATTGCAGTAGGCAGATTGAGCAAGTAGTCAGTAGGTTTTTTAAAACTGAACATCACAGTTTCAGGTTTGTCTGTGTTTGGAACTGATTGGGAATGGTTAGGTCTAATGTTCTAATGTTACTATCGAGTGTTTGCTAACCTGATCTTTCTTTCTGCCCCTTCCCATTGTTGTTCCCCAAACAGGAGGAATTACTATGGAGGGAACTGGGCAAGTTTTAGCTTCTCGGGATTATTGTCCTGGATAAAAGAAAACCAAGTAAGGTTTTGACTCTCAAATATTTAATATTTCCTTAAAGTAGATAATGCATATTTAATACAGTGTGCACAGTGAAGCTTCTGTTTAAGGAGCTTCACTGACTGCCATTTGTCTTCCAGTCCCAATTCAAGGTGCAGGTTATCACCTACAAAGCCCTAAATGGTTTGGGACCAGATCTCCCTCTCTTAGATTCTTGGGGGAGGCTCTCCTTTCACCCTTGCCATTATCACAGGCTCGTCTTGTTAGCACAAGGGAGAGAGCCTTCTCCTTTGTGACCCCCTGACTCATTGGCTGGTGAGATTAGGAAGGCTCCCACCTTAGAAACTTTCAAGAGGGATCTCAAAACCTGGCTTTTCCGATGCGCTTTTGGAGAGTAGCCATACTATCATACTCAGTTGCTCCCCTCAACGGGTATTTTTTTTGTCCCCAGGGTATATTTCCCCACCTGTATGAAGGTCTATTTTTTACATCCCTGTTCCTTTATGAATTTCTCCCTCACAAACAATCTGCTCCATCCCTGTCTCATCCTGATTTTACTATTTTTAGTGTTTTAGTTTTTATCTTGCACATGCAGCCCACTCATTATTATTTTATTGTGTATGATTTTGCATTATCGTGTTTTCGGGGGTGTTTTTTTCTACTCATAAGTTATATGTATTTTACTGTGTTGCTAATGTGTTTTGGTTTTATTTTATTGTAATATGCTGTTGGGCTTGGCCTCATGTAAACCGCCCTGAGTCCCCATTGGGGAGATGGTGGCGGGGTATTAAATAAAGATTATTATTATTATTATTATTATTACACTGGCATTTTTGTATTGTTGGGGTTTTTTTACCTCTAGTTTCACAGACCATCCTTCCCCTGAATATGACCTATTTTGTTTTATGATTGCCTTATATTGTTTTATATCTATCTATCTATCTATCTATCTATCTATCTATCTATCTATCTATCATGATCCCATAATCATTCAATGAATATTAGCTTGTAGTGTCCATGCTTTGAGTATCTAGAAAATTCTAACTCCATTGGTTTAAGGCAGCCATGGACAAACTTCGCCCCTCCAGGTGTTTTGAACTTCATCTCCCACAATTCTTAACAGAAGTCCAAAACACCTGGAAGGCCAAAGTTTACCCATGCCTGGTTTAAGGAGTCTCAACACTGATCTAGATCATAAGTATTCCCCACCATCATTGTGTTCATTGGAGATGAATATCAACTGGCTAACTAATGTAGGCAATGCTGCCGGGAACTACTGGAGGAAATGGCACTAAAATATTCAAATATCGCCTACATTCTTTGAAATGTCCTAGTTTTTATTATATTGTTCCCCCTCTTTCAATGTATCATTTATGTTTTTAGAGTATAATAATAATAATAATCTTTATTTATACCCCGCCACCATCTCCCCAATGGGGACTTGGAGCGGCTTACATGGGGCCAAGTCCAGAACAACATGTTGCAGCAAAATAAAATCAAAACATAAACAACAAGCAACATAATCAAAATTACATAGAAGGAGGGGAAAAAAGTATAAACACGGTAACAAAATAACATTCCAATAAACACAATCACAACAACAGTGGGCGGTCCACATTTACAGGATAAAATGATTAAAAGACTAATGAGATAAATATAGGAGCAGGTTGTTTGCAGGGAGCTTTAGTCAATTTGCAATAAATATCATTGGAAAAAAAAGTTTGAATATTGTTTCTGTGTTTTTAATTAGCATAAAACCCCCTGTAAAATGCAAATGTTTTGATTTTTGTTGTTCTATCAAGGAAAGGACCGATCCATGTGAGGAAAGCAGTACCTGGAAAGACCTGATCCTTGAAAATGAAGAAGGCATTCCTCTTAACAAAGTAGACCAAACTATTCAAAATGTTGAAGATTTCTGTTATGTCAGGTAATTGTGTTTTGCATCTAACTTGGTCTGGACAAATAGAAGGATGTATTTGATCGGAGGGGTAACCGAAATAGCATTGGCATGACTTTGTTCAGTTATGCGTACCACCATCCTGAGGTCTGTCTCTTTCCCATTGGGGACTAGAGGCGTAGTGGGACTGGAATTCACCCAATGGCATCTTCAAAAATAATGTTGAAAATTTAGGAGCTCATCTTCATATGGGAGACCCACCTCCATCCTTATACCACTAATTTTGCTTTTTGCAGAGAGCAAAATTAATATCCAAATGTGCTTTGGTTACCCCAACATTCTCAGAAAATGAACTTGTTTCAGGCAGCTGTGTTATGTACAACTCATTACTTCTGTAAATCTTGTATCTTGTGACAGTTCATTCCATAGTTGTATGGGGCTGTATGGACATCTACTTCCATTTTCCTATTGTGAAGCTTTCTCCTTTTGTAGGATGACAGATATTGCCCAATAATATCCTCTTACAAAGCTCCTAGAACATTCTCAAATGGTGATATTTGTAATGTTATAAAAGGAGGAGAAAACTGATTATATCTGCTTTCTCTATATCACGGTTGGTGTGAATGAGGGAGAGGGCCTTCTTGGTGGTGCCCCCCCCCCAACTTTGGAACTCCCTCCCAAGGGAGATTAGGCAACTACCCACATTGTCCTCCTTTCGCAAGAATTTGAAAACCTGGATGTTTCAGCTTGCATTTGAGAACGGCTAGTCTCTAGTTATAAATGCCCAGTCCCTAGGTTCCCTAATAATATTTTGTTTTGTGCACTTCATCCAATACCCAGCCCTATGATATGCTGTTTGCACTACCCCATGCCTGGCCCTTTTATAGCCAGGTCATGCCCATTGTACTACTGGCAATCGGTTTTCTCGAATAATGTTTTGAGTTTTGCTGTTTTATACTCTTACGTTTTATTGAATTGTTCTTTTATCTGGATTGTTATATTTCACTGTGTTTTTATTTTAATTGTGTTTTTGCTTTGATGGATTGTTTTGTATTTGTGTCTGTGGGCATTTTGTCCCATATGTAAGCCACACCGAGTCCCTTCAGGGAAATGGTAGCGAGGTATAAGAATGAAGTTGTTGTTATTATTATACTGACACAGAAACACAGTATGATACAGCAAACGAGATATATATGCTGGATTTCGTATCACAAAATCACAAGTCGAACATTTCCCAAGCGTTTAGGACTGTGTGATGTATTTTCAAATGGTGCACAACAGGCCCATAGCCAGGATTTTGTTTTCGGGGTGCTGAGTTTGATTTGGGGGAGGGGTGTGCTGAGTTTAATTCGGGGGGGGGGGGGGCTGAGGATCTACCCTAGCAAACCTTTTGTATCGTTATCCCAATACCCCCATGCATATGGGATATATTGAGCATGGTGATCAGATCATGATATGAATAAACATAACAGTTTAAATAATGTACCAGTAAGGCCTTCTTGTGGACCACCCTGAGAATTTCAGGGGGGGGGGGAGGCTGAAGCCCCTCAACCCCCCCCCTCCCCGGCTACATGCCTGGTGCACACAGATCCAAGTAGGGTGGCCTTTTGCAATTGATGAATTATGATTTTGTCAATTTTATTGTTTCCAAATACCGGCTGAGATCTTTTGGCACAGCACCGAGTGTGCCAATGATCATTGGGACCACCTGTACTGGTTTATGCCGGAGCCTTTGCAGTTCCATTTTGAGGTCCAGATAAAGGCTGAGTTTTTCTTGTTGTTTTTCGTCAATGCGACTGTCACTTGGTATGGCGACATCAATGATCCAAACTTTTTTCTTTTCCACAATTATGATGTCTGGTGTATTGTGTTCCAAAACTTTGTCAATCTGGATTCAAAAGTCCCCCAGTATATTTGCTCGTTCATTTTCCACTACTTTTGCAGGTTTGTGATCCCACCAGTTCTTTACTACTGGCAGGTGGCATTATTATTATTGTTGTTGTTGCGGCATTATTATTGTTGGGTTGTTGTAGGTTTTTCCAGGCTATAAGGCCATGTTCTGGAGGCAATTTTTCTCCTGACTTCTTTTTCCTACTTCCAACAGACCTCACTACCTCTGAGGATGCTTGCCATAGATGCAGGCGAAACGTCAGGAGAAAAATTGCCTCCAGAACATGGCCATATAGCCCGGAAAAACCTACAGCAACCCAGTGATTCCGGCCATGAAAGCCTTCGACAATACATTGTTGCTGTTGTTGTTGTTGTTGTTGTTGTTGTTGTTGTTGTTGTTGTGATTACACATAGACTAGTTTCTGGGGGTGATTTACTGCATCCATAATTCCCTTTTAGGACAGGGCAAGCTTTTACTACTGGTGCTGTCTCTTTTCAATAAGAACGGTGGGAGAAATAAATAAAGCAACATGTTTTGGCCTCCTGGGGGAAAGGAAAACGAGACACACACACATTTCTCCCCGTTTTCACTGATACCAGCTACTTCTCCGGTCAGAACCTCCTCTCCCTCTTTGAGTCTCTTTTTTTTCCTCTCTCCACAAATAAGCAATTTGGGTCCCTCCAGTTGCTTGACAGCTGCCTGGAGATGAGAAGATGTAGGACATCATGTGCGGAGTTATGCACAGATGAAGGATCTCAACTGCTCTTTTATGTCCTTCTGCCACGTCCCTTTTAAACCCCCTTTTCCTTAAAACAAACAGCTCTGAACATTCTGATATTTCCTTGTTAGGGAATTTCTTCCAACCCTTTGATTGTTTTGTTGGCCCTTTTTTGCAGCTTTTGGGTGCTACGCCATCCTTCAAACCTGGACAACAGTTACACCTGAACCAGCACTTTGCCTTGAATGAGTGTTATTTGAATTACGTTTTGAGTGTTTCTTTAATTTAAGACTCACTCTTTTATGCAACTAAATGTTCAAGAGGGAGCTGATCCCGGCCCTTTTGACTGGTTTATAGGTTTCAGTTTGTTTTTTGCCGTAGTTGCTTGACTCCCCTGAACTTCTGTGAAGTTGCTGTGAAACATTTATTTTGAAAGAATAAAAACAGCTGGGGAGCAGTGGTAATATAGTGGCGCAGAGCTGAAATGAATCGCCACAGAACAAAGTGCATCCATCAAAGGGGAAGAATACCATCTCCGCAACAAGCGGTATTGAAAAAAAGGCAAATGGCTGAAAAATAAATAGTGAACACCTGTGCTGCATAAATTAACCAGCTGGTTGGCAATTTTTCTTTTGACCTATCGGAAGGGGTGGCTGTTACGAGGCATTAATAAGACACATTGGCTTTGAGAGATTCTTTTGTTAGTACCATTAATTAATGAACGACGCTAGATAATGTTTAGAATTTACACCACAATTTGTGCTGCAGATGTATTCTTTTTGCAAATTAGTATTGCCAAAAGGGACAAAGAGGGGGGAACACATCCCTGACTGCACAAAGATTTAAACTTGAGTGATTTTTTTTTCTCGACTCTAGTTTTTATAGTCACAGTTGTTCTATTTGAAAAATGATGTTTTATACAAGATATATTCCGGTGGTTGTTAAAAGTGGCTGGGTATATCTCAATTTAATAGGCTAAATTCAGAAGGATTAGTTGAATTTTTCTTTTCTCTATGGAAATTGGCATTTTAAAATATTAGGTGGAAGATATATTGTTAATTTCGACCCTGTGGAGAACAATTCTGATGCTAGAGAAATACATGCTGTTGAATTGAGGAGAACTTCTTAATGGAAATATGCTTAGCATTCCATCTTAGGGAAGTTATAGTGCGTACGGTGAACTAGTGTAATGTAGTGGTTTAGACTAGAGAATAGTTTTATGTTAACTTTCCAGATGATGTTGAACTATTACTCCAAATAACCCTCATGATTTGCAAGACTATTAGGCTTAAGGGTTTTTTGGGGGGGAAAGGGCAGTCATAACCTTTTTGAAAAGAATGATGTCATATCCTTTTGGCAAATGTGAATCTCCGTGAACATCTGGAGACCACCTTTTTTAAACCACTAGTCAAGGAAAGTCATTACCTTGTTAGAAGTCAACCCTTTGAACAGGTGATGTTCACAAGCATTCATGTAATGACACACAGGTAACTCAGCTGTTATACTGGTAAACAATGTCTTTGAACTGCTAGGGACAAAGACATGCCACTGCACAAAAATATATTTTGCTCACAGAGTTTTAAAATTGTTTCTTTTATGTTGAAATTGCATTTGCCCAGAACATATACTCTCCCTTGAAACCTCTAAGTTTAAAATATGCACTCAGAGATTTTTAAAAAAACTTATTTGAAAATCTTATTTACTCACAAACATCTTGCATTAATTCACCACACTGGCACATTTCTTATTAAAGTTCAGTTATAGATAGGATGGAGTTCCTCTGTATTGAGAACACAGGGCATCATTCTTAATCAGTAGTCCATCATCCAAAGTCGTTAAGTATACATCTTGTGAAAATCCAAACTGTATAATTGTACTCACTGCTTCTCAAAGCTAACATATAGTAAACTGTTCCTGGATAAGTTCAAAAACATACGTATGACATTGAAGTCCAAAAAAATAGAGATAACAAAATGGAGTCTTGAGTCTGAACATGCTCCGTATGATCACATATGTAGCACCTCCCACACCAAAGAGGTCAGTCAAAATGGCAAATCAACATATACATACAATACAGGTTAGCAAATATATACATTAACAAACCAATAGTGATAGCTTGGAAGCTTGCTATTTTCAACAAAAGGGGAATGACTGGAGTGTTAGATATAGGTCCTGGGGCCTGGGTTCAATCCCCTACTTGCCATGAAGCCAACTGCTCGACCTTGCGCCTGTCTCTACACAACCTTCTTCACAGCATGGCCATTCATTGCCAAGGAAGTATGCACAATGTATATATCATGGATAGGAATCATGTGGCCTCCAGATGTTGCACTACGCCTCTCAATAGCTTTAGCAGCAGCATGGCCAGTGGCGAGGGAGACTGGGAGTTGAAGTCCAGTCTACCAAAGGCGATATGATTCTCATCTCTGCCATATCATATCAGTGAAACCAGAACATAGAATCATAGAAGAGACCACAAGGGCATCCAGTCCAACCCCCTTCTGCTATGCAGGAAGACACAACCCAAGCCCTCCTGACAGATGGCCCTGCATCCTCTGCTTAAAAACCCCCAGAGAAGGAGACACCACTCTGCAAAGCAGCATATTCCATTGCTGAATAGCTCTTACGATGAGGAAGTTCTTTCAAAAGTTTAGCTGGCATCTCTTTTCCTTCAGTTTGAATGCATTGTTCCTTTGTGTCCTAATCTCCAGAGCAGCAGAAAACAAGCCTGCCCCCTCCTCAATGAGATATCCTTTCAAATAGTTAAACGTGGCTATCATGTCCCCTTCTATTGGCCTTCTTGGTACTCTTTAAGCAGAGTATAATGTTTATTTTTCTCATGTGTGTGCTTTGGAAATGATGGGTGAAATTCTTTTTTGTATTGGTAGAGTCCAGCAATGGCTTCTCCCTCTGCTCCATGTGTACTTAATATGCCTGGGTGGGGCTTGTTATAGCAATATTATCCAGTCCTTAATAATAATAATAATAATAATAATAATAATAATAATAATACTTTATTTATACCCTGCCACCATCTCCCCAAGGGACTCAGAGCGGCTTACATGAGGCCAAGCCCAACAACACATCAAAAACAACAAGCAATAATAAAAACAAGCAATAAACAAAAATAAACAATACAGTTAATATAACTCACAGGTAGACAATAACACACAAGGATTTAAAAAACTATGGCTGGGCCAGATGTAATAGTTAAAACTTTAAAAATAAATGCTGGACATGAACAGAGGATGTATCTAGTAGGAGGGTTTTAAACCAAAAGTAGAGAGCAACCCAATGGGTAATTGAAGTGCTTCTCAGGGTATCTTGCAGGGGATTGTTTCCTTTATTCAGGGAAGGCACGCTGGAACAGCCACGTTTTCAGGCTCCTCCTAAAGACTGCCAGTGTGGGGGCTTGTCTGATATCCTTGGGGAGTGAGTTCCAGAGTTGGGGGGCAACCATGGAGAAAGGCCCTCTCCCTCGTTCCCACCAATCGTGCCTGCGAGGGAGGTGGGAGCGAGAGCAGGGCCTCCCCAGATGAACGAAGAGATCGTGTGGGTTTGTACACCCTCTCCCTTAAAACAATGTTAAAAACACACCATCACAGCCTTCACTTGACAATAAAATGTTATTGGAATCCCCCCCCCCCCCAATATATATATGGTAGTATCTTTGGGTGGAAAACCAGAGCTTGGTAGTGCCCCAATCTTTACTTTGCCCTCATTCATTCAGGGGTCTCAATGGTACATACAGCTAGGCTGTTAATTACATCAGAGATGGACATAAGAGGTCCTGAAAATGAAGTAGTGTTTACTCCTAGCAATGTTGGGGGGGGGGGGGGGGATTCTTCCTTCCTTAATGATAGCTACTGAACTTTTACTGCTGTATCATTTCAGATCACCTTTGAAATCGCAGTTCATTAGTTGTCAGCTCAGCTTAAAACATTTGCTCAGAAGATTAATGGCTCTGTGGTTAAGAGATAAAAAGATAATGCAAAATTGTTGCCGAACTCCTCTTCCCCGCCCCCATTAATAATGACACCGATTTGATTCATCTCCGTTGGTAGCATAAACTGAAAACCCGAGTTCAAAGTATGAGTTGCCGAGGTTGATTTCCTTGAAGTTGAAGATGAAAAAGAAAGGCGAGCTTAAAGGTGGAGTGCCGCCTCAGAGAGAGAGAATGTTAAGGATTTTGCTATTAAGGAAAGAGGAAGATGCCCAGAACTTGTTACATGCGCTGACCTCTCCCTTTCAACCCTCTTTACCTTTATCATGACAGGTAGTCAGAGGATTAATGGGCACAACAGCAAGATTTAAAGCATGCCTTCATTAAGTTTCATTCAAAGGCCATGACTGGAGCCAGTAAAGTTTTGTGGGGTTTCCCCCCTGCTGGTTATTTTAAAAAAATATTTCTAATTATGTTTCCATATTTTGCCTTTTTGCTCATTTCATAATCATGTTCATAGTTCCTACAGAGTGGTAGTCTTCAATTTGAACAACACTTTGGGTTCTTTCACAGAAGCTGTGTTGTATCTTGGCATTGATACCACTTCTCCACCTGAACTCTAGTTGTCCCTCCACATTTGTAGTTTTGACTTTTGGCGATTTGATTATTCATGGATTTGACTAAAGCACTTTCTCTATGAATCCTTAGATCAGTGATTCTCAACCTGTGGGTCCCCAGATTGTGAATCAATTCCCAGAAATCATAACAGCTGGGAGTTGTAGGTCAAAACACCTGAGGACCCACAGGCTGAGAACTACTGGCTTATATTCTTCACTGTGGCTCTTATAGTAAACCTCCTTCAGTTGTGATTGAGGGACCTAGAGATTACTAGACTGAATAATAATAATAATAATAATAATAATAATCTTTATTTATACCCCACCACCATCTCCCCGATGGGGACTCGGAGCAGCTTACATGGGGCCAAGCCCAAACAACATCAAAATAAAACCAAAACATAAACAACAAGCAACATCATCAAAATTACATGAAAAAACAAATGAATACAATAACAAAATAACATTACAATAAACAAAAAACACAGTCGCAGTAACAGTGCACAGGCCACATGTACAGGATAAAATGTTAAAAACTCTAATGAGATAAAAATAGGAGCAAGTTATTTGCAAGGAGCTCATAAAGACACACAGGGTTGTGAAACCAAACTTCCCATTTTGGGAGGCATGTACTCCAGTAACAGAAGCGTTGAGGGGAGCAATAGTGTCATGTTGGCCACCTACTCGCCAAAGGCGCAGCAGAAGAGCCAGGTTTTAAGGTTCTTTTTAAACGTTTCTATTGTTGGGGCTTTCCTGATCTCTCCAGGTAATGAGTTCCAGAGTCGGAGAGAACACCTCTCTGAATCTCTAGATCAGTGGTTATCAACCTGTGGGTCCCCAGGTGTTTTGCTTACAACTCCCAGAAATCCCAGCTACTTTACCAGCTGTTAGGATTTCTGGGAGTTGAAGGCCAAAATATCTGGGGACCCACAGGTTGAGATCCACTGTGCTAGATCCTCCCATGTGATTCTTTGGTCAGCTTCCAGCAGAAGGTGATCATAAAGCCATGCTGAAAGACCTAGAAATTCCAGATTGGTGTTCTCTTAGGTAAAATAAATAGGAATTTTGTTATATGCTATTTTTTACTTTCATGAGGGTCTTCTGTCCCTAGCTCAAGCAAATGTGTAGTGCTGAAAGTTTGGTCAATGCCTCCTTGGAATAAGGCAAAACTCCAACTTTTGTTGTGAGACGTATATTCAAAAGGTAGTCCTGAATGTGCTCTATGTGGGGCTTGGAAGAATGCTCAGAAACTTCAGCTGGTCCAAAATGCTGCAGCCAGGTTACTAACTGAGGCTGGCTGCAGGGAGTGGACAACCCCCCCCCCCCCCCGTTGCACTGGCTCCCAATCTGTTTCCGGCATAATTCAGAGTGCTGGCTATAAACTTTAAAGTCCTAGATATTTCAGATCCAGCCTATACAACAACAACAACAACAACAACAACAACTTTATTTATAACCTGCCCTCTCTCCCCAAAGGGACTCGGAACGGCTTACAAAGACAAAAACAAAATAGAGATAAACAGCAGTAAAAAAATAAAAACAAGTAATTGAAAATTCACAAATAACACAATAAATGTTAAAACAAGTAATATTTTCTATAAATAACATATCAAATTATTACGATAAACCTGCCCACGCCCTGAGATCCCCTGCAGGAGAGGTTCTTTTCTCAGTCCCACCTCCATCTTAAACTCTGTTAGTGGGAATGAGAGAGTGGGCCTTCCTTCTCTGTGGTTGCCCCTCAACTCTGGAACTCTTAGTCCAGGGAGCCAGAATAGCCCCCTCCTCACTGTCCTTCTGGAGGCAGGTTAAAACTTTTTTATTCAAGCAGGTTTTTAAGGAAAAAGATTGTAAAGATCAATTTAGGGGGTACTGTAGTTTTATATGTTTTTATGGATTTAATCCAAATTATTTTAATATGAATGATGTATTGTCGAAGGCTTTCATGGCTGGAATCACTAGGTTCTTGTGGGTTTTTTCGGGCTATAGAGCCATGTTCTAGAGGCATTTCTCCTGACGTTTCGCCTGCATCTATGGCAAGCATCCTCAGAGGTTGAGAATATGAATGATGTTAGTGTTTTAATATTTCTATATTTTAAATTGCATTGTGATGTTTTTGTGTTAAGCCACTTTCAGTGTCCTGCGGGAGAGATAAAATGTAGTATAAATAAATATAATAACAATAAATATAACCATATAACCAAGTTTTATTTACATACATTAACAGTGTAAACAGAACACAAAACAATGACCATTTTACAAACACATAGCCCCACCACCAAGGCCTGAACAAGTATCATTTCCTTTTCCATAAATGTATGAGTTAGCCAGTTAACAATTGTCATATCCAAAATTCATGACCAACAAGTTTGTATTGTTTTCCTTTTTCACTCTCTAAAATATATTTAATAAAAACCAACCAGTATGAATCAAAATCTGATCTATTAGTTTCCCCCCTGATGAACACCCTCATTTCTATTGATTATCATTTAAGGCTATGTTCCATACCTCCCCACACCATACTTCCAGTGTAAAATTGTTTCTATTTTTCTAATTCCTTGCCATTATAAGTCTTACTACTCTGAGTAAAATAATAACCAATTCTTTCTTTTCCATTTCTAAATTCAACTTTGTGGCATTCATTAGTAGCGTCACAAAGTAACTCCACATTAGTAACCATAATAATAATATTTTTATGCTAATCTATTACAATATTTCATCTGATCAGTGCATTTAGGATAGTGTTTATATGTCCAAAGCCAGTTTTCACTGTTACATAAATATATGCTGCATCCATATTCAAAATCAGTGTCACTCCTACAATATTTTGAATAGTTGGTGAAGAGGCAGTTTGCATCAAATGAGTTGGAAGGTCATTTTTGGGGACTGAATTTTCCCTCCCATTTCTTTTAAAAACCAGCAAAGATTCACCTGAAGATATGGAAGAAGCTGGTGCATTGTCCAGAATGTCTACCTTGGCTATTTCTAGTGAGGTGGAGGAGGTCTCTAGCACCTCGGAGGCTGAGAAGGAGACTCTTCCATCTGAGGATCAGTCATTGGGGGCCGATGGTGAAGAAACGTGCCCCGAAAGTGTTGCACAACATGATGCAGAATGCACTGCTGGCAAAGATGGTGTAGAAGCAACCTCACCAGGAGAGAAAGACTGTGATAGTGCAATTCCCAATCAGTTGGAAAGAGAAAACAGTGAATCTGCATCCATGACTGAAGCGGCGGATGAACCACGGAAAATTACGTATTCTCAGCTTGTTAAAGAAGGGAGACGATTTAATATTGATTTAATTTCCAAGGTAGGAAATGCATTTACGGTTTTTATTTTTTAAAAAATCTATTTGTTTCATTTAGAAATGCCTTTGAAAACTTCAAAGGCTAAGCAAGATGATTATGATGGCATTAGGAGCCTGGATATTGCTCTGTACAGTGCCCTGATCCATTTACAAAAGAACATTTTGCAGTTTTTTTTAATGATGTGCCTACTTTTTAAAAAAAAAAAAAGGCTAAAATATCAGCAGAAAGTTCATTTTATTCTTTAGCCCTACAGTCTTAAGTCTTAAACAAGATGGTTTTTGAGCTTTCCCTTTCAGAATGATCCTTTTTCTAGTCAAGGTTTAAGGTGTTTAGTTGGTGTGGTTGCTTGAATTTTTTTATGCTTTTTAGAAAATTTATTTCTGCCTTAGTTTTATATAGTTGTTTGTTTTAGAGGATATTTTTAAAGATTGGAAGGAAGACAGACAAAGGGGTTATACTTAAGAGCACCCGTAGAGCATGGTACATAGAATGGGGAAGATAATAATGCCATATTTTGCTTTATGAAGCTGGATAGAGTTGCAAGTCTATAACTGGCGTAAGATACGTCATAGTAGTAGTAAACAATAGCTATGATCTATAGCAGGGGTCCTCAAATTAAGGCCCGGGGGCTGAATACGGCCCTCCAGTGTCATTTATCCGGCCCTTGCTCAGGGTCAACCTAAGTATGAAACGACTTGAAAGTACACAACAACAACAACAACAACAATCCTATTTCATCAGCCAAAAGCAGACCCACATTTCCCATTGAAATACTAATAAGTTTGTATTTGTTAAAATTGTTCTTCATTTAAATTATTGTATTATTTTTAAGTGTTTTTTTTTCTCATTACAAATAACATATGTGCAGTGTGCATAGGAATTTATGTTTTTCCAAATTATAATCTGGCCCACCAACAGTTTGAGGGACTTGATCTGGCCCTCTGTTTAAAAAGTTTGTGGACCCCTGATCTACAGAGTTCTGTGTGAAGAAATATGCTTTGGATTTGGGTTTCCCATATAACAAATGGATCCCACCAATGATGCACAGCAAGCCATGTTGGTAACCAACTTTTTGTGGCATGAATTCAGAAATAACTATTAGGGGCCACTGTGGCACAATGGGCTGGACTGCTGAGCGGAAAATTGGGTTGCTGACCTGAAGGTTGCCAGTTTGAATCTGTGAGATGGGATGAGCTCCCATCTGTCAGCTCTAGCTTGCGAGAACATGAGAGAAGCCTCCCAGCAGGATGGTAACACATCTGGCCATCCCTGGGCAACGTCTCTGTAGACAGCCAGAAGGAACTTGCAATATGTTCTCAGGTTGCTTTTGACACAATAGAAAAAGAAATAACTATTTAGTAAGAGCCCTTCCACACAGCCATATAACTCAGAATATAACCCAGGCAGGTAACCCACAGTATCTTCTTTGAACTGGGTTATCTTGAGTCCACACTGCCATATAATCCAGTTATTTGTGGATTTTATACAGCTGTGTGGAAGGAGCTTTTGCTACATTCTTTGGGTCTCTGATATATTTACCTGGATGTCTTTTTGTTGTTAGCGCAGTTTAATTCCAGGTTTATAATAGATCTGCTTTGAATTGGATTATATGGGTCTCTACTACCATATAATCTGGGATAATCAGATAATCTGGGATCAGATCCTGGGATGGAGACATGAGAGAAGCCTCCTAGCAGGATGGTAAAACACCTGGGCATCCCTTGGGCAACGTCTCTGTAGATGGACAATGTCTCACACCAGAAGCGACTTGCGTATGTTCTCAAGTCACTGGGATATAAGGACAATGTAGAAGAGGCCGAAGACTTGCAAAGTTATCTTCTCTTGGGCTTCAAAGACTTTGAGAATGATGGCATCGCATAAGTAACTTTCTCCAGTGGAGCATTGCTTTTCTTAAGTTAGGTCATCCATCTTGTACTGTGGGTTTTTACATTCATGTCCTTCTAAGAATGTGTAATAAATTTGTAGCTTGAACAAAGTGAGCAAAGATATTAGAAGATTAACTTTTATGGTTTCAACTTGTAACCCTTGTGAGCACTCTTGCTTTCTGGGATATTGAAGAATTAAGGGCAATAGTTAAATCTGGGCACTTTAAAATGGAGAAATATTTGAACATGTGTAAAAAAAATTGGAAAGAG
Source organism: Anolis sagrei ordinatus (assembly GCF_025583915.1). Classification (NCBI taxonomy): domain Eukaryota; kingdom Metazoa; phylum Chordata; class Lepidosauria; order Squamata; family Anolidae; genus Anolis; species Anolis sagrei. Next base: position 14,217,017 of record NW_026844478.1, read on the forward strand.
TGCATCCAAGTTTGAAAACTCTCCGATAAAGTAGAATAAAATGTATATTATGCTTTCTTTTGTGCAGTTACTGTATTCTCGAGGATTGTTGATCGACCTTCTGATTAAGTCAAACGTTAGTCGATATGCTGAGTTCAAAAATGTCACCCGGATACTTGCATTTCGAGATGGGAGAGTGGAACAGGTACTCCAAGGTTCAAATTGCAGAATTTCAGCTTGTGTCCCACTTAAAAGAGCAAATGCCATGTGCAAACGTTTTTCTCTTATCTTCTCACATTAATTGGCAGTGTCTTCTTTTATCCTTGAGGGTAATGACAGCATTAGCTGGCTTGTTAGCATTTATAAATTGTGGTGTTATTTCTGCCTCCTTGAAGGTAACGGGCTTGTTTTGATATACCCTGTATATACATGAAAATAAACCAACCCAAATATAAGCCGAAGCACATAATTTTACCACAAAAACTGAGAAAATGTATTGACTCAAGTATAAGCCAAGGGTGGGAAATGCAGCAGCTACTGGTAAATTTCAAAATAAAAATAGATACCAATAAAATTATATTAATTTAGGCATCAGGAGGTTCAATGCTTTTGAATATTTACATAAAACTGTAATTTAAGACTATCCAATTCTGATTATTTATTTATTTATAACAATTATACCCCGTTAAACCATTATTGAACCATTATTCTAAGCTTCTTCAATGTAAATGTGCTTATGTATCCTTCCAGTAATAATAAAGAGAGTAAAATAATGAATGTAATGAAAATAATAATAGCAGAGTAAAATAATAAATGTAATAATAACAACAAACTAAAATAATAAATATAATAACAATAATAGAGAAAAATAATAAATATATTAACAATAATAAATAGAGAAAAATAATAAATGTAATAATAATAATAGAGTACAATAATGTAAATGTAATAATAATAATAAATAGAGTAAAATAATAAATGTAATAATAATAATAATAATAAAGTAAATAATAAATATAATAAAATAATACATAGAGTAAAATAATAAATGTAATAATGATAATAGAGTACAGTAATGTAAATGTAATAATAATATTAAAATAGAGTAAAATAATAAATATCATAACAATAATAAATAGAGTAAAATAAGAAATGTAATAATAATAAATAGAGTACAATAATGTAAATGTATAACAATAAATAGAGAAACATAAATGTAATAATAATAATAATAATAATAACAGAGTAAAATAATAAATAACTTTGACTCGACTATAACCCAAAGAGGACTTTTTCAGCCTAAAAAGGGGGCTGAAAAACTCAGCTTACTTGAGTATATACGGCAATGGCCAGACTCTCATTTTGCTTTCTTTTCAAATGAGGACAAGATTGAGACTTTTAATGGTGCATTGGCTATTAGAAGGATTTCCTTTTCCAATGAGTCCAATTCCTCCCCACTCATTTGCCTTTCTGGGCTTATTCCAAACAATCATACAGAGAGGAAGCAAAATTTAAGCAAAGGATACTGTTCCATGTCTTGTCTTAATTTGAAAAGTCTACTTAATAATAATAATAATAATACAAGTATGATATACACTTGATAAGAAATTCTTTTTAAAAACGAACACGCTCACACTCAGATTCAGGGAGACAGGCTAATAATTGTCTGTGTGTATTTTGATTGCAATGAAGAAACCTAAGCTTTGTTGCAGGTACCCTGTTCCAGAGCAGATGTCTTCAATAGCAAACAGTTGACTATGGTGGAAAAGAGGATGCTGATGCGGTTTCTGACATTTTGCCTAGACTTTGAGCAGCATCCTGACGAATATCAAGGTTTGTGACTCTTGTTAAAGATAGTAGATGTTGTGGTTTTGAATGAATATCCACCTGCTTTTTCTAACTCGTGGTTTCTCTTCCTTGGAAAACAGCTCAGAAGGAGTGTACATTTTCAGATTATTTAAAAACCCAGAAGCTGACTCCCAACCTGCAACATTTCATCTTGCATTCCATCGCGATGGTCTCAGAGGTCAATTGCTGCACCATAGATGGGCTGAAGGCAACCCAGAGGTTCCTACAGTGCCTTGGCCGCTATGGCAACACACCCTTCTTGTTCCCTTTGTACGGCCAAGGGGAGATCCCGCAGTGCTTTTGCCGGTAAGCTGTAACTATTACTAATACAGTTAGTAGTACTGTTGTTGGTGCTGCTGCTCTTCAATCAACTTAAAATATTGAGTATTATGGTTGGATGTCTTTGGACATGGAGCTGTTTTATATTATTTCATGAGTGGAAAATTATAAATTTCATTGAGGGGAATGTTGGAAGTGCAATTATTTATTTACTTACTTACTTACTTATTTACGACATTTATATGCCGCCCTTCTCACCCCGAAGGGGACTCAGAGCGGCTTACAAGGTATATATACATACAAAATATTATTAGCATAGTACAATATCAGTTTTAAATATTGCTATATTGTACTATATCAATTATACGGTAATATTATTAGTAATATTACATGTAATTTAAATATATAATTCTAATATCCTATTATTATTATTAGTATTATATTGCATTACATTATAATATTATAAATAATATTATATTTCTATATAATATATAAATATTTATAAATAATATAAATAAAATTATATTTTTATATGCAAGATATAGAAAGGCACTTTTTCACATTTGGTGAACTTGTAGGATAGTTCAAAATATTTTTTTTGGAAAAAATGTGATTAAGAAAACAAACAAAATGATTACTACCGTATATACTTGAGTATACTCAGAGTTTTTCAGCCCATTTTAAGGGCTGAAAAAGTCTCCCTCGGCTTATACTCTGGTGAGGGTCTTGGCAGGAAGGCGTGGGGCTGAAAGAAGCCCTTCTTTCAGCCCCACGACTTCTTGCGAGGACCCTCACCTCTCTGCACAGCAGCCCAGCTGTCTCCTCTCTCACATGCCTTCTTTCCTCCTCTTCCCCCGTCTTGCATGAATTGGGAGAGAGATGGGCATATCACCTCAGCTCTTCTCTTTTGCAAAGGAAGCAACTCCTCAGAAGTCTCTCTCCATTGATTCCAGAACATGCTGTATGGAGTGTTAGCGATAGAAGGAGAGAAGGAAGAAATGGGAGAAGGGAGGGAGGAAAGGAGAGGGAGGAAAGGAGCAAGAAAATGGAGGAAGGAAGGAAACGAGGTTGGAGGGAAGTTAGGGGAAAAGGAAAGATGGGAAAGAAGCAATGGAAGAGAAGGAAAGAAAAGAAAAAAGGAAAGAAAGAAAGAAAGAAAGAAAGAAAGAAAGAACGAACAGTTGGCCTGCTGTGCTGAGAAGGGTGCCTTCTTCTCCCCAGTCCTTCTCACTTCCTCCCTGTCCGCCTCATTTTTTTGTGCCTGTAGCTTAGTAGGCCTCTGTGTTAGTTTGCCTCAGTGGGAGAAAGGTCTCAGTCTGAGAAAAGGCCTCAGTGTGAGGTAGGCCTTAGTCTGTGAGAAGCTTCGGTGAGAGAAGTTCTAAGTTGAAGGCCTTGTGTGTAAAACTGTGTGTAAAGCTACTGTGTGAAACTCTTGAATAAGTTCGGTGTGAGAGGAGGCTCTGTGGGAGCTAAGATGTTTTACCTGCATGAGAAAGAAGCCCAGCGTGGATGCAAAGAAGGAAGTATAAAGGACTTTATTTGTGTTATGTTCTTATATTGTAAATAGTGCAACTATATTATTTTACTATGAAGAAAAGCCTCCTGTGGAAGAGATAACATTGAGCTAGGTGTTTTTAATTACAAAAATGGATTCAAGCACTGAAAGGGTTAAATGGATGCAATACCTCAGCAAAAGCTGCAGTTGTGTATAAGCAGGTGTGCCCGAAGCTTAGTAGGCCTCTGTGATAGTTTGCCTCAGTGTGAGAAAGGTCTCAGTCTGTGAGAAGGCATCAGTGTGAGGCAGGCCTTAGTCTGTGAGAAGCTTTGGCGAGAGAAGTCCTAAGTTGAGGGCCTTGTGTGTAAAACCCTGTGTAAAGCTACTGTGTGAATCTCTTGAGTAAGTCCGGTGTGAGAGGAGGCTCTGTGAGAGCTAAGCTGTTTATCTGCATGAGAAAGAAGCTCAGCATGGACACAAAGGAGGAAGTATAAAGGACTTCATTTGTGTTATGGAAACCTTGTTCTTGTACTGTGAATAGTGCAACCATATTATTTTACTACAAAGAAAAGCCTCCTGTGGAAGAGATAACATTGACCTAGGTATTTTTAATTACAAAAATGGAGTCAAGCACTTAAAGGGTTAAATGGATACAATGACTCAGCAAAAGCTGCAGTTCTGTATAAGCAGGTATACTCGAAGCTTAGTAGGCCTCTGTGTTAGTTTGCCTCAGTGTGAGAAAGGTTTCAGTGTGAGGTAAGCCTTAGTCTGTAAGGTAAGCCTCGGTATGAGAAGGCCTCATGTGTGAAGCTCCAGTGTGAAGGTAGAACTTTGTTCGTGTTATGGAAACCTTGTTTTCGTAAATAATGCAACCACATTATCTTCTATGTATATAATATATGTCAGTGTTTGTATGTGGAGAGAGGGAGGGTGGTGTATGTGGCAGCTTTCTGATTGGCTGCCACTTTTCACAGGCCACTGTGACCAGCACGGGTGAATGACCAGGACCAAACTTGGCACACGTAACCCCCATGACCCCCTTTGTGTCCTGCTGAGGTTTGGGGGAAGTGGATCACAGATTATGGGATTTGTAGTACTTTAAAACACTTGGGCAACCACAAACCACAGTGGCCCCCACCAATGACTGGTCAAGACCAAACCTGGCACAGGGAGCCCCATGACCCACTCTACATCCTGGTGCAGTTTTGAGGAGGGCGGATAATGGATGATGGGACTTGAAGTACCCCCACTCACTTCTCGAGACCACTGTGAACCTCATACAATGACTGATCAAGACCAACTTGGCACACGGGGCCCCCGTAACCCATTCTACATCCTGGTGCAGTTTTGAGGAGGACGGACCACAGATGATGGGACTTGAAGTACCTTCACTCACTTCCCGAGACCGCTGCGACCCTCATCCAATGATTGATGAAGACCAAACTTGGCACACAGAGCCCTCATGACCCATTCTACATCATGGTGCAGTTTGGAGGAGGATGGACCACAGATTATGGGACTTAAAGTACCTTCACTCACATCCCGGAACCGCTGCAACCCTCATCCAATGATTGTTCAAGCCTCCATGACCCATCCTAGTGCAGTTTCGAGGAGGATAGACCTCAGATGATGGGACTTGAAGTACCTCCACTCACTTCCTGAGATCGCTGCAACACTCATCCAATGACTTGGCACACAGGGCCCCCATGACCCACTCTGCATCCTGGTGCTGCTTGGAGGAGAATGGACCATGGATTATGGGACTTGAAGTACCTTCACTAACTTCCTGAGACCACTGCAAGCCAGATAAATAACTGATAAAGACGAACCAATGCCTTTCTGAAATAACCTGGGCACCGCTGGGTCCCCAAGCTAGTTTTGCTATAAAGAAAAGCCTCCTATGGAAGAAATAACATTGGTCTATGTGTTCTTGTTCTTTTTATCATTTTGGGCTTCTTGTGCTGGGTCACACTGCTGCTTATAAGTTCCTCTGCTGTGCATTTATGGGGAGCGTCTTTTGTTAATAAGCCCACTCGCCCAACAGTTGCTTCGTCCTTTTGAAGATTCCAACTTTTGCTCATCTCGTATCCCAAACGTAGGGCGTGCGTTTCCTCTGTGTGCATTGTTTTCACTGAGCAGTGTTTTAAGACTTCTGGGAATATTGTTCAGTCAGTCTAGAAAGTGGTAGCATCTCGGCCTATATATCATACCCTACAATTTTTATCGCCAGGTTATCAGAATAAGGTGTCACTTGTCCTGTGATTTCTAACCACCTCTTCATATCCTGTTTTAATGTAACCCTCTTAAGCATCCCTTGCAGTCAGTTACCCTGTGTGTTCTCATCAAGGCTACTGTTATAAATGGCATGCATGCATATTTATGTGAATGATTCAAAGACATTTGTAAGTCATATCCTTGCATTCTGAACTGAATTCTGCATAAACTCTGCAATGCTCTCTAGGACTATGGCAGTCCCTTGGGTGAAGAATAAGACCAGGCTTTGTTCCTAACTAGCTGTGGGCAAATTGGTTTTTGTTATTCTTGCTGCCGTATAACATACGCAGAAAAACATCTGTATTTATGGTTGTGGATGTAACCAGAAAAAGATTTGTTCAACAACAAAGCAGTGGGCTAAATCCAAGAACAGAGCCATTGAAACAAATGGGACCTGTAAACCACACTGAAAGTCCCATTGATTTCTATGTGTCTGGTCTAGGCAGAAACCCATTGGGTCTAACTAGAACTTGGAAGTAAAATTGTATTTGGAAAATAATTATCTTTCTCCTCTTGCATTTTAACATTAATTTGTGGGCTATAATGAGCAATGTGCACATATTATATTGAACTTTTACTTTTTATGGGGATATTACCCATTTGTTGTTTTTTTTCACATTATCAAATAATGTAAAATAAATAATGTTAAATAATGTGTTCATCATGCATTATTAAAATGGTACAAATAATAGACAATAGTAAGGTATTGTACATATTATCAAAACAATAATTAATGCCAACAATCTTTCGAATAACATTCCAGATTCCTAATTTAGCTCATAGATTGAGTTTCTTTTGAGACCTTACCTTTTAATTTGGTTGAATCTTTACAATACTAGTGCAGATATTGCAGTTGTAGTGAGGTCTTCCTGGGAATCTTCTTTCTCTCCAAAGAATTCTCCCCAAAATATTTTGTACCAAAAACCCTTCTTCAATTATTCAATTTCACCCTATTTAGTTGCTTGAGTTGTGTCCCTTTCTAAGGCAGCTACGCTTGACTACTTACCAAGGCTAGGGTGTTTTTTGGGAGTGACACCAGTAGGCTTGTGCAATCTGTTATAGTAAGTCGTAGCAGGATCAAGTGTGTGTGTTAAAGAAAAACCTTATGATGTTAATTATTATGTGCAGCTGGTAATATAGGTCAGCTAGCATGTTTGGGCCACACACAGTGGGTTATAACTGTATGGATTTTAGAATACAGTTTGGAGAAGCAACACAATCTGGGTAAATCTTGACCCACTTCATGTCCTGGCTTTCGGTGGGGGGGCCAATACATTTTTGGAGCCTCTTGAAATTGGGAAGGCAAATAATCTGTTTTCACCCTGGGCTGCCGAAAGATCAGTTTTTTATTGGCTCCTCTTCCCATCATTTTAGGCATTGAAGCTTTACTCTAGAGGGAAGGCACTCAGCTGCAGGCAGGTGTGCGCTTTAAGGAGGCTTCTTACCTGTTTCTTACTTTAGAGGAGGTGCTTGGTTGCAAACAGAGGAGGGTCACTACAGTGATCAAGGGTCTGGAGAACAAGTTTTATGAGGAGTGGCTTAAATAGCTGGGCATATTTAGCCTGAAGAAGAGAAGGCTGAGAGGAGACATGATAGCCATGTATAAATATGTGAGAGAAAGTCATAGGGAGGAGGGAGCGAACTTATTTTCTGCTGCCCTGGAGACTAGGACATGGAACAATGGTTTCAAACTACAAGAAAGGAGATTCCATCTGAACATTAGGAAGAACTTCCTGACTGTGAGAGCCGTTCAGCAGTGGAACTCTCTGCCGTGGAGTGTGGTGGAGGCTCTTTCTTTGGAAGCTTTTAAACAGAGGCTGGATGGTCATCTGTGGGGGGTGCTTAGAATGCAATATTCCTGCTTCTTGGCAGGGGGTTGGACTGGATTGCCCAATAGGTCTTTTCCAACCCTATGATTCTATCATTTTATGATTCTATGTGTGTGCTTTCTGGGCCTGCACGCCACACGCACTATCCAAGGCAAGGAACGTCTCTTATGAACAAAATTTGGCTACTAGTATTAAAAAACTCTAAAATCAGGACAGTAAATAAAGAACAACACTCAAATATCAAGGGAATTCCAGACAAGAATTAGTCAGGGCCAGCTAACACCTCCCAACAAACATCTCTCCCCCATACAGGAAGCAGCCAGGCTTTGAAGCTGTAATGCTATTAAATGCTAATCAAGCTGACCAGTTTCAACATTCACACTAGCTTCAAGCAGACAAGAGTTCTTTCTCCCACTCTGGACATTCCACAGATATATAAACCCCACTTGCCTAGTTTCCAACAGACCTCACAACCTCTGAGAATGCCTGCCATAGATGTGGGTGAAATGTCAGGAGAGAATGCTTCTGGAACATGCACCGGGACTGTGGCGCAGCTGGTTGGGAGTCAGCTGCATTAAGATCACTACTGACCGAAGGGCCATGAGTTCGAAACCAGCCCGGGTCGGAGTGAGTGTCCGACCAATTTGTGTAGCTTGCTGTCGACCTTTGCAGCCCAAAAGACAGTTGCATCTGTCAAGTAGCAAATTTAGGTACCACCTACGCTGAAAGGCTAATTTAACTAATTTACAATGCCATAAAAATCTCCCTCAAGCCTGCAAAGAATGAGGAAGTACTTCATCAGTGTCACAAATGGACGGTGAAGCAACAGCTCCCCTGGTGGCCAGAATACCCTCATGAAAAAGCTGGAATTTTAAATAGCCTCTGTGTCTGTCTATATATGTTGTCTGTCTATGGCATTGAATGTTTGCCATGTGTATGTACATTGTAATCCGCCCTGAGTCCCCTGCGGGGTGAGAAGGGTGGAATATAATTACTGTAAATAATAATAATAATAATAATAATAATAATAATAATACAGCCAGAAAAACTCGCCGCAACCCAAGAGAGATTTGTAGTTTACAAAGGAGGTAAGGAGAGAATTATTTATTTATTTATTTATTTATTTATTTACAGTATTTATATTCCAGCCTTCGCACCCCGCAGGGGACTCAGGGCGGATTACAATGTACATATACATGGCAAACATTCAATGCCATAGACACACAACATATATAGACAGTCACAGAGGCATTCCAGCTTTTCTTGAGGGTATTCTGGCCACTAGGGGAGCTGTCCCTTCACCGACCATTTGTGACACTGATGAAGTACTTCCTCATTATTTGCATGCTTGCTGGAGATTTCATTGGCCTCATAAATTAGTTAAATTTGCCTCCCCACATAAGCGGTACCCAAATTTCCTACTTGACAGATGCAACTGTCTTTCGGGCTGCAAAGGTCGACAGCAAGTTACACAAATTGGTCGGAAGCTCACTTCAGTGGTGGAGCACATTGTTCTCGTGGAGATGTTTCAGACCTTGGCATCTCCAGTTAAAATGGACCAAGTAGCAGTTGCCTGGCGTTAGGTGGCAAAGTTATTAAGTTTGCAGCTTTCTAAGTTTGCAAAATGTTTTCATTTTTATCACTGCAGGCCTTTCAACACTGCACTGAAAGGAATTGCTTGATCGAATGAAGCATGTTTTGATTTTAGTTAATTTTGTATTGCTATTCGAAGGGAGGCGTATGTGTTTGTAGGTGGCTGGCTGGGTGCTCCCCTCCCTCCGCCTTCACCCTCCTTCCTCTTGAGGAGAGAACCTTTAGTTTGGGACAAACATCAGTGAGGTGAGATAATCCATCACTTCTGAGGCCTGTTCTCCAGTGATGGATGGATAGATTGGCAAAGTAACTCAATAATCTTCATTTTTTTTTCTCAGGTTATTCACAGATCAGTGAGCGCTGTCGTTAATAAAGCTATGGAATGCTTTTGTGTCCTTGCCCATATTATTTCTCAAGTTTTGACAGGACAGGGCTTTTAATTTGAAAATGGCCTTTGTGTTGAGGCATTCCACCTAGGCATGCAAAGTCCTTTCCTAAACGTAGCATTCCTCAATCTCTTGTTTAGCAACAAAATAATTGTGTACAAAATTTTCAGTGTTTTGTTTCACTTTAAAGTAGCCATTGAGTTATGTTGACATGGGTTATAAGTCTGCTTTCATTCATAAAATGAGTGCAGGGCTGCTGAAATCCTTTGGGAAGTTGAAAGAGACGTGGAGTACATCTATACTGTAGATTTAATGCAGTTTGACACTACTTGAATTGCCAGAGGTTGGTGCTATGTAATCTTGGGAGTTGTAGTTCGGTGAGGTCCCTGCTTTCGTTATCAGAGAAAGCTGTAGTTCTAATAAAATGACAACTCTGAGGAATCCATGGCACTTTGACCTGTATCAGTTGAAATGACGTTAAACTACACTATACAGTGTATTTTTGAACACACTATTAATGGACCAAATAGTTAAGGGAGCCAAGATGTTAGGCTAGGTAAAGGTTTCCCCTTGACATTAAGTCTAGACTCTGGGGGTTGGTGCTCATCTCCATTTCTAAGCTGAAGAGCCGGCATTGTCCATAGACACCTCCAACGTGGCTGTCATGACTGCATGGAGTGCTGTTACCTTCCCACCAGAGCAGTACCTATTGAACTACTCACATTTGCATGTCTTCCAACTGCTAGGTTGGTAGAAGCTGGGGCTAACATTGGGAGCTCACTCTGCTCCCCGGATTCGAACCACTGACCTTTCGCTTATCAAGTTCAGCAGCTCAGCGGTTTAACCCACTGCGCCACCAGGGGCTAGAATCATGTAAATGGGTTTAAATCATCGTTCAGCCACCCAGTGTTTCTAACCTTGTTGTGTGCCTTAGAGGTATTTCCGATTTATACAACAGGGTTTTCTTGGCAAGGTTTCTTGAAAGAGTATTTAATATAATAATAATAATAATAATAATAATAATAATAATAATACTTTATTATTTGCCTTTGCCATTCTCTGAGGCTGAGTGTGATTTGCCTTGAGCAGGTCACCTTATGTATGCTTGGCGGAGACAAGAGACAGAGCCTTCTTGGTGGTGGTCCCTCGGCTATGGAACGCCCTCCCTATAGATATTAGATTGGCCACCTCCCTTTTAACATTCCGGAAAAAAGTCAAGATGTGGTTTTTTGAACAAGCATTTCCAAATGCAGAGTAAATGACATATGAAAATGGAACAACGACAGTGAGACAGGACAATGTTTTTAACAAGGAGACACTATGAATTTATATTTTATTGATTTATCCGGCTTAGAAATGGAGATGAGCACCACCCTCCAGAGTTGGACACGACTGGACTCAATGTCAGGGGAACCTTTACTGTAATGCTCCTGCATTTTAGCACTACAGTGTTTCTTGTAGTACTATTACAACAAGATAGTATTTTTTAAATTCTGTGTTGGCTGTCTTAATGTGTAATAAATGGACGCCTGTATTCGCCATCTACACTCAGATCTAAGACAGTACAGTAGTCCTCCTGTTGCCACCCCAAAGCCCCTTTCCATCCATGTAACATTACTATTTTAATTAAAGAAAACAACCAGTCTGAGGAAGTTACTTTCGGTGAAATGTAATGAAGATTTATTTTCGGGAGTGACCTTCACTGTATTAGCTCCAGCGGTAATCACTAGAATTAATAGAATAATCAAATTATATACAAACTCATAAATCACGCCGAACGTGCTGTCAAAAGTTCAGCCATTAATGGGCCCTATTGTTTTGCAGCTGTATCCGAAATTGCAGCTGCCGATTCTTTGCTTTGATAGGAATTGAAATGGCATTTGATGTTGGGGGGGGGGGGGGGGAAGGGGTGGGGCTAATAAGGCCCCAAATTTTCACAACTGTTAATTTAGCTGTAATGCAGGTTGATGTCAGCGGGGCAAAGTTGAGCCGGAGTGCAGAGCAGGCACCGTCTTTCAGCGGAACCTGAATTATTGGCAGAGACAGTAGCTAGTTAATTAGAGGAGGATCAGTTTAAACGTCTGTCGTTTAGGGTTAATAGTATCAGAGTTACCTTGTACTTTGGTTCCAAGCCAAGGCGTCTCGAATATACACACGCGAAATGTAAAAAGATCACAAAAGAAAAAATAATAATCGTATTGGTCTGGTGCTTTTTCCCCCCATATAAATTTCAGTTTCTTTCCCACCCCATAAAGAAAACTGGAGAATTCAAAGTGCATCTTCTGTCTGTTTCATGTATGTGTTTTTGTACTTATCTACTGACAATAGACTCAGGGTGGCCGGATATTTAATGTAACGGCGTGTAGAGCTTTGACAAATTGCTTTTGGGGACTCCGATTCTCATAATTCCTAGCAAAACGGCTACACAGACTGGGAGATTCTGGGAGTGGTAGAACAAGTTAGGTAACAAGTTGGATTGCTGTGAGTTTTCTGGACTGTATGGCCATTTTATCATGTGCTATTCTAATAATATAATATCATTTAATCTATATAAATAAAAATGTAATGTTCATTTGTGGGACTAATATAACTCAAAAACCACTGGATGAATTGCCGCCAAATTTGACCACAAGACGTCTACTAACCCAAGGAGCAACCATCACTAAAAAAAATTGATTTTGTCATTTGGGAGTTGTAGTTGCTGGAATTTATAGTACACCTACAATCAAAGAGTATTCTGAACTCCACCAATGATGGAATTGAACCAAATGTGGCACGCAGAACTCCCATGACCAACAGAAAACACTAGAAGGGTTTGTTGGGCATTGATCTTGAGTTTGGGAGTTGTAGTTCACCTACATTCAGAGAGCACTGTTGATCCGGACCAAACTTGGCACTATTCCATATGCCCAAATATGGAATTTATAGTACACCTACAATCAAAGAGCATTCTGAACTCCACCAATGATGGAATTGAACCAAACGTGGCACGCAGAACTCCCATGAGCAACAGAAAACACTAGAAGGGTTTGGTGGGCATTGACCTTGAGTTTGGGAGTTGTAGTTCACCTACATGCAGAGAGCACTGTGGATCCGGACCAAACTTGGCACGAATATCCCATATGCCCAAATATGAACACAGTAGGAGTTTGGGGGAAATTGACCTTGACATTTGGGAGTTGTAGTTACTGGGATTTATAGTTCACCTACAATCAAAGAGCATTCTGAATCCCACTAACTACAGAATTGGGGCAAACATCCCACACAGAACCCCCATGACCAACAGAAAATACTTCAGGCCGTCCAGTCCACTTCACTGGAGCAAGAAAACGTAATCAAAGCCCTCCTGACAAAGAGCCATCCAGCCATAGAGATAGATAGATTCACACCCAGAGAGATATAGTGTCAGAGATTTGAAACGGACCCTTAAAGAAGGACAATAATATGTTGCATGTTCCAGAGTAGGCAAACCAGACAATTTCCACATCAACACTGACAAAGAAACAGCAAGAAATACTGTTTGCCCACAAGCAAAAAGGAATTATATATATTAGAAATCAACACCTTCTCATTATTTTCCAGATCACTAGACAGGGCCACAGAAACGTGTGGCAGGGATGGCTAGTATACTACTACTACTACTACTACTAATAATAATAATAATAATATGATATTATAAGTATATATTTATATTACATGTAATATTACTAATAATATTACAATATAATGGTACAATATACAATATAGTAATATTTAATACCGATATTGTACTATGCTAATAATATAATATATTGTATGTACATATATCTTGTAAGCCGCTCAGAGTGCCCTTCAGGGTGAGAAGGGCGGCATATAAATGGCGTAAATAAATAAATATTCCAGAAGCATTCTCTCCTGACGTTTCACCCACATCTATGGCAGACATCCTCAGAGGTTGTGAGGTCTGTTGGAAACTAGGCAAGTGAGGTTTATATATCAGTGGAATAATGTGCAGGGTGGAAGAAAGAACTCTTGTCTGCTTGAGGCAAGTGTGAATGCTGCAATTGGCCACCTTGATTAACATTGAATGGCCTTGCAGCTTCAAAGCCAGGCATCCTCAGAGGTTGTGAGGTCTGTTAGAAACAGGACAGTAAATAAAGAGCAACACTAAAAAACAGGAGAATTCCAGATAATGGGGACCAGCTAACACCCCCAACAAAGAATTCCCCCAGGCAGCAACCAGCCAGGCTTTGAAGCTGCAAGGCCATTCAATGCTAATCAAACTGGCTAGTTGCAACATTCACATTTGCCTCAAGCAGACGAGAGGTCTTTCTCCAGCTCTGAACATTCCACAGTTATATAAACCTCACTTGCCTAGTTTCCAACAGACTCACAACCTCTGAGGATGCCTGCCATAGATGTAGGTGAATAGTCAGGAGAGAATGCTTCTGGAACATGGCCATACAGCCCAGAAACTCGCAGCAACCCTGTGATTCCAGCCATAAAAGCCTTCAACAAAACATAGGTACAATTTCTTACATTTTCTATCACAGCTATGGCAGCAAGCAGATCTATGTGCCAGGCAACCCGGTGCTCCATTTTATGTTTCCGTTACAGTTGGAAATTCCCTATAAAGTAATGGCTAGAGCAGTGGTGGGGATTCTGGCCCAGGCTACCTGTCCAAACGTATCTTCCCCTACAAACTAACTAGGAGACTAAAATCATCTGGGAAGGCCCTGCTCTCGGTCCCCTCACAAGTACAGCTGATGGGGACAAGAGACAGGGCCTCCTCAGTGGTGGCCCCTCAGTTGTGGAACTCCTTCCCTAGCAACATCAGATCAGCCCCTTTCCCACTAGCCTTCAGGAAGAGAGTCAAAACCTGGCTCTGGGAGCAGGCTTTCGAAAATTAAGGCAACACAGTATTCCGAATATAGAATTATGTGCAATTTGACCTTGGAATGGCCTTAGACCTTGAACTCTGAATGCATTTTAATCATATCTTATATGTTGTAATTTTAAACTATTGGACTGCAAGTCCCATTGTTCCTCACCCGCAGCTCTGACAACCTCCCCCTTCCTAGGTGTGTTATGTCTTGTTGTTTCAAAGTCAGAAGGACTATCTCTGGTTGAGCACTTTTTCTTTAGTTTTTATTTTTTGTTAAGTTGGCTGCTTTTTAAAAAGCCCTGTCTTTAACATTTTCTAGTTTTGAAAAAAAAATCCAGGTTCCATTTGTTGATTAAGCTGGATGCAAAGGAGAAACCCCTTTCTGACTAATGTAATTGAAAAAGTGGCCATGTGTTGTTGCTTCTGTTGTTGTGAGATCATTGCTTGCTGCTTTATTGTGCCTGACAAACATTTGCCTAATAAATATGTCTGTTTAGCTTGATGTGCTGAATTGCAAAACACCCTGTCTGCAGCTATGCGAACAAACATGTCTAATTGATCTACTATTTGCTCTTTATTTCATTTCCATTACGAAAAGCAGAAGGACTTCCCTTCGCTTCGGTGCGCCTCGATTTCTCCGGCATTCTCTCCCTTGTGCCTTGCTTTGCAGCTGTGAACTTGCTGCATTTTTGCATTTGATGACCTTTCTTTGAATCAAGAGAGAATCCTTTTATTTTTGAAAAAAAAAAACCCACACATGCACAAAGGCATCGCTCAGGCATCTGCCATTATCATGTATTGCTTTTGAATGAACCTGATTTTTGTTGTGAAGCCATAGACATATGGATGTAGAAGCAGTCGCATGAACACACTACAATCAAACTTGGAAGGGGATAGAGCAATGGTTCTCATCCTGTGGGTCCCCAGGTGTTTTGGCCTACAACTCCCAGAAATCCCAGCCAGTTTACTAGCTGTTCGGATTTCTGGGAGTTGAAGGCACAATTCAAAGTGTTGGTTTTGGCCTATAAAGCCCTTAATGGTTCTGGCCCAGTTTACTTGTCCGAACTTATCTCCCGCTACGATCCACCTAGGGTCCTAAAATCATCTGAGGAGATCCTGCTCGTTGTCCCCCCATTGTCGCAATTGCGTTTGGCGGGGCGAGGGACAGGGCCTTTTCTATGGTGGTCTCCCAGCTATGGAACTCCCTCCAGAGCAAAATTAGATGTACTGCATACCTCTTGACCTTCCAGAAACAAGTGAAATCCTGGCTATGGGATCAGGCCTTTGGAGAGTAGGCTGACCTACTGACGTGTTGACTTATATAGAACTGATGGTGTCAGAAACCAGACGCCTTAAAGAACCAGACTCAAGAGTATGTCCAAAAGAATAGTTTATTAATACAAAGCAAAAGCACTCAGAGACACTTACTTCAGTGTCCCTGGTCAAACCCAAAAGTAGCAGCTTAAAAAACAAAATAAAGCAATAATTATCCAGGAAAAAGATCTGGATTAAACTGAATTGCTTCCAAAGTCATGCAAAACAACACAGCAAATGAAGGACGAACAAACAAAGATCCGTGAAGCAAGAGCCGTAGTCAAATGAAGTCCGAGGTCAAAGAAAGCCAAGTCCGAAGTTGCGAGGTTCCAAAGTCCACGTAGGCAGCGTCGTCGTCAAAAGCAGTCCGAAGTCAAGGAAGGGGAAATCCGCACTCACGAGAATTCAAGCCGAGTTGTAACACGAACGGAAGCAGCAACCTGCAGATCCAGGACCCAAGCCCAACACAAAAGCAGCAGTGACAAAACCCAAGGCACGAAACCAATACTTTGCCTTCTGCAAAGATCTTTCATTTCAGTGCCTACTTTTATCCTACACCTCATCATCCAATGATGAGACTGTGCTCTGGCACCACAAGATGCAGAGCCAACCTCAAGAAATGGGGCCACAAAGTGGAATCCACGACATGCAAGTGTGGAGAAGAGCAAAGCACTGACCACTTGCTGCAATGCTCCCTGAGCCCTGCCACATGCTTCTTGCAGCAACACCAGAAGCACTCCAAGTGGCCAGCTACTGGTCAAAGGACATTTAATCAACTACCAAACTTGTAAATTTTGTGTATTGTCTGTTTGTTCATTTTGTTCTGTTAGAAATGTAATACAATTGACTGGTTGCCCTGACACAACAAATAAATAAAATCATCCAATGATGAGCTGACCTCCACCCCGTTGTTATCCCTTACAGCTGACTTTGCTTCTGCACCTGAAAGCCGACGCCCATCCCTCCAATTTTTCCACCTCTTGTCAAGACTTAGCTCTCCCCAAGACTCCACAGTATCTCCCGATTGCCAATCCCCATCACCAGAAAACCCCGCAAACCTGTCACTAGACGATGGCTGAGTACATACATCTCAAACCTCTTGCACCTTGGTCCAATCCAGTGTGTCATCCCCATCACTCCCAGACCCATCATTCCCAGAGAAACCCATGAAAGCCTCATCATCTGTGGGAGCAGTAAGTATATCCTGAATCTTCTTCCTCTGTCGCTCCTCATCCGATTCTTGCTCCCAAGTAGCCCTCTTAGTTCCCCTATTCACATCCACAGTATCTCCTTCCTCCTCCTCACTCATTGACCCTTCGCTCTCAGAAAACCCTTCGAAGGAATCTTCATCAGTAGGTGACATAAGTATCTCCCGGATTCTTTTCCTCTGTTGTTCCTCATCTAACTCTTGAGCACTCCTTTTCCCTCTTCTGACACCCATACTATCACTTGTAGTGTTACTAACAGGCTCTACTACAACAGATGGATTGCCCTTGGATAATTATTTAAATCAGTGACCGCTGACTGTTTTGTTGTCTGTTTTTATATTGTTTTTATATTGTTTATACGGTTTTATACTGTTCATACTGTTTTATATTGTTCCTATTATTACATTGCTGTTAAATTGTATATTTATGTTTTGATGTGGGCACCATGGGGTGCCGCTTTGTTAGCCGTCCTGAGTCCCTCTGCGGAGGTTGAGATAGGACAGGATATAAAAGCCCTGAATAAATAAATAAATAAATAAGGCCAAAACATCTGGGGGTTGAGAACCACTGGGTTAGAGGCATTTCGGTGTTAAGAAGGGAGAGCAAGAGATGTTCTTTCTTGCATAGAATAATAATAATAATAATAATAATAATAATAATAATAATAATAATAATAGGACCTCAAAATTGAACTGCAAAGGCCAAAGGCTCTGGCATAAACCAGTACAGGTGGTCCCAGTGGTCATCGGCACAATGGGTGCCATGCCAAAAGATCCCAGCCGGCATTTGGAAACAATAAACATTGACAAAATCACGATCTGTCAACTGCAAAAGGCCACCTGACTTGGATTTGCGCGCATTATTCGAAAATACATCACGCTTGGGAAATATTCAACTTGTGATTTTGTGATACGAAATCCAGCATATATTTTTTGTTTGCTGTGTCATACTGTGTTTTGTGTAATAATAATAATAATAATAATAATAATAATTTAACATTAGAAACAACAATAAAAATAGTCTCTCCTCTCTATGTAAAGGGTAACGGTTGTAGTAGTAGTACTAGTACTGGTAGTATTCTGCTTCCGCAGTGTTAAAGGTAAGGATAAAGGTTTCCTCTGACATTAACTCTAGTCGTGTCCAGCTCTGGGGGTTGGTGCTCAAAAGCTGAAGAACGGTCATTGTCTGTAGACACCTCCAAGGTCATGTGGATAGCATGACTGCATGGAACGCCATTACATTCCCACAGAAGGCGGTACCTATTGATCTACTCACATTTGCATGTTTTCAAACTTCTAGGTTGGCAGAAGCTGGGCCTACAGCGGAGCTCACTCCATTCCCTGGATTTGAACCACTGACCTTTTGGTCAGCAAGTTCAACAGCTCAGCGGTTTAACCCGCTGAGCCACCAGGGTGCCCATCACTCCTGTCTATCATGTGTTATATCATTTATTATTTATTAACTTTATTTATACCCCACTAACATCTCCCGAAGGAATTGGTGGGGCTTATAAAGGCCAAGGCCCTCAATAAAACAACAACATAAATACAACAATAAAACTCATAAAGCAAAACAATAAACATTAAAGCAATAACAATAAAACATTAAAACTTTATATATATGCTATGTAAATGACTCCACCTAAGGATGGAGGGGCCACGGTGGCACAGCAGGTTAAACCACTAAACTGCTGAACTTGCTGATCGGAAGGTTGGCGGTTTGAATCTGGGGTGCGGGATGATCTCCTGCTGTTAGGCCCATCTTCTGCTAAGCCAGCATTTCAAAAAGATGCAAGTGTGAGTAGATAAATAGGTCCTGTTTTTCGAGAAGATAATGGTGCTCCATGCATTCATGCTGGCCATGTGACCGTGGAGGTGTCTGTGGACAGTGCCGGCTCTTCAACTTAGAAATGGAGATGAGCACAACCCCCCAGCATCGGACATGGCTAGACTTAATGTAAGGGGAAACTTTTATACTACTACTACTACTAATAATAATAATAATAAATAGAATTTACATTTCTTGTCTTCTGATCCTGCTTATTGTGAGTGAAACTTTGTGACTTGGTTAATCTTTTACAGGTGTAATAACAAACTT
This sequence comes from Anolis sagrei ordinatus, assembly GCF_025583915.1. NCBI lineage: Eukaryota > Metazoa > Chordata > Lepidosauria > Squamata > Anolidae > Anolis > Anolis sagrei. The sequence goes on from NW_026844478.1 coordinate 14,236,183, forward strand.
TTAGCCACAATTTCCCAAAGGAGGGGGACGACAATAGAGGAATGGTTGCTGCTGTGCAGGATTGGTGCCCACTTTGCTAAACATTGCTAGTGGGGAGCCAGAATCAGATTAACACCCTCACAGTGAACACTCTCTGTTTAATAAAATATCATTTTTAAGTGAGACGGTGTGGCCAACATTGTTTGTGATCTAATAGGTTTTTATGGTTAATTAACCTGTATTGGGTTTGTTTAAAAGATGTCAGATGAGATGTTAATTGACTTTTGCAATGTAGCTTCTATGCATATTTACTTAGAAGACGTTGCCGGGTTTCTTCACATTATGACTGATTAATCCAGGATTTCTAGTTTAAAGTGACACCCAAATATACTAGAGATGTTCATTGTGGGCCACATCTACAATGCCATATAATGCTATTTCAGAATGTAGAATAACTGCATTGAACTGGATTATGTGACAGTGTAGACTCATATAATCCAGTTTAATCTGAATTACCATACATACTCGAATATAAGCAGAGATTTTCAGCCATTTTTAAGATGAAAAAGCACCCCTCGATTTATACTCGAGTCAAAGTTATTTATTATTTTCCTCTGTTTTTGTTATTATTGTTACTTTATTATTGTTGTTATTACATGTATTCTTTTACTCTATTATTATTATAACATTTATATCATTTTACCCTATTATTTTTATTACATTTATTATTTTACTCTATTTTATTGTTATGATTACATTTATTATTGTTGTTATTACATGCATTATTTTACTCCATTATTATTATAACATTTATATCATTTTATTCTATTATTTTATTACATTTATTATTTTACTCTATTTTTATTGTTATTATTACATTTATTATTGTTATTACATGTATAACATTTAGTGATTGTGTTATATATTGACTGATTAATTGTGATAAATGTTGATTGCTGTTTTTATATGTACATGTACTCTATGTAGGCATTGAATTGTGCCTTTTTTGTAAGCCGCCCTGAGTCCCCCCTTGGGGGTTGAGAAGGGCGGGGTAAAAGTAACTGAAATAAATAAATGTATTATTTTACTCTATTATTATAACCTTTATATAATTTTACTCTATTATTTTTATTACATTTATTATTTTACTCTATTTTATTGTTATTATTACATTTATTATTTTACTCTATTTTATTGTTATTATTACATTTATTATTTTACTCTATTTGTTATTGTTATTACATTTATTATTTTACTCTATTATTGTCACTATTACATAAATGTAATAGTATATGTTGTTATTATTACATTTATTTTTTACTATTATTATTACTAAATTTATTATTATGCTCTATTAATACTGCTATTACATTTTCATTATTTTACTCTGTTATTATTATTTTTATTACATTTATTATTTTACTCTTTTTAATATTATTGGAAGGATACGTGAGCATATTTACATTGAAGAAGGTTGTAATAATGGTTTAATCAGTGTTGGACAGTCTTATCTTTAATTACAGTTTTATGCAAATATTGAAAAACATTTATCCTACTGATACCTCAATTAATGTATTTTTATCTATTTTTATTTTGAAATTTACCAAGAGCTGCTGCATTTCCCACCCTCAGCTTATACTTATACAGGAGCGGGGTACAGAGACCATACAACCCCTCTGTTACGCCAGCTCCACTGGCTGCCGATTAGCTTCCGTGCACAATTCAAAGTGCTGGTTTTGACCTATAAAACCCTAAACGACTCCGGCCCAGTTTACCTGTCTGAACGGATTCTCCCCTATGAACCATCAAGGCTATTAAAATCTTCCGGGGGGGGGGCTGCTCTCGGTCCCACCACCCTCGCAATCACGGTTGGTGGGGATGAGGGACAGGGCCGTCTCGGTGGTGGCTCCCCGGCCTTGGAACTCCCTCCCACTAGAGATCAGATCTGCTCCCTCCCTCCTGACGTTCAGGAAATTACTAAAGACCTGGCTCTGGAATGTGGCATTTGAGGACTGAACCTAGAACCTCCTCCCTATGATGAACTATGATGAACTGTGACTACGAGTATGACTATGACTATGACTGGATTGACGATTTGGCTTAGGTAATTGTGTGATGATGATGTTCTATTGTACTTTACTGTACTATTTTAATATGTAATGACTTTGCACTTTGTTGTACTTTTATATGATGATTGTACTTTTATATATGCTCTAAACCGACCTGAGTCCTTCGTTGAGATGAGAAGGCCGGTATAGAAAACTTCTAAATAAATAATAAATAAATAAATACTCAAGTCAATACGTTTTCCCAGGTTTTTTTGTGGTAAAATTAGGTGCCTCGGCTTTTATTCAGATCGGCTTATACTTGGGTATGTACGGTATATGAGTTTGCATTCTAAGACGGTGTAGATGAGACTATGGGATTCTCCTGGGGAAAGCTTTAATTGGCTTTATGTTATAAGCAACTTTTAATGTGAATATAAGTGATTTTAATGTTTGTATATATTTATGGTTTTATGTCCCAGCATTGAATGTTTGCCGTATATATGTTGTGCTCTGCCCTGAGTCCCCTTCGGGGTGAGAAGGGCGGAATATAAATGTTTTAAATAAATAAAGGAGTGAAGCTCAGCTGCCTTGTTTTTATCAAATACAGGTTTGAAACAATAGGATAGGAATCCGCTAAATGTAACTTCTGATGTCTTTTAGGATGTGTGCCGTGTTTGGTGGCATTTATTGCCTCCGCCACTCCGTCCAATGCCTCGTTGTGGACAAAGAAACCAGAAGGTAAGGACTGCATGAAGTAACCTTCTCTCCTCCTTAAATCCCTACACACACACACAAAAACCTCCTGCAAGATGAAAAATGCTGGAGTCAATTTTTTAAAAATGGTTCTTCAAAGATCTTCCTCGGTATTAATAACACATCAACCTTGATTAAAAGTAATTTGTGTGTAGGTCCTCCAGAACAAGGAAAGTGGGTTTAGAATATAGAAACTAAATTAATTTCCTTGCGATATTACCGCAGCCTCCTGATCACCCAAGCTTGGAAGACAAATCATTTCAGTTGCCGGGGGTTTGGTGATGAGTGATGTTAGTTTTCCTTGTGGCCTTACCTACTCTAATTGATTTTCATCAGATGACAACAAAGCCCTCTGTTATTGCATTTTTAAAAATGAAGCTCACCTAAAGACTCATCAGATTAATCTTTGCTGATAATGCATGTCACTCTAAGAGAAAGGGCTTTAATGAGTTTTTAGGTAGATTGTTGTCATAAACTATGCTGCCCTCTTACCCTAGGATGAATTCTTTTTACAACAGTAGCAGGCGTCTGGACAACTTCGCAAAGTTGGAACTGTATATTAAAAGATATTCAAATACATGAGACAAAAGTTCGAACACAGTAAACATAGAATGTGGTTTTAAAATTTGTAGTAATCTTCAAGGTGATGAGCAGAGTGCTGAAGGGTTCCGTCCTGGGCCCAGTCCTGTTCAATAATAATAATAATAATAATAATAATAATAATAATAATAATAATAATACTTTATTTATGTTAAAAATAGAATATATTGTTTATATAATATGTGTGATCCAATACAACAGCCAGCAGAGTGTCTGCTATGACTCATCTTGTTGTGTTTCAAATAATAATAATACTAATAATAATAATAAGGCAACAACAACAACAATAATAAACTTTATTTCTACCCCACCACCATCTCCCCGATGAGGACTCGGAGCGGTTTACGTGGGGCCAAGCCTGGACAACATAATACAGCAATAAAATCAAAACATATACAACAAACAACAACAACATCATCAAAGTGACATTTAAAAAAACATTCCAGTAAACACAATCACGGTAATAAAGACAACAACAACAATAAAACTTTATGTATAGCCCGCCACCATCTCCCCAAGGGGACTCAGGGCAGCTTACACTAGGCCAAGCCCAACAACACATCAGTAAACAACAAAGTAGCTAGCAAATAAAACAGTAAAATTAATATAACTCACATATAAGCAATAACACACAAAATTTAAAACTTTATGTCTGGGCCAGAAGTAATAGATTAAAATTTTAAAATAAACACTGGGCGTGAACAGAAGTACGATGTATCTAAGAATGAAGGTTTTAAAAGATAATGTAGGGAGACCAATCCAACGGGTAGTTAAAGTGCTTCTGAGGATATTTTGCGAGGAATTGGTCAGAGCAGTGCATTGTTTTCTTTATTCAGGGAAGGCACACTGGAACAGCCACGTTTTGAGGCTCCTCCTAAAGACTGCCAATGTGGGGGCTTGTCTGATATCTTTGGGGAGTGAGTTCCAGAGTCGGGGGGCCACCATAGAGAAGGCCCTCTCCCTTGTCCCCACCAATCACGCCTGCAAAGGGTGCAGGAGCGAGAGCAGGGCCTCTCCAGATGATTGAAGAGATCGCGTGGGTTCAACATCTTTATTAATGACTTAGATGAAGGGTTAGAAAGTGACCATCAAGTTTGCAGATGACACCAAATTGGGAGGGAGACCCAATACTCCAGAAGACAGGAGCAGGATTCAAAACAGTCGTGACAGATTAGAGAGATGATGGGCCAAAACTAACAAAATGAAGTTCAACAGGGACAAATGCAGGATACTCCACTTAGGCAGAAAAAATGAAATGCAAAGATACAGAATGGGGGACGCGTGGCTCGAGAGAAGTATGTGTGAAAAAGATCTTGGGGTCCTTGTGGACAACAAGTTAAACAATGTGATGCGTCAGCTTAAAAAATGATGTTCAAGGGTGACAAATAGGAGCATAGGGTTTAGATCCAGGGAAGTCATGCTACCCCTCTATTCCGGCTTGGTTAGACCACACCTGGAATATTGTGTCCAGTTCTGGGCATCACAATTCAAGAGAGATATTGACAAGCTGGAATGTGTCCAGAGGAGGGTGACTAAAATGATCAAGGGTCTGGAGAACAAGCCCTATGAGGAGCGGCTTAAGGAGCTGGGCATGTTTAGCCTGAAGAAGAGAAGGCTGAGAGGGGATATGATCGCCATGTATAAATATGTGAGAGGAAGCCACAGGGAGGAGGGAGCAAGCTTGTTTTCTGCTTCCCTGGAGACTAGGACACGAACAATGGCTTCAAACTACAAGAGAGGAGATTCCATCTGAACATGAGGAAGAACTTCCTGACTGTGAGAGCCGTTCAGCAGTGGAACTCTCTACCCCTGAGTGTGGTGGAGGCTCCTTCTTTGGAGGCTTTTAAACAGAGGCTGGATGGCCATCTGTCAGGGGTTCTTTGAATGCAATATTCCTGCTTCTTGGCAGGGGGTTGGACTGGATGGCCCATGAGGTCTCTTCCAACTCTATGATTCTATGATTCTAGAGGGGACAATGGTCTGAGTTAGAATAAGCTTTTGCTGTTGGAGTTTGCATGACCATAAGAAACTGTTGAGTCAGGCAGATTGTTGTTGGAGGACGGTTTATAGACGTTAAATGTCTCCTTCTCATATTTATCTTTCCAAGCTATAGAGTCCTGAATTGTTATAGATGATGTTTATATCCTCTAACAAGTGTGTGTTTCTTCTTTTATACCTTGGGGGCAAAATGCTGATGGGGAAAAACCCAAGAAAAGCAAAAATTACAGATACATACCTCTTCTAGTTCAAATAAAAGCTTTCTTTTCCTAGTGCTTTCAGATAGCCATCAAATTTGTTGTCGGCTTTCTTCCCAAATGAGAATCTCGTCATGACTTTTGCCTTGAGGGGGATGAAAATTGAATTTCCCTCCCTGTTCGCTTCCTTTGCATTTTTTAATTTCGCCTCACTGTTCCTTGATGCCATGCAGATCTTGCTTAGGCAGCGTCACTTGATAAGATTTAAAGGTATTTTAATTTACATCTGTATATTTTGAGCAGGACTTGCATTAAAAATAATTGCCCGCGTTTTACTTGGAGTACAGTTTTAAGTGGGTTTTTCGGTGAAACAATCTGGGCCTCCGACGGAAAAGATGTGACAAATGTAAATTTATATTTCCATAATAAAAAGAAGATATAGCAAACACTGTAATTTACATATCTTTCCTGAAATATGGCATCCTGGCTTTGTCAGTGCTGGTAAGTCCATTTCAAGGATGTCGCCCTTAGTCCATTAGTTTGGATAATGAGCCCTATAAAGTACATTTATAACTGGTGGCACTTGGCAAGGAGATGGATTCTAATTTTCATCCTTTTATCTAGACACATTGAAGAAGGTCAATGGAGGGTTCTGTGTGATTCATTGTCCTAACACATATCAGATGACAGAGACCTGATAATGTCATTGCATAAGTGTTTTCCTTATTTGAACGTGGCACTTGGAAGAATTCTTTTTGCTGATCATCCTTTTTGGGGAAGGAATAGTCAAAACCGATATTAAAAGACACATGCGCATACTCTCTCTCTTTCTGCCTCCGCTTTTCGGTCGAAACCCGAACAAACGTCTGGCTTGTTAGCCATAACAAGTCAGGAAAAGCAGTATTAAAAGTGTGTGGCTGCTTTGTGTGCGTGCCTATGTGAGTTTCCTTTGGAATGCTCAATGTGACATTTAATCACCCTTCTTTTCCCCCTCCGCCAATGTTCGGGGAGAGGGGAGAAATTGTTTCACAAACAATAGGAAAGGTTATAATTAGAGACGCTCTGTGCCAGCTGGAGCAACGTGTTTTGTTCGTGACGTTTGCATGGGAGCAACTTTCAAATGAATCCCGACTGGTGGGTGTAAATAGAGAGTATTTTTGCATTGCTAGTACGTGTCTCCCCTACTCTTTCAGTTTACTTACTTAGATGATCCCTCATGGTCCGAGTAGGTCTTCCAAGATCGGTGTACTGGTGGTGGGTCCGTAGCTGACTGTGGAGCCCTATTCTTGACCTGCGTGTTCTCCCGCAGTGAGAGCATTGGTTTCTAGGTGGAAGGCGGTCCTGGTCGGGGTTAGCTTGACACATCTTTCTCTTGGCACGTTTCTCTCTTTCACCCTCCATTCATGCCTCTTCAAATTCTACAGCACTTCTGGTCACAGCTGACCTCCAGCTGGAATGCTCAAGGGCCAGGGCTTCCCAGTTATCAATGTCTATGCCAGAGTTTTTAAGGTTGGCTTTGAGCTTATCTTTCAATCTCTTTTCCTGTCCACCAACATTCCATTTTCCGTTCTTGAATTCGGAGTAGATCAACTGCTTTGGGAGACGGTGGTCGGGCATCCGGACAACCTGGCTGGTCCAGCGGAGTTGATGGCGGAGGACCATCGCTTCAGTGCTGGTTGTCTTTGCTTCTTCCAGCACACTTGACATTTGTCCACTTGTCTTCCCAAGAGGTTACTAGGATTTTTCGGAGGCAACACTGATAGAATCATTCTAGGAGTTGCATGTGACATCTGTAGATAGGCAAGCCCCCACATTGTCAGTCTTTAGGAGGAGCCTGAAAACGTGGCTGTTCCAGTGTGCCTTCTCTGAATAAGGAAATAATTCCCAGCAAAATGTCCTCAGAAGCACTTTAACTACTCGTTGGGTTGCTCTCCCTTTATTTCTTTTAAAATCCTCTTACCAGATACATCCTACCTCTGTTCATGCCCAGCGTTTATTTTTTAAATTTCAAACTATTACATTTGGCCCAGCCATAGGTTTTTAAATCCTCGCATGTTATTATTTATATGTTTTTATACTAATTGTATTGTTTTATTTGCTTAAGCATAAGCAAAAAAAAAAAAAACTGTGCTAAGGACTGAAATTATCCTGTGACCACGAATGTTAATTAACTAGGGAGAAAAACAGAAAACTTGGAGCTAGGAAATTGGAAATGGAGTATCCTGGAAGATGGCCCTACCTAGAAATCCTTCTTCTTGTGGTTACCTTTTGCATTTCTGTGTTTGTATCCATCCTTTTGCCAGACAGTTCCCTGTTGGAGCTTACAAGAAGAATGGTGCAAAAGCATGCAAAACCCAGCAACACCTGTACATCCAAAACAGAAGATTTGTAATATAATGTTTCAAAAACCTCAAAGGCATAAGAGATCACAAATGCCTTCATCTGGCAGCTAAAAGATCGAACCTGAGTGCCAGACAGCACCAGATGTTGGGTCACTGGAGGGGAGGCCCCCCATTTGATATTAATCTTACCTGAGATGATGGAGGAAGTACGAAAGCAGCTTAGGATGGCATGCAGGTAGACTTGCAATAGAGCAACAATTCTCATGCAGCTCTTTGGAACTGGGAAGGGTTCATGGAGGATGGTTTTGCAGGTGGGGTGCCCTAGGAAGGTGTCTGGATTGCTGTCCATAGAGCCTCCCTCTTGCTTTCTCCCTCTTAGAGACTCTCCTCTTCACAAATATGAGCAGAATTCAAAACAATCTTAACAGATTAGAGAGATGGGCCAAATACTAACAAAATGAAGTTCAACAGGGACAAATGGAAGATACTCCAGTTAGGCAGAAAAATTGAAATGCAAATATACAGGATGGAGGATGCCTGGCTCGTGGGCAACAAGTTACACATGAGCTAACAATGTCATGCAGCAGCAAAAAAGTCAATAGGATTTTGGCTGCATAAAAAGGAGTCTAGTGCCTAGATCCAGGGAAGTCATGCTAGCCCTCTATTCTGCCTTGGTCAGAACACACCTGGAATCACACTGTGTCCAATTCTGGGCACCACAATTGAAGGGAAATGTTAACATGTTGGGATGTGACCATAGGGTGACTCAAAGGAACAAGGGTCTGGAGAACAAGCCCTATGAGGAGCGTCTTAAAGAGCTGGGCACATATAGCCTGCAGAAGAGGAGTCTGAGAGGAGACATGATGAGAGCCATGGATCAAGATGTGAGGGGAAACCATAGGGAGGAGGAAGCAAGCTTGTTTTCTGCAGCCCTGGAGACTAAGACGTGGAACAATGGCTTCACACTACAGGAATGGAGATTCCACCTGAAGATGAGGAAGAACTTCCTGACTGTGAGAGCTGTTCAGCAGTGGAACTCTCTGCCTTGGAGTGTCGTGGAGGCTCTTCTTTGGAGACCTTTAACCACAGGCTGGATGGCCATCTGTCGGAAGTTCTTTGTGATTTTCCTGCTTCTTGGAAGGGAGTTGGACTGGATGGCCCACGAGGTCTCTTCCAATTCTATGATTCTATGACTACTAATAATGCAGCATTTTTACTAATTGTGCCTTGTTTTTCCTTTCTTGTCTTCCTTTTTAAAGGTGTAAAGCTATCATAGATCATTTTGGTCAAAGAATAAGTGCCAACTACTTCGTGGTGGAAGACAGTTATTTTTCAGAGAAGATATGCACACATGTGTCTTATAGGTAGGTAGCAAAGGAGGGGGAAATAATGGATAACACTCATTCATTTCTTCCATTTCATTTCATTTGTTTTGGTACTTTGAGAGAACGGATAACACCTCTTGTATATGCCCACTCAAAATGCTGCTGGTGGTGATAATGATAATAAACTAATATTGTTTATTGAAACTAACAGAATAAACTAACAGCCGAATAAAGACATTGTGATTTTGATCTCCTGTCTGCCATAAAGATTGCAGTTCCCCATCCTGTTCCAGTAGTTCCCATGTTGAACCAATTGGATTGTGATGAAATTAGCACACTGATTCGTCCATTCTTCTAACTCAGCATTGCTCAACCTGGGGGTCGGGAACCCTGTGGGTGTTGCAAAGGCGGTGTCAGAGGGGTCGACAAAGACCATCAGAAAACACAGCATTTACTGTGATCATGGATGTTCTGTGTGGGAAGTTTGACCCAATTGTATCATTGGTGGGGTTCAGAATAATCTTTGAGTGTAGGTGAACTATAAATCCCAGCAACTACAACTCTGAAATATCAAGGTCTATTTCCCTCAAACTCGACCAGTGTTCACTTTGGGGCATATTGAGTATTTGTGCCAAGTTTGGTGCAGATCCATCATTGTTTGAATCCACAGTGCTCTCTGGATGTAGATTGAACAACAACTCCAAAACTCAAGGTCAATGCCCACCTTCCAGTATTTTCTGTTGGTCATGGGAGTTCTGTGTGCCAAGTTTGGTTCAGTGCCATTATTGGTGGAATTCAGAATGCTCTTTGATTGTAGGTGAACTATACATCCCAGCAACTACAATTCCCAAATGACAAAATCAATTCCCCGCAACTCCATCAGGATTTAAATTTGGGCATATTGCGTATTTGTGCCAAATTTGGTCCAGTGAATGAAAACAAATCCTGCATATCAGATATTTACATTACGATTCATAACAGTAGCAAAATTACAGTTATGATGTAGAAACGAAAATAATGTTATGGTTGAGCGTCACCACAACATGAGGAACTGGATTAAGGGGTCGCGGCAGAAAGAAGGTTGAGAAGGACTGTTCTAGCTAGTTCTAATGTTATGTGCTGTGTTCCTCCCAGCTTTAAAAGTCACACACAGTCATATTATAATATATTATTAGCATAGTACAATATCAGTATTATATATTACTATATTGTACTATGCCATATTGTAATATTAATAATATTACACATAAAATATATAATTAGAATATTGTATTATTATTTTTATTATTAGTAGTATATTACATTATAATATTATAAATGTAATATACTACATGTTGTACACCGCCGTGAGTCGCCCTAGGGCTGAGAACGGCGGTCTACAAATGCAGTAAATAAATAAATAAATAAATAAATTAGTAGCTGTACCCGCCTCGCGTTGCTGCGGCAAACCTTCCCTCCCTCTTTCTCCTCCTTCTTACTTTCACTCCTTCCTTCCCTCCCTCTTTTCTTCCTTCCCTCTTTTTCTTTCTCTTCTCCTTTTTTCCTTCTCTACCTGTTTCTATTCTCACTTCCTTTGCTCTCTGGTTCCATCCTTTCTTGTCTCTTTCCTTCCTTCCTTCCTTCCTTCCTTTCCTCTTTCGTTCCTTCTCTCCTTCCTTCCTTCTTTCACTTTTTTATTTCCTTCTCTCCTTCCTTCCTTCTCTACCTTTCTTTCTCTCCTTCCCCCCTTCTTTTCCTCTTTCTCTTCCTCCTTCTCTCCTTCCTTTTCTTTCTTTCTTCTTTGTCTCCTTCCCTCCTTCTTTTCCTCTTTCTCTCCCTCCTCTCTCACCTTCTCTTCCTTCCTTCTCTACCCTTTTTTCTATCCTTCTTTCTCTCCTTCCCTCCTTTCCCTCTTTCTCTCCCTCCTTCTCTCCTTCTCTCTTTCCTTCTTTCTCTCCTTCCCTCCTTTCCCTCTTTCTCTCCCTCCTCTCCCACCTTCTCTCCTTCCTTCCTTCTCTACCCCTCTTTCTTTCCTTCTTTCTCTCCTTCCCTCTTTCCTTCTTTACTCTTCTTTCCTTCTTTCTCTCCTTCCCTCTTTCCTTCTTTACCCTTCTTTCTTTCCTTCTTTCTCTCCTTCCCTCCTTCTTTCCCTCTTTCTCTCCTCTCCCACCTTCTCTCCTTCTTTCCTTCTCTACCCCTCTTTCTTTCCTTCTTTCTCTCCTTCCCTCTTTCCTTCTTTACCCTTCTTTCTTTCCTTCCTTCTCTCCTTCCCTCCTGCTTTCCCTCCGTTTCTCCTTCCTTCCCCCTTTCTATGTATGTGTTTTGTGTGTGTATATGTATCTATGTGTATTTGTGTGTGTGTGTATATGGTTTTGCACATGGGTTATAATTTTTGGGGGTGGTTTTTTTGGCTTTTTAAGTCCCTTCTGCTATGTTTTTCAGTGTTTTCATGAGCAAGGGTCACTCATTGGCCTGAGAGGTGTCGTGTGTCCAAATTTGGTGTCAATTCGTCCAGTGGTTTTTGAGTTATGCTAATACCAAAAACGAACATTACATTTTTATTTATATAGATATGTATAAACAATATATTACATTATATTATATTACATTATTAGTAAAGCACAGGAGACAAGATGGAACTGTCTTCTGCCCCCCTCTCTCTTCACTCTGGACCAGAGAAGCAGTTGGTGCTGGGGAACTCCCAACCGATGACATAGGCATTTGAACCCTGCCTTTCCCACATGCCATTTTCCTGGCATAGTGTGTTCTGGGCTTGCTTTGAATAGGGATTCAATAAAGGTAGAAGGTAAACATTCTTTCTCCCCTCTTAGTAAGACTATTCTTGCCATTTCAGCTGGCAAAACGGAGTAGTCGAAAGGTTAAATATTCTCACTCCCCCACCTTTTTTGGCAGTTGTTTTTCAGCTGTGAAAAAGACATCAGGAAATCCAATCTCCCACATATCATCTGGTTTGCTCCTTGAAGTCGAAAACCCAATTTTCTCTCACCTGGAAGAAAGATAAAAAAAAATACCCGTATTTTGTAAGGAAAGTAGCCAGGGAATAGTCATCTGTTGTTTTTCCAATCAAGATCCTATATCTGTCAGCACCCTCCCTTGTGTATCATTGTCTTTTTATATCACATCAGTGCTCTTTGTGGCTTTTGTGTCCTTGCTTCGGTACAGGACAAGGAGCCCAGGAGACTCTCTCGTATGTGTCTTGATGCATGGATCATCCCACGCTCCCACCTTAGCCCTGCTCCCCGACTGTGCCTCATTTAGGCCCATTAACCTCTGCCGAGGCAATTATTAGCTTGTTAATAGCAGCTTAAGAACATTAGAAAGCCACCATAGTGCTGCTGAGGGTCAAGCCAATGGTCTGTTTGGCCCAGTCTCCTCTCTGTCTTTCTTTGAATGGCCAAGACTGGATGCTTCAGAAGGCAATATAACTCAAACAAAGCAATTAGAGGAGCTATCCATCCTCTTTCCCTTTACTTTCAGTTCAGGGCCTCAGCTCATTGAAAACTAGGTTGTCGCTTGAACTTTGGGTAAATTCGCACATTATTTTGAGAATTGTGCTTTTCAAAGTTTTTTTTTCTTCGTGTCAGGAGTGACTTGAGAAACTGCAAGTTGCTTCTGGTTTGAGATAATTGGCCGTCTGCAAGGATGTTTCAGCGGGGACGGAAACGTGCTTGCAGGAGGGTTCTCTCATGTATATATACCCCGCCACCATCTCCCCAAAGGGGACTCGGGGCGGCTAACATGAGGCCAAGCCCGAAGATACAACACAGCAAAATAAAATACAAAAACAACAACAATAACATCACAAAATAATACACAAATTAACAAAATAAGATAAACAGTGCAAAATAACATAATAAAAGTAGAACACAATGCACGAGACAAAATGATAAAACCCTGGATGAGATAGGAGTAAAAAGTGAATTTGTGCAAGAGGAGCTCAAAGGGGCCGGACAGTGAGGACATGTATACGCATGGGAAGCTAGAGCTGACAGACAGGAGCTCACCCCGGTTCCCAGATTCAAACCGCCGACCTTTACGGTCAGCAGTCCTGCCGGCACAAGGGTTTAACCCACTGCGCCACTGGGGACATGATACGTAGGAAGCAAACATGACTGCATTTAAAAACCTATTTTAAGGAAACAGTGAATATACTGACATACTGAAGTCATCTCTAAACTGTAAGATAATACTCCAGGTCCCGGAAGGCTTCATCTAGCCTGCCTCAAATTTGTGTTTACTAATCTGTCAAATAATCTGCTTTTAGAGTCTTTTTATTATCGGTAAAGTAAGTGTTATGCGTTCTGTACAGACTTAAATATATTCCTTTGGCAGATATTGTACACAAGTAACTCAAGTCATAGTTAATTTCTTAATGAAGCTGCCATATGCAAATCAACTATTAGCAGTATCTAGGCTAATAAGAGTGAAATATTAGTTTCACCTTATGGTAAATAGTGTTGTTAGTTGAAAAAAGTCTGGATCCATTTGATTTCCTCCTTCTTTTGTTTGGCTCATATGTACTTTATTCACTTACAGGCAACTCTCCCGCGCAATTCTCATTACTGATCGATCGGTACTGAAGTCAGGCTCAGATCAACAAGTAAGAACCTCTATTCAATACGGATTCATAATTCACTTTATTTATTATTCATTTATTTACAGCATTTATATTCTGCCCTTCTTTCCTCGAAGGGGACTCAGGGTGGATCACAGAACACATACACATCAAACATTCAGTGCCATTCAACTAATAGGACAGACAACAGATAGAGGTATTATGTTGGCATTTTTCGAACTTCAGTGTCCTGGAGGTTGTGTTTGATTCCGACCGCAAGGGAGTGCTGTTGCTCCATCCTCTATGATGAAGAGCATTGATCAAAAACTTCCTTCTTCCTCTGATCACCAGCATTTTCCGATATTTCTTTTATGGTACAGTAAAATACCTCCCCACTTAAGTGGCGCCTAACTTCTCTATTCACAGCTCACAGCTGTTTTCGAACTGCTTAGGTGGATAGTAAGCTGGGCTGAAGATTGGGTGCTCACCCTGACCTGGGCTTCAAACTGCCAATGTTTTGATTGGTAAGATGTATTTGTGCTGGTGATTAACCAGCTGTGCTAAAGCCCGGCCCTTGAACAAATTCTGTTTGTAACAGGAATATTCAAATACTGAGAATTCAGACAAATAAATAGGAAAGACAATTAACACTTGATGAATGAATTTAGCTTTTAAGAATAACTAAAATGTGTGTGCTGGATCCAGGGCAAGTGGGCCATGCTTTTGCCTCATTTAAAACAGATTAAATTATTGTTAGTTTTGCTCCAACACTAAGTTTCCCCAGGCAATCTGTTCTGTCTTTGTTCCAGATATCCATTTTGACCATCCCACCAATGACGTTAGGTCAGCCCCCCATTTGCCTCATTGAACTCTGCTCCTCAGCTATGACATGCATGAAGGACACATGTGAGTACCTGTTGCTTTGACTTTGTTCTTTGTGGAGCAAGAAACAAAGTGGCTAAAATATCTTCTGACTCTTCTTTTGCATTTGAATTGCTTTGATACTCCTTGAGCTGGTCATCTCAAAGAATTCTCACCGTTTAGTAGGAAAGTTTCTATTACTCTACTATGTGCTTGATTCCAGCTGGTGGATTTTGCTAGTTTACACAGGTATGAAAGGGAGATTACAGTACACAGATCCACATTCAAGGATGTAAAGCTAGTAACAACTTGCTAGCTTTGATTCATTGATTCATTTGAGTCCAAACCCAAGCATTTTGTGGAAACAAAAATACAACATCAATAATGCGAATTATATAGATGTTTACATCAGATCGATTAAAGGAAATGGAACCTTAGTTGTTAAAACAATAAAGCTTTGATTTGTAGTTACGAGAGGTATTTTTAAAGTAAGGTCCTTTTTGTTGTAGACACTAGTAGTTCGTGCGCATACCGCAACGAGCACGTGCGTCGTGTACCGGCATGCCTCGGGAACAACTGTGCTCAGTTTCTGCTCTGTAGCTAACCTGTACGGTTCTGTTCTGTGCTTTAAAAATGTTTAAGACTATCAACTCACCCTCCGCTCAGTGATACGGTTTTTGTCAGCAAGGAACCTGCCTGCTGCAGAAATTCATCGACAGATTTTTGAAGTGTACGGTGATACTGTTATGAGTGAAAGCAAAGTGCGTAAGTGGGTACGACAATTCAAAGATGGCCATGACAACGTCCATGATGAGGACCGCTCTGGTCGCCCTTCTTTAATTACAGACGATTTGGTGGCTTCAGTTGAAGCGAGGATTCGTAAAGAGGGTATTTTAAAATTGGTTCAGAGGTATGATAAGTGTTTGAACAAACTTGGCAACTATGTCAAAAAATAGAGTGAAGTATGTACTTTCTGAAAATAAATTTACTCTTTTGAAATAAACTTTCATTGTGTACTTATGTTCAAACGGACCTTACTTAAAAAATACCCCTCGTATTTATTTATCTTGCACATAATTTTCTAGAAGTATGTGGCATGTAGAGTTGGGCCTGAATTGTTGTTAACGGAAAGATTTGTAGTTTTTGGAGGACCATTTTCGTGTAATTTTCAAAAACAGAAAGCAAAAGAGAGTCACAAAAAGACCAGTGGAACAAATTCAGAGAAACAATATTTTCGGAAATAGTTAAGTCCACAAAATACCTGAGGGATCTGTGGCATGTTTTTCTCTCCCTGCAGGAGAAGCCTCTTCCATTTTGTCTTCTAAAATTCCCTCCTCCTCCGGAGAGGGCCTTTAAAACTTGCTTTCCCAGTGGCACTAGCATAGGGTGGCCATTGAAAGTTCCTCTCGGAGCATGATGGGAGTTGAAGCTTTTTTCTCTGTTTCTCAGCCAATCCTGGTGGTGTCCATGTTCTGATAGGCTGAGAATGGACACAACAGGCAACTACAATTCCCGGAACCTTCTCTTGTGGTTTGTCTTATTTTTTAAAAAAATGTTAAGTTTAAAACTTAAAATAATTCTAAAAAATCAGCAGTCCTGCAGTTGTAAATGGGGTCTACAAGCGAGGTAGGTTTCATGCAGATAGGCCTTAAAATGGCTGAGGATTGAGCCTTTAAAGTTTCATTTGGCTGAATCTCTGCCAAATGAAACAGAAAACACCCCTCCCCTTCCGGGTAACTTCCTGGTAAACAAAATGAAGGATTAGATGGAAACAGAACCGCAAATGGTATGCCTTTTGGCCCAAATGCACATGACTAATGGTGTGTACTGTTCAGATTAGCAATGTTCATTTTGGAGAAAGGGTTGAGTTGTTTTGACAGGGAAATCTGTTTTTTACAAGAATCTGGGAATTTTTTTTTTGTTATGGATTTTTAACATTTGAGTAAATACTTTCCAAGACAATGTAATACTATAGGATTGTCTTCGCTTGTAAAGTGAACATTTACGAGCCAAATTTCTACTCTAAATGTGTGACTTCAAAGAAAAACATGCAGGATTTTTTTTGCAGGGACACACACATGAAAATTCTGTGCAGAAAACTCTTTCCAGTGCAGGAAATGTTTCTTTGCTGCACAGAAAACAGATTTTTGTGTGCGTGCAAAAACCCATTCTGATCAGAATATTTTGCTGCTCTGAGTCTTTACAGAGAGAAAAAAGTGGCATATAATGATGATGATGATGATGCTAATTCTTTCCACTACACTTTGGGACAACACTGCAGAGGAATATTCATTTTCTCTGCAGTGGGGAGAAAGCTATCGTAATCATTCATCCTAACAGGTGAGGACAAAATAGTGAAAATTTACAACCCCCGTTTGATCGTCTGTGAAGTTGATTTATTTCACAGTTGACAGATGAGTTAGCGTACTTCTGATGGATGCGATCATTTCCTCCAGCAATGGCTGCCCACCTTTCTCCTGAAGTCTCCTAACAGCCCGCTTCAGAGCATGGACCAAAGGCTTGGAGCGAGGTTTTTGCCGCAACTGAACTTGAATGAGGCGGCATGTCCATTGTGACAAACTGATGTGGAGCATGGTTTCTATGTTTCAGATCTTTCAGCAGGTGTTCATTGACACCCTGTATAGCAGCGTTCTCAACCTGGGGGTAGGAACCTCTGGGGGGAAGGTTGTGAGGGGGTGTCAGAGGGGTCGCCAAAGACCATCAGAAAACACAGTATTTTCTGTTGGTCATAGGGGTTCTGTGTGGGAGGTTTAGTCCAATTCTATCATGGATGGGTTTCAGAATGCTCTTTGATAGAAGTGAACTGTAAATAAATCACAGATGGGTTTTTTTGCAGCTGATATAATACAATATTAAACATATATCCAACTTATATAATACAGCATTGAGCGATATACAAGGAACAAAAAACTGTTGTTTATACAATGATTTTTACACCAGTCACAAAAGTAGAGTATTACTTGTTGTAAAACAGACTTCTCCTAAGGGCATAAGATCCCTTACTTTCTGTAAAGATATTATTGAGTGGAGCTTCCAGCCCCTTGTAAGAGGATATCCACATAGAGGATTTCCAAACATCAAGTTCTCCAAAATATGAAGTTCCTACTTGCTTGCTATGGAATCAAACAATTGCAGAGCACTGTTTAGGGAGAACCTGATGTAATATATTAATTCCTACCTGCTTGCTATGGAATCAAACATTTGCAGAGCATTGTTTAGGAGAATCTGTAATCCACTTCTTCATTGTATTTTCATACTTATCCACCCGAGGAAGATTTGACATTTTGGAGAACTTGATGTCCACTTCATTGTACTCTTCATATTTTTTCCACCTGAGGAAGACTTAAGTCAGTCGAAACTGGTCTGGAAATCCTCTACATAGATTTTCTCTTACAAGGGGCTGGAAGCTCCACTCAAGAGTATCTTTACAGAAAGTAAGGGATCTTATGCCCTTAGGAGAAGTCTGCTTTACAACAAGTAATACTCTACTTTTGTGACTGGTGTAAAAATCACTGTATAAACAACAGTTTTTTGTTCCTTGTATATCGCTCAATGCTCTTTTATATAAGTTGGATATACGTTTAATATTGTATTTTACCAGCTGCAAAAAAACATTTACCTCTGTGATTTATGCACTATGGCTTGTAGTAGATTTGTGTTTTTTGCGATTTTGGGAATCCATAGTGAACTATAAATCCCAGAAACTCCCAAACTCAAAGTCAATGCTCACCAAACCCTTCCAGTATTTACTGTCAGTCATGGGAGTTCTGTGTGCCAAGTTTGGTTCAATTCCGTCATCGGTGGAGTTCATAATGCTCTTTGATTGTAGGTTAACTATATATCCCACCAACTACAACTCCCAAATGTCAAGATCTATTTTCCCCAAAATCCATCAGTATTACAATTTGGGTGTATTGAGTATTTGTGCCAAATTTGGTCCAGTAAATGAAAGTACATCCTGCATATCAGATATTTTCATTATGATTCATAACAAAAGCAAAATTATAGTTATGCAACAGAAATAATTTTATGGTTGGGGGTCACCACAACATGAGGAACTGTATTAAGGGGTCGCCGTGTTAGGAAGGTTCAGAAACACTGCTGTATAGGCTTGCAGAGATTGTTATGCCCTCTCTGCTTGGTGGCTTTTCTCATTGTTTCCTGGTGCCATTGTCGCAGCAAGACTCTGACTTAGTATCAGGAGGGGAGAGACTATCTGAATTCCCCACAATGTCTCACAAACTCAACCTTGAATGGAACCTAGGCCTCGGACAAAGATTGAAACCCAGAAAGTTTCTCTTTTAAGTTTGGGGAGTCGCTGTTGCTCCTTGCACAGTTGTGGGGCTGTTTGCTGTTTTCCGTGCATCCTTATTAAAAATAACTTTAATAAGCTTTTGTAAAAAGGGTATAATTATGTATTTACACTTCAGGTCAATTGGACAGCCAATGCTCATTCATTAAAATGACAGATGGTTATCGGAATCTTTGAAAACTCTATTATAAGACGCCACAGGAAGCCCCACTCTGCGAGATTTTAATGCTCTGCTTTTATTATCCTGAATGAATAAGCAGCTGCATTGCCAAATGGAGGGTAAACCCCATCACGTTCCTTGGTGCCCTGTTTGCCCCATCCAGTTCTTACTACTTTCAAAATATTTTGTCCCATGAGTTAATATAGCTCTCCATTTTACAAATGAGTTGCATTGTCGTTGCACATGTAAATATAGCACTCAGTTCAGAGATTAAAGAGTTGGAGCTTGGGAAACTTCTTTCTTAGGGCCCGAGTACCAAAATCTCTCAACCACATGACTGAGGATTCTGGGCATTGTGATGATTAAATGTAACTTTCTCAAACTCTGGAAAAATCATTGAGTTCAAATACGTGCCTGGCCTTGGGATTCACACCTTGAAGGAGTTATTTTCAATTCTGGTGGCCTTGAGCAATGCTTTGTGGTGCTGGTTGTGTCTTCTCTAGTTTAGAAAAAAACGTGGTTAGAAGAGGAGGGGTGATATTGCTAAAACCAATGCAAGTTAGGGTTTTTTTTTTCTACATACACCCCCTTTGCAGGTTGAACAATATGTTTAGAAAACAACTGTGACTAGTTCATCTGAGCCTATGAAAATAGACCCCAGGCACAGCCTTAGGGGGAAGCATTCACATCATGGGGCGTAATAGCAGAGAAATCAACAGAAAGGAGGAAACTATGGAAATGAACAAAATCTGGCTACCAGTATTAAAAAAACTCCAAAATCAGGACTGTAAATAAAGAGGAAAACTCTGAAAACAGGAGTTCCAGATATGAAACAATCAGGGCCAGCTAACACCTCCCAACAAAGAATTCCCCCAGATGGGAATTAGCCAGGCCTTGAAGCTGCAAGGCCATTAAATGCTAATCAACCTGATTAATTACAACATTCACACTTGCCTCAAACAAACAATAATTATTTCTCTCACCCTGGACCTTCCGCAGATATATAAACCTCCCTTGCCGAGTTTCCAATATACTTCACAACCTGGCTGCCATAGATGTGGGTGAAACGTCAGGATAGAATGTTTCTGGAACATGGCCATACAGCACGAAAAACTCTCAGCAACCCAACAGTTGCTATCTATTTGCTTCTGACAGTGCAGGTCTCTTCAGAAGGTCCTTTGACAACAATCCTTGTTGGTGAACAAGTTCACCAGTCAAGAAAAGACAGCCTTCTATATAAATAAAAATGTAATTTTCGTTTGTGGGATTAACATAACTCAAAAACCACTGGACGAATTGACACCAAATTTGGACACAATACATCTATCAGGCCAACAAGTGACCATCACTCATAAAAACACTGAAAAACACAGCAGAAGAAACTTAAAAAGCAAAAATATAAAAAAATACATTACAATGCATGCGCAAAACCATATATATCCACAAACACATATACATACACATATATACCGGGCTGAATTCAAAGTGCTGGCGTTGGCCTTTAAAGCCCTAAACGGTTCCAGCCCAAGCTACCTATCCGACCGCATCTCTGCGTATGAACCCACCAGGACTTTGAGATCTTCCGGGGAGACCCTGCTCTCGATCCCGCCTGCTTCTCAAGCTCGGCTGGTGGGGACGAGAGATAGGGCCTTCTCGGTGGTGGCTCCTTGGCTGTGGAACGCCCTTCCTACGGACATTAGACTAGCACCATCTCTAATGGTATTCCGCAAAAAGGTGAAGACCTGGCTGTTTGAGCAGGCGTTCCAATAATTAGTGCAATGATTGGTTAATGAACACTGGAATGAAACAATGGATGACGAATCTGGAACATGTTTTTGATGACGAGATGACAGTGAATAGGTATTGTAATAACTGTTTATTAATTGTGTAATGTGTTAGGTTGTTAACTGTTTCTATACTGTAGCACTGAATTTTTGCTGTTCGTATTTGTTGTGAACCGCTGTGAGTCGCCTTCGGGCTGAGAACAGCGGTATATAAGTAAGGTAAATAATAAATAAATAAATAAATAAATATACACACACAAAACACATATACACAGACTGGACCACAGCAGTGTGTGGCAGGGGATGGCTAGTTTTAAATATAGAGATTGCATGCCATGTAGGGCTTCAAGGAGAAGGTCTCCACTAGGCGTTGATCCAGACATGGACAAAGTTGGCAATGAAGCCACATTATAAGTGGGAAATATATATCTTTAATTGCTATTCCAACAATAGTAGTAGTAGTAGTAGTAGTAGTAATGACAATGATGATACACTTTATTTTTATTTCGCCCTTCTCCCCTAGTGGACTAAGAGGAGATTACAACATTTACATATATAAGCAAACATTCAATGTCTTTACAATAATATACAATGAGACACACAAACAAAGGCAGAGGCTTCTCCTTTCATTTCCGGCTTCTGGAGGCAGTGCTTGGGGAGGTGCTTTTCTCCATTTTCAAGCCGAGGAGCCTGCGTTGTCACCTCTGGTTGTCTGGCCAGCAAGAATGCTTGGAGTGTCTCTTTGCCTTTTCCCACTGAAGTATCTATCTACTCACATTTGCATGTTTTCAAACAGCTAGGTTGGCAGGAATTGGAGCTGACAGACAGGAGTTCACCCCGTCTTGTGGATTCGAACTGCCAACCTTCAGGTCAGCAGTTCAGCAGCACAAGGGTTTAACCCATTGTACCACCACAGCTCCATACTAAGCCTATTCTAGCTTCTGAGTAATATTAGTAGTTATAATAGTAGTTAAGCTTGGACAGTGCTATGGCTTAGGGTTGAAACCTGCAATTGACTTCTGTACCTTTTGTAGTTTTGCGAAAGGATGATTTTTCAGCAACCAGGTAACGGAGCCCCTGGTGGTGCAATGGGTTGAACTCTTGTGCCAACAAGACTGCTGACCGATAGCTCAGTGGTTCAAATCCAGGGAGAGCAGGTTGAGCTCCCTCTGTCAGCTCCAACTATCAATGCGGGGACATGAGAGAAGCCTCCCACAGGGATAGTAAACATCAAAACATCTGGGCATCTCCTGGGCAACGTCATTGCAGACAGCCAATTGTCTCACACCAAAAGTGACTTGCAGTTTCTTAAGTCGCTCCTGACACAAAAACAAAATGAAAAGAAATACTGTTCCATTTTTTGTGCATCCATTTAGGGTACAGAGCCATCTCTAGTTCCTATTGTGGCAACTTGAGATAGGCTTAATATTGCTTATACTTTTCTTATTTAAGACATTAGAGATAGCTCTTTTTTCCACTTTATTCACTGGAAGTCATTTTTCAGGCAAAGATTGATTTTGCATATTAATGGCTGAAATGGTGGTTAAGAAATTTTACTCTTGAGTTGATTTCAGTTGTTCCTGGTTGTTGTTTTAATTGTTGTCACCTGGGATGGAAGTGCTTTTAAATTACAGTGCTCTGTGCAATTTTAAATGTAGTTCAGGGTGGATTCACATGACCATGGGCTTTTAAAAAATATAACGAGCGGGTTTATCACACATTGTTCTGGTCCCAAGTTAACGCGGGCTCTTTTTCCACCCTGAAAGAGGACTGGCAGAATAATGTCACAGGATTGCTGTAGGATGGGGAATAAATCCTCTTGTGGAATTGTGATAGTCAATATTTCAAATCAGACCAAATGAGACAGATTTTATCTTACTGTAACTGAAGAAACAATAGTAAGATAAAATCTGAGTCATTCAGTCTGATTCAAAATATTAACTATCACAATTCCACAATTGAAGATTAAATATTGGGTTAAACCCCTGTGCCGGCAGGATTGAAGACCGATATATCGGAGGTTCAAATCCAGGGAGAGTGTGGATGAGCTCCCTCTGTCAGCTCTAGCTCCCCATTGTGGGAACATGAGAGAAGCTTCCCACAAGGACCATAAAACATCAAAACATCCGGGCGTCCCCTGGGCAACGTCCTTGCAGATGGCCAATTCTCTCACACGAGAAGCAACTTGCAGTTTCTCAAGTCACTCCTGACACGGAAAAAAAATGAGGATACCACCAGCCCTCTGCATCCATGGATTCTACCATCCATGGTTTTAAAACACTAAAAAGAATCCATCAAATAAAACTTTATTTTGCAATTTTATATATCAGGGATACCATTTTACTATACCATTGTATGTAGTAGGACTTGAGCATCCATGGATTTTGGTATTAACAGAGAATCCTGAAACCAAACTAAACAGGGAATAGTAAGGGCTCAATATATCATACCAGAAATCCATTTTGAGGTAATTATAGGGAGTGCTATGTCCCTGTTAAAGCAACCCCACTGGCTGCTGATAAGTTTTCGGTCCAAATTCAAGGTGTATGTTATGACTCAAAAAGCCCTAAATGGTTCTGGCCCTGCCTATCTTTGTGGTCACATCTCCCCCTATGAACCAGTGCAGGCTCTAAGATCCACCAGGGAGGCCCTCCTCTCACTCCCACCAGTGTCACAAGCGCAGTCGGTGGGGACGAAGGAGAGGGTCTTCTTGGTGGTGGCCCCGACTTTGGAACACCCTACCCAGAGAGATTGGGCAAGACCCAACACTGTTCTCCTTTCGTAGGGAACTAAAAACCTGGATGTTCCAGCAAGTTTTCGAGAACGACTAGTCCCTAGGCCCAAACCCTAGGTTGCCACATAGTACTCTGTTCTGCATCCACTTTCCTGGCCCTTTAAGACACTGTTTGCACTATCCCTTGCCCAGCCCTTTCATAGTTGATCAGGTCCTTTTTCGTACTTCTGGCCATTGGTATTGTTGAACCTCGGCGGATGTAGCTCCGATGTAATTGGTTATATATTTTTATTTTTAGTGTGTTTTATCAGTGTTTTTGCATTTTATGATTCCCCCCCCCCCTATTTTTTTTATTAAGTTATAGTTAGGTTGTTCTATATTATCTAATGTGCCTTGTCCTAATGTAAATTGTTTGTATGGTTTTCTTTTGGCATTGAATATTTGCCATATTGTTGGAAACCATCTTGAGTCCCTTCAGAGAGATAGGGCGGTTGACAAATAAGGTATTATTATTATTATTATTATTATTATTATTATTATTATTATTATTATTATTCCTGCAAGGTTTTTCACTCTATAAATGTCAGATTGGCTCTACTGTTAGACAGAGTGAAGCAAGTACCTTAGGTATCTCTGGGGCCTCTGGAAGACCTAAAGTTTCCTGGAAATATATTAATGAAATCGGTAAATTATTATACCCACAGAAGGTAAATCCACAAACGTAGAAGGCTGACTGTTCTTCATATATTGGATGTCCCGCTGTTAGGGATCCTAACCACTTTCCCATCCTATTATTTTGACAGATTTAGTTCACTTAACATGTTCTTCCGTCAAAACTGCTAAAGAAGATTTGGAGTCTGCTGTGGGGCAGTTGTTCAGTGAAGCCACAGAAGCAGGTAAAGGATTTAAAAACAAACAAACACGTTGAACAATTTTGCAATCTACTCTTTCAACTCTTTGTCCCCTTCTCCAAGGTGATTGA
This sequence comes from Anolis sagrei ordinatus, assembly GCF_025583915.1. Taxonomy (NCBI): domain Eukaryota; kingdom Metazoa; phylum Chordata; class Lepidosauria; order Squamata; family Anolidae; genus Anolis; species Anolis sagrei. The sequence continues at coordinate 14,260,834 of NW_026844478.1, forward strand.
AACCCAGTCCATGTCAGGAGTTGGGTTAAGAGCTTCTGCCTTACTTACCAAGTATAAACTGAGTTTTTCAACCCCCTTTTTTAGGCTGAAAAAGCCCCCCTCGGCTTATACTCGAGTCAAAGTTATTTATTATTTTACTCTGTGATTATTATTATTTTATTACATTTATTATTTTCCTTTATTTATTATTATTATTATCATTATTACATTTACATTATTTTATTCTATTGTTATTTTTATTACATTTATTATTCTATTATTATTATTACATTTGTTATTTTACTCTATTATTACTGTTATTATTACATTCCATTATTTTACTTTATTATTATTATTATTTGAAACACAACAAGATGATTCCACAGCAGACTCTCTGCTGGCTGTTATAGTGGATCACACATCAGACACTTCCCAATTTTACTCTATTGTTATTATTTTTATTATGATTATTACATTTATTATTTAGTTGTATATTATTGTTATTATTACATTTATTATTTTGATCTATTTATTATTATTATTACATTTATTATTTTACGCTATTATTACTGTTATTATTACATTTCCATTATTTTACTCTATTATTATTATTATTACATTTATTATTTTGCTCTATTATTATGATGTCATCTATTATTATTACATTATTATGTTTATTAAATTTAAATTGAAGAAGATTAGAATAATGGTTTCATCAGAGTTGGATAGTCTTATCTTAAATTACAGTTTTGTGTAAATATTCAAAAACATTGAACCTACTGGTTCCTCAATTAATGCAATTTTATTAATATCAATTTTTATTTTGAAATTTACCAGTAGCTGCTGTATTTCCCACTCTCGGCTTATATTCAAGTCAATATGTTTTCCCAGTTTTTTGTGGTAAAATGAAATGCCTTGGCTTATACTCGATTATATAGGGTATATATTTATCACTATTTACTATAGTTTGGTTGAGGATGGATGTGACTGTCAGTTCATTCTCATGTTAGCAACAAATCAGCAAAACCACAATGGACTTAGAATAATAGACTTCTAGAGTTGGGAGAGACCTCATGGGCCATCCAGTCCAATCCCTGCCGAGAAGCAGGAAAATTGCATTCAAATCACCCCTGACAGATGGTCATCCAGCCTCTGTTTAAAAGTGTGATGAAGCTCCAAAGAAGGAACCTCCACCACACTCAGGGGCAGAGAGTTCCACTGCTGAACATCTCTCACAATTAGGAAGTTTTTCCTAATGTTCAGGTGGATTCCCCTTTCCTGTAGTTTGAAGCCATTGTTCTGCGTCCTAGTCTCTAAGGCAGCAGAAAACAAGCCTGCTCCCTCCTCCCTATGACTTCATAATAGATCTATTCCATCCTGTTTTCAATAGTCCTACCCTACAACAGCCTATCATCCGTTCTGCATGTAATGTACCTGAAACATTACAAAAGCGAAACAGTGGTTATAATATTCTTTCCAAGCCTAATGTTTCTTATCTGAGTACCACAGGTAGCCATATCCTGAACTTCCTGGGGAATCCCAATGTTTAAACCTACCTTCTCCATTATCTGTAGGGAATCGCTTGTAGGTCATCCCTGTTTCCAAGGTTCTCAACAAGACACCCGGAGCTCCTGGTGGCACAGTGGATTAATTATTATTATTTATTATTATTTACAGCATTTCTACCCCGCCCTTCTCAACCCTCAAGGAGCGGCTAACACTGACAACAATTCGATGCCGCAAATATCACAGTATAACAACAATATAAAGCCATAAAAACAATAACATTAATTATACAATCATATAGCCGTTTCCATTATTATAACAAACATGTGGTCCAGTTCAGTGTCCAAAGTGCCGTTATACCTGCTAGCCAAAGGCCTGGTTCGAAAACCAAGATTTCAGTTTTTTCCTAAAGGAAAGGAAGGAGGACGCCGATCTAATCTCACTGGGGAGCGAGTTCCACAAGCCAGGGGGGGTCACCACTGAGAAGGCCCTGTCCCTCGTCCCCACCAGACACATTTGTGCTGGCAGGACTGAAGACCAACAGGTCACAGGTTCGAATCCAGAAAGAGCACAGATGAGCTCCCGCTGTCAGCTCCAGCACCCCGCGCGGGGACATGGGTGTCCCCTGGGCAACGTCCTTGCAGATGGCCAATTCTCTCACACCAGAAGATACTTGCAGCTTCTCCAGTCGCTTCTGACACGAAAAAAACAAGACACCTGGCATAGATCCAACCAATGAAAATTAATAATATACACACTGTTGTTATTATTATTAGGAATGGAGACTAGCCATATTCATGAGTTGCAATTGTTGGTCCCCAAGTTCAGGAAATCCAAAGTTGGAGATGCACGTGACACATTTCATTGCATCAGATAAGAACCATGTTTCTGTGTGTCTTTTGTCTGTATCAAGGCATCTATTGGAAATAGTACCGACTCATAAGAAGAGGCACTTGTTTGAAAGTTTCATGGACTCTTCATCATTCCAAATCATAATAGATCAAGCTATGGTCTTGGGTTTTATTTAGGATGGCTTTACCCTTTCATTAGTAGATTGGCAAGACTATTTGTGTAAATGCCGAAAATCCATTTGCTGTTGTTCCAAATACATCTCCTGTAATGTAACTTTTTTTTTAAAAAAGTGGTTGCATAAAGATCTGAAAAAGCCATGAAGAAGTGGTTAGACTGCCGCTTAGTGTCGCCTCGTCCTCTCTCCCTCTTTTTTTCCCTTTCTTAACATTAATCTTAATGCTTAAAGTGATCTGGTTTTGAAGTGATGTATTGTTTGGAAGCTGCCTGAAATTCTTTTGGAGGAACTCTGTGATCAGAAGGGTCCTCAGGTGCATTGAGGCACTGAGAAGCTAGTTTTCACTGACACATAGGCCTTTTTATCATCAAGATGAGGTAGTGGTCGTATTTTAATTAAAATGTCAGAACAAATACTGTTGGAGTTATTGAAAATGAATCACCAGATAAAGTGAGCACTGGGCCATGGCAGGTCAGAGAAGCAAAGTCACCTGAAGGAAGAGGACTCTATTCATTTTCCTGACTAAATGAAGAAGAGGTAACTTTTTTTTAATAAGAGCAGTAGGAACTTTTAATAACATTTTAAAAGGAACTCCTTCCATACCGTCAAGCACCACATCTTTCTGCCACCGACGTGAAGCAAAGTAATATAGGAGAAAAAAAATTAACAAGGGAAAACCTGACTGCGCACACAGAGAAAGCTGAAACCCAGCTTGGTTACCTTTATTTATTTACTTTATTGAGTCAGTTTACATAATACACAAATGTCAAATGCAGTTAGGGTGCTTCACAATTATTTTTAAATTATATTTAACTTTATTAAGACAGTCAGAACAATAAGACAGCTGATTCCAGTATTATTATTTTTTAATGGAACCAATGAGGGTCATCTTCAGAGTTGGACAGAAACATTTCAGAGCAGGCACTTCTTCCGATAATCCTAAACTGGGTTCTTGTGGGTTTTTTCGGGCTATAGAGCCATGTTCTAGAGGCATTTCTCCTGACGTTTCGCCTGCATCTATGGCAAGCATCCTCAGAGGGGTGAGGTCTGTTGGAATTAGGACAATGGGTTTATATATCTGTGGAATGGCTGGGGTGGGGCAAGGAGCTCTTCCCTGCTGCAGTTAGGTGTGAATGTTTCAGCTGATCACCTTCATTAGCATTTGAAGGCCTGCCTGAGCCTGGGAAAATCTCTTGCTGGGAGGTGTTAATCTGTGCCTGGTTGTTTCCTCTCTGTTGTTTTGCTGTTGTAATTTTAGAGTTTTTTAATACTGGTAGCCAGATTTTGTTCATTTTCATGGTCTCTTCCTTTCTGTTGAAATTGTCCACATGCTTGTGGATTTCAAGCTTCTCTGTGTAGTCTGACATGGTGGTTGTTGGAGTGGTCCAGCATTTCTGTGTTCTCAAATAATATGCTGTGTCCAGGCTGGTTCATCAGGTGCTCTGCTATGGCTGACTTCTCTGGTTGAAGTAGTCTGCAGTGCCTTTTATGTTCCTTGATGCGTGTCTGGGCGCTGCGTTTGGTGGTCCCTATGTAGACTTGTCCACAGCTGCATGGTATACGGTAGACTCCTGCAGAGGTGAGAGGATCCCTCTTGTCCTTTGCTGAACGTAGCATTTGTGGATTTTCTTGGTGGGTTTGTAGATTGTTTGTATGTTGTGTTTCCTCATCAGCTTCCCTATGCGGTCAGTGGTTCCCTTGATGTATGGCAGGAACACTTTTCCTCTGGGTGGATCTTCGTCTTGACTCTCGTGGCTTGTTCTTGGTCTTGCAGCTATTTTGATGTCTGAGGTGGAGTATCCATTGGCCTGGAGAGCCCAGTTGAGGTGGTTCAGTTCATCTTGGAGGAGGTGGAGTTCGCAGATCTAAACTGTTTAGATTTATGATGTTTATGGTCCGCCAGCACTTTGATTTTATTTACCATATTTTCCGGCATACAAGGTGACTGGGAGTAGAAGACGACCCCCAACTTTTAAAGATAAAATACAGAGTTAGGGATATACTCAGTGTTTAAGACTACCCCTCTTCCAAAACTATGCCCTCGCTGCCCCCGCCGCTCTCCGTTCAAGGACCTCCTCCACCATCGCCACTCACCTCCTCCGAAGGCCACTGGGCTTGCCTAGCATCAATAGGAGCATAGTGTCTAGATCTAGGGAAGTCATGCTTCACTTCTATTCCGCCTTGGTTACACCACACCTGGAATATTGTGTCCAAATCTGGGCACCACAATTCAAGAAAGATATTGGAATGTGTTCAAGAAAGATGGAATGTGTCCAGAGGAGGGCGACTAAAATGATCAAGGGTCTGGAGAACAAGTCCTATGAAGAGGCTAGGAGGCTAGGACACGGAACAATGGCTTCCAACTACAAGAAAGGAGATTCCATCTGAACATGAGGAAGAACTTCCTGACTGTGAGAGCCATTCAGCAGTGGAACTCTCTGCCCCGGAGTGTGGTGGAGGCTCCTTCTTTGGAAGCTTTTAAACAGAGGCTGGATGGCCATTTGTCAGGGGTGCTTTGAATGCAATATTCCTGCTTCTTGGCAGGGGGTTGGACTGGATGGCCCATGAGGTCTCTTCCAACTCTAGGATGCTATGATTCTGTTTTTTTAAAAAAAACTTTTACTGGATTTGTTTGCAACTGAGCTCTCCTAACTAAAATGGTTTTTTTGTCATTTCAGAGAGTGAAGGTGCAGGAGAAGGGCTGAAGCCTCAGATTCTTTGGTCAGTCTATTTCAACATGAGGGACTCGTCCAATATCAACAGGGCTTCCTATGACAACTTGCCCTCCAATGTCTACGTTTGTTCTGGGCCAGACGGTGCTTTGGGAAATGACTGTGCCGTCAAGCAGGTAAAGGGAATCTCAGATTTATTTTTTTCAGATTTGTCTTAACATTTATAAGAAAAAGGAATGATGTGCCTCTGATCAAGACTTAACTTTGAAGGCTTGTTAAATTCTTTCTTGAAGAAATAGTCAGTTATGTTATCGATCATTTTAAAATGGCAGTGGATAGTGAGATCCAAGCAGCTGTGGGTTAAGCCTGGTGAGAAAAAGAAGCCAATATTCCAGAATAAATCTCACCAAGTTGATGCAGAAGCCACCAAAGTATTCATTTATTTTCAGCTGAAAGTGATGCCAGCCTTCGGTAATCCACCCAAAATAAACTGAGATACATTTTACAGCAAAACAGGCATTTTTATACATGTCAGATTCAAAGTTCCCACCGCTCCCAGCTTGACCCTGCTTGGCCGTAATTGGCCAAGCCTGGATGACGTCAATGAGGTCTACCTCCGTAGTCTGGCACGCTCTAGCCAATGAGAGGGCGACGCTTGCCTCCGATGTAGATTTCCCTCCGTCCAATGATGAAAGAGGGGCTGGCGGTCCCCTGAACAATAATGGCAAGAAATGACTTGTAATGGGAGTAATTATCCCTGGCATGAGAAAAACAATAGACCTGATGGGTCCCCAGAACCTTTATTGTCCCCTTATTTATTTATTTACAAACATTTATATGCCGCCCTTCTCACCCCGAAGGGGACTCAGAGCAGCTTACAAATGTATTTATTTATTATTTATTAATTTATTATATTTGTATACTGCCTTTCTCAGTCTGAAGGCGACTCAAGGCGGTTTACAGTCAGCAACAATTCAATGCCTCAATACCATAAAATACAATTAATAACATTGGCATATAATATAAAACCATAACAATATCAATAAAAACAAGGTATATGTATATATAATATATTATATTATTAGCATTGCACAATATTAGTATTATATATTACTATATTGTACTATACCACTATAGTCATATTATTAGTAATATTACATGTAATATGAAATATAAAATTATTATATTGTATTAGTAGTATTACATTTTATTACATTATAATATTATCAATATTATATGTGTATATAATATATTATATTATTAGCACAGCACAATATTACTATTCTATATTACGTATATTGTACTATATCACTATTCTGTAATAATATTAGTAATATTACATGTAATATAAAATATATAATTATTATATTGCATTATTATTAGTATTATATTGTATTACCTTATAATATTGTCAATATTATGTGTGTATACAATATATTATATTATTAGCACAGCACAATATTACTATTATATATTACTATATTGCACAATACCACTATACTATAATATTAGTAATATTACATGTAATACGAAATATAAAATTATTATATTATATTATTAGCATTGTATTATTAGTAATATTACATGTAATATGAAATATAAAATTATTACATTGAATTATTAGTATTGTATTGCATTATAATATTATCAATATTATATGTGCATACAATATATTATGTTATTAGAACAGCACAATATTAGCATTATATATTACTATATTGTACTATAACACTATACTATAATATTATTAGAGATATTACATGTGATATAAAATATATAATTATTATATTGTATTATTATCAGTATCATATTGTATTACATTATAATATTATCAATATTGTATGTGTATATAATATATTACATTATTAGCACAGCACAATATTAGTATTATATATAACTAAATTGCACTATACCACTATACTGTTTATGTTACAATTGTTTTTAATTGCCCTGTGCTTGTCTCGTGATGTTTTGTATTGATGTTGTTCACCTCTTTGAGTCGCCTGATGGCTGAGAAAAGCGGTATATAAATAAAGTAAATAAATAAATAATAAATACTGTCATATTATTAGTAATATTACATTTAATATAAATATATAATTATTATATATTATGTATCAGTCTTGATTGAATCTAGTGCCTCGAGCACTGGACTCCCATTTAAGTTCCTGCAGAAAGTATTGTCCATCTTTGGAAGGATAAGTGTTCACTTGCTGGGAATAAGAAAGGGGAAAATGACTCTTGGAAAAACAGTGGCATGGTTTCCCGTGACTGCAAACACCATAGCAAATGGTAAATGTCACATATTGTCCAAGCAATAACACAAAGGATGGTAGGTCCTCAGGGCTCTGGTAGTCCTCTGTATCGCCTGGGTCTATGAATCCAATCATAAGTAAACAAAGCCTGGCAAGATGTTGGCTGATCTTCCCAGGCCAGGAGGATGTAGGCAAAACGTAACCACAAGGCTAGGCTGGCAGCTACTCCAATAATTTCATAAGGAGATATAACAATATAGACAGGATTATGGAAAAGGGATTTTTCCAAGCCTCCAGAGAAATGAGCTGAATTTTTCAGGGGAAAAAAAGTTTCTTAGGATATGCCCTAAAATAATCCAAGGGGTTTTCCTAGAACTCCCCTCTCTTAACGCACCGCTGCTCTGCTTCGTCTGCCTCAAACTATTGTAATTTTTTTAAAAAAAATCATTTATTAATATCATAGAAGCCTTATGCTTCCTAGAAGCCTTTGATCTTCTTTTATCCTCTTAATGGGCAAATTATTGCCTTGTAAAACAAAATTAAGACTACTATTAGCCTTTGAAAAATACAGATCAGATGTGAGACTTTAGGCTGTCTCAGCTGTTCTTTAAAAAACCCATTGATAATGTCTGGGTTTTTTCTAAAAAAAAACTGCAGCTGCTTAAAAATTCTTGCATATATTCTCTGCAGCCTGAGTCGTTTAAAAATTGATGGCTTCTGAGCTTCATGAGTTGAGGAAGTTATCCTTGCAGGCCCAGGCTGAGAGACATGGCTTTAAAATGCTTTTATACACTTGTAAGCCACTGGTCATTTATTTATTTTGGGCATTTGTATCCCATCCTATCTCGACCTCCGCAGAGGGACTCATGGTGGCTACCAACCGACACAGCACAGTGCCAACAACAAAGTAAAACAAGCATAAATACACATAGTATAATACAACAGATCTAAAAATATATATTAAAATTTTTATTTGCAAAATTTTAATATATATTTTTAGATCTGTTTTGCAAATAAATTTTATTATAAAAAATAAAAAAAAATAAAAATATATATTAAAAAAGCAATACGCCAATTTAAGTCGTCATCCTAAAAACAGTCCCTCATCGTCCATTAAAACAGTGTCTTTGCCAGCAAGTCAGTCTATCCTGCAAATGCTTGATCCCACAGTCAGAATTTCAATTTCTTTCGAAAGGTCAGAAGTGATTGAGCATATTTGATCTCACTAGGGAGAGAATTCCACAGCTAAGGAGCCACCATGGAGAAGGCCCTGTCTCTCATTCCCGCCAGCCACGATTGCGATGGTGGAGGGACCGAGAGCAGGGCCTCTCCAGATGATCTTAATGAGTTAAGATCATCTGGAGATGATCATCCTACCTCTGTTCACCCCCAGTGTTTATTTTTTAAAAAAAATAATTTATTACATCTGGCCCGACCATAAGGTTTTAAATTCTCTGTGTTATTTTTTATACGTATATTAATTGTACTGTTTTATTTGCTTGCTGTTTTGTTTTTACTGATGTGTTGTTGGACTTGGCCTCATGTAATGTCTGGTTGGGCTTGGCCTCATGTAAGCCGCCCCGAGTCCCCTTTGGGAGATGGTGGCGAGGATTATTATTATTATTATTATTATTATTATTATTATTATTGTCCTAGGTGGTTCATAGAGTGAGATACGTTCAGACACGTAACCTGGGCCAGAACTGTTAAGGGCTTTATAGGCTAAAGCCAACACTTTGAATTGTGCTCAGAAGCTAATAGGCAGCCCGTGGAGCTGGTGTAGCAAGGGCGTTGCGCGCTCCCGATACCCCACTCCCCTAAGCAACCTGGCTGCCGAGCGTTGGACTAGCTGATAGCTTCTGGACAGTCTTCAGAGACAACCCCACGTAGAGTGCATTGCAGTAATCCATTCGGGATGGGCATATTTACTGGTGAAAAGTTCTCTGACAACAAGATGCACCTAGGTTATTGAGATCTGTGCCTTGTGGAGGTGCCATTGAAGATATGGCTTGACTTTTGGCTTCAGTTGGTCATCAAATGAACTGCATGGTTCCTTTCTTCCCCATCTCCTTCCTTCCAAATAGGCTGAAGCCATTTTTCAAGAGATGTTCCCCCAGGAAGAATTCTGCCCACCACCTCCAAACCCAGAAGATATCATCTATGATGGAGATGGTTCTCAACCAGAGGATCCTGGATTTGGAAATCCATCAGCGGACAAGCCGGAAACTGTACCCGAGAAGAGCACTGAAGAGAAGGAAGAGCCACCTGAGGGATTATGTGATGAGAAGGGCCATAACTAAACCTCTGTCATTATAGACATTGAGTAAGGTTCAGTCATTTCAGAAAGATGACCAACTGCTTGTCATATAGTTCCAGCAGAACATGACAAAGGTGCTTAATTGCTTGAGTTGAAATGGGACAGGATCTTGTCTCTCGTCCCATGCTGAGATGTATTACATGCTTGTCTCATTTCTCATGGAAATACATGTTACCGATTTGTAAATAAGTTCCCCTGTTCCGGTTTACTGAAGTAGTTTTGGTTTTCTTTGGAAAGTGATGGGGGGAAAATCCCTATTCCATCCCTAGAAACAGCTCTTTGGGTGGATAAGAACAAGCCGTGGCCAACAGCATTCTGTTTTTAGTTGCTCTCCCAGGAGATGTTCACCAGAAGGAAAACAAATTCAGGTATTCGTCTGCCATTTTCTTTGTCTTGCTGTGCAAAACGTCACTGAAATGGCCTTGAAGCTCTGCTGCTGTCATACGCTTGCTAGAAATACACAATAAAATGGATATTCTTGCCTTCTTGGAAATGTTTGTCTGGTAGCTCTTTAAAATGTAAAGACTTGTTAAATCTTGTTGAAAAATATGGCTTTCTTTGTCACTGATGTTTATCATTTAGGAAACAATTTCCCTGGTTATTCCTTGACATTTTGAATGTTACAACATATGTACAAAATGCTCCCCAAAACTAGAGGGCCTGGTTCTTCTCTTTCTCTGGATTTCTTCTGCTTGGTGCATCTAGAATATGTGTGTGGATTGTAACTTCAGTTTGCCTTCTGACTAGTTTGGTTGCATGCGAGGCTGATCTAAGAGGTAATGGGTTGCTGTGAGTTTTTCCAGGCTGTATGGCCATGTTCCAGAAGCATTCTTTCCTGATGTTTCACCTGCATCGATGGCAGGCATCCTCAGAGGTTGTGAGGTCTGGCAGTTGGGGTTTATATATCTGTGGGATGTCCAGGGTAGGAGAAAGAACTCTTGTCTGTTTGACGCAAGTGTGAATGTTGCAATTGGCCTTTCAAGCATGTGGACAATTTCAACACCATGAAAATGAACAAAATCTGGCTGCCAGTAATAAAAAAAAGTCTAAAATCAGTAAATAAGGAACACCATTCAGCAAACAGGTTGTACTGGTCCATTTAATTTTCTTGGCAAGAATACTGGGGTGGTTTGTGGTTGCTTTCCCCAGGGATCGCGCTTGGTCTGACCTCTCTGCCACGACCGTCCCGTCTTGGGTGGCCCTTCACGGTTTCGCTCGTGACATCATTGAGGTGCTCAAGCTCCAGCGCCACACAAGGCAGATATCCTTTGTTGGATCCTTTGATGGATGGCATCCTTGAAGTGACTGGATTGACCTTGATGGAGCTGGGGGTGGTGACGGCCGACAGGGAGCTCTGGCGTGAGCTGGTCCATGAGGTCATGAAGAGTCAGAAATGACTGAACAAATGAACGATAACAACAACACTTTCAAACCAGGAACAGACATGAATCAATCAAGGCCAGCTAGCACCTCCCAACAAAGGATCCCCACAGTAAGCCACCAGACCTTGAAGCTGAAAGTCTATTCAGTGCTAATCAAGATGGTCAATTGCAACATTCACACCTGCCTCCAACAGACAAGAGTTCTTTCTCCTACCCTGAATATTCCACAGATATATAAACTCCAATTGCCTAGTTTCCAACAGACTTCACAACCTCTTAGATGCAGGTGAAATGTCAGGAAAGAATGCTTCAAGAACATGGCCATACAGCCCGGAAAACTCACAGCAACCCAGTGATTCCGTCCATGAAAGCCTTCAACAACACTAAGTGGGAAATTGTCGAAGGCTTTCATGGCTGGAATCACTCAGTTCTTGTGGGTTTTTTTGGGCTATATGGCCATGTTCTAGAGGCATTTCTCCTGACGTTTCGCCTGCATCTATGGCAAGCATCCTCAGAGGTGAGGTCACCTCTGAGGATGCTTGCCATAGATGCAGGCGAAACGTCAGGAGAAATGCCTCTAGAACATGGCCATATAGCCCAAAAAACCCCACAAGAACTGACTAAGTGGGAAAGCTGGATGGAGAAACAGGATGTGAACATGGTCTTCTCATGTCTCAAATGATCCTGGTGCCTTCCTTGCATGCATGCCGAGAGCACGAAGGAAAGAAGCTCACAGGTTTGGAAGGGGCCTTATGAGCTGTGTGAATTTTCAGAAGTATACTATGCACCTTAGACCAGTGGTTCTGAACCAGTGGGTCCCCAGATGTTTTGGCTTTCAACTCCCAGAAATCCTCACAGCTGGTAAACAGGGATTTCTGGGAGTTGAAGGACAAAACACCTGGGGACTCACAAGTTGAGAACCACTGCCTTAGACAATATTAAAGGAACGGTTTTCCAAATGAATCTGCAACTAAGTAATTTTTTTAAAGTGAAGGAACTAAGAGTTCAACCTATTCTCATCCTCAGCAAACACATCTAAAATTGGGGCTCATTCAAAACACATTTCTAATTAGGACTATTTCTCAAAAAAAAAAACACCTTGAAACAACATTGTATGGATTTCTGAGCAGAAAGTAGCAATGTGGAACAAATATGCAAAGGCCATTCAGTAGAGGGAAATGAGAGAAGCCAATGGTGATGAGGTTGTGTTGTAAAGGAGTCCCTTGGAGGGTACAATGTGCTCAAATATGAATTGTTCCATTAAATGTCTCTGAAGAACTAGGTTTCCAGGTTCAGAACTGGAGCAGAATTAATGTCAACATCAATGGGGCCCAAAGGCAAGTTCACACCGGCCTCAATGTTGAAGAATGCAATATGGTGGGTGGCTCTTACAAAAAAGCAGGACAGTTCCCTGAGGTATCTATTGAGGTGGGCCACCTTGGATGGTGAAGTCCTTCCTGATGCTGACGATGGGCTAAAAGATAGGCTTTACCTTTGCAGAAGGAATGTCCTCCTGGAACAGTGGTTCTCAACCTTCGTGACCCCAAATGTTTTTGCCTTCAACTCCCAGAAATCCTAACAGCTGGTAAACTGGCTGGGACTTCTGGGAGTTGCAGACCAAAACATCTGGGGACCCACAAGTGGAGAAACACTTTGCAGAAGGAATGTCCTCCTGGAACAGTGCTTCTCAACCGGTGGATCCCCAGATGTTTTGACCTTCAACTCCCAGAAATCCTAACAACTGGTAAACTGGGCTGGGATTTCTGGGAGTTGTAGACCAAAACATCTGGGGACCCACAAGTAGAGAAACACTTTGCAAAAGGAATGTCCTGGAACAGTGGTTCTCAACCTGTGGGACCCCAGATGTTTTGGCCTTCAACTCCCAGAAATCCTAACAGCTGGTAAACTGGCTGGGACTTCTGGGATTGTAGACCAAAACATCTGGGGACCCACAGGTTGAGAACCATTGTCCTGGAGAGTCCCCATCTTATATAGGACTGCATTATTCCATCCCTGCACTCGAGTGCTATAAGCCCCCCAAATAGTTATTGTTGTGTGCCTTCAAGTCATTTGGGACTTATGGCAACCTTAAGATCAGTCTATCATGTGGTCTTCTTGGCTTCGTTTAGTGTTTTTGCCCTTGCTAAGGCTGAGATAATCTGACTTGTCCAATGTTTCCATGATGGTAGGTTAGCAACAATGCATTATATTTAACAGAGGTGGTATCAAAACTACATAACGTAAGTTAGGGTAGTTCAAGAAGATATTAAGAATTCCACTATTATGACACACTATTGAGCAAATTCAGACTGCAAAGCTTAAATGTTGTTGTGATAGGTGATGATTCAGCTACTATGCAGCTCGGCCAAAGTTGTAAAATACAACTGCTTATTAAAAATGGTACGACCATTAATGATCAATCGCCTGTTTGAGAGGGAGAAGACTAAGCCTCGGCTCCCACGGTTCAGCTGTTCAGCTTGTGGTGACTTTGAGCGGCAAAAGACAATTTGCTCTAGGCAAACACGACAAATTTGCGCGGCATAATAAAACGAGTGTGGCCGTATCGCTGGTAAACAATGTCTCCATGCAAACATTGCCGCTCAAATTCATTTTGGCTTTTTATGTCGTGCTTCTTGTGATGCCTGCAATTAAGCTGTTGTTTATGGTTGATAACGGAGAAGCTGATTTTTTTCATTTGCTCTTGCCGTTCCTATGCATAAATCAGAAAGCATGGATGTAGCTCCATTATGTTTGAATGTTTACAAAATCAATATAGGAGTCGCAATGTTCTCAAGGCCTTTTAGCAGCAAGAATCCTACCTGGACTTTTTGTTTTGTTTTGTTTTGAATTCAGAAACAACTGTTGCTGTATGAAAATTAAAGTTTTGTTTGCAAGAGGAATTCAGTGATTTCTTTATAGCAGTGAAGGTTGAAGCAGGATGATGGGTCACATCAAATGTTTGCAGCATGGAGATGGAACTGACAATCAACAAAAGTCAGCTCTGTTCTGAATAAACCTTATAGGTCTTTGGAATTTATCCGTGCATTCGTCTAAAGTGATCAACAGTTTTTTTGTTTTAATCCAAATGATTTTTAAAAATAATTTTTACAAGCAAAGAATGAGAAAATTTGAAAGTGTGTTCTCTTTACTGTGCCATTGCTCTGTTACCTGAATATCATACAGTATATGCCACCTGAAATGGAGTTCTCTCATCTACTTCTACCATCAATTTTTCCTTTCGCCCTGGTTTTGCTTTTTCCATTTTTAAGACTACTACTACTACTAAGGTGGTTTTCCCCTGACATTAAGTCCAGTCGTGTCCTACTCTGGGGGTTGATGCTCATCTCAATTTCTAAGCTGAAGAGCCGGCGTTGTGCATAGACACCTCCAAGGTCATGTGGCCTGCATGACTGCATGTAGCGCCATTACCTTCCCGCCGGAGCAGTACCTATTGATCTACTCATATTTGCATGTTTTCGAACTGCTAGGTTGGCAGAAGCTGGGGCTGACAGTGGGAGCTGTGCCAAAACCCTGCCCCTCCCCAACACTTCTCTCCTATTTGGCTGGGAGGCAAGCATCCCAGCATGCAAGCTGCTTGCCTCCAAACGCTGAGTCACTTCCCACTCATTTCCTGAGTCGGAAGAATAATGGCGAGAGAAGCTTCGCAAGGGCAAATAGGCTTCTGGTTTTCTTATAAACTTTGAAATTGCTTCAAAATGGCAATTTTTTGTCTTTATTCCGAATTACGAAGATTCCGATGGTTCCTAACCATGCCTACTAGAAAGCATCCATTTCCGTATCCTGTTCACTTGCTATATGAAAGTCTCACAAGCAATTGCTGTGATAGTTGAGTTCACTATGCACCTAATTCCAGATTTGCATCTTCTGATCTTTCCTGTCCAATTAATGGGCCAAAAACGGTGCTGGCTTTTCTTCGTCTTCTCTTAATTTCAAGAGTTAACTAAAAAAGACTAAGACTTGCCTGGAGAGGGTGAAGGGGAAAAAAATGGCCTGTTGGAGAGGATATATTCAAAAGATAATATGGCTTTTCTAAAAACTGGTAATTTATCTATAGGATTATTAATCAAGTTTGAGAAAGATAAGGTTAATTGAATTTTTAAATGAGCGGCTGTGTTATCCTTCAAGCACCTTGGAGCTCATTCAATATTCACACCTTTTTCCTCCCGCTTGGAAGTGATCCGAAAGGTTTGAATCTTTTAAAGTAATGTGTCTAAAATAAATGCCTCTTTCTCAGAGTAGTAGGATTCAGTTGGAGAGGTTCAGTCTTGCAGGTGAGTTGCCACATAGGTGAGTTGTCCCATAGGCACCACTCCATGTACAACATTTCTATTTAGGTAGAAGAAGGCAACAAAGTTCTCACTCAGTTAAAGGAAGTTATACAGTCTCTTTTCAAATTACGAGGGTTGAATGAAAAGTAATGCCTCCACCTTCATAACTCCTCAACAGATGGCAGTACTGGTATGCAGCAGGTACTAGCTTGTTCAGTAGACTCTCCTCTACAGTTCCATTTTGGTGGGAAGCCTTAGCATTGAACGGTTGTGTTGTTAAAGTGCGGAGTATGGAACCCTGTGCAGATGGTTGGTCAATGCGACTAAAGCAACATGCAGTCATTGAATTCTTGGCAGCAGAAGGTGTCACCCCAAAGGAGATTCATCAGAGAATGCAACCTGTTTATGGTGATTGTGTTGATGTGAGTACTGTACATCATTGGGTGAGTAAGTTTAAAGATGTTGAGGTGGGAACATCTGGCTTGCGTGACAGAGTCCTGTGACAGCAACCACCGAGTTTCACAAGCAAAAGGTTGACAAATTGATTCAGGACAATCATATCATTCAGAGAGGAATTTCAAGCATAATTGGCATTTCACAAGAACGTGTGGATCACATTATTGCTTTGCTTGGCTATCGGAAGATTTGTGCATGATGGGTTGCGGAAACAGAGTGTTGACTTCTTCCCTGACGGCTTCAGAAAACTTGCTCATCGTTGGCAGAAATGTATCCAAGGTCTTGTGGCCGGCATGACTGCATGGAGCACCATATAAAATGCCTTTAGGCTATGTGTGTATAAATATGGAACATAAATGTATTTCATGTTTCGAGATGGACCCTATCTCTGAGATATCTCAGTATTTCAAAATCTGAAATACAGTATTCCTTCGCTACTTCACGGTATGCTTTCCGTGGACTCACTGTTTCGCGGGGAAGGAGGAGGGGGAAAAGGAAGAGGAGGAGGGCTTGTTTCCTTTCCTTCCTTCTCTGCGCGAGCGGGGAAGAAGGAGGGGGAAAAGGAGGAGGGCTTGCTTTCTTTCCTTCCTTCCCTGCACGAGCGGGGAAGGAAGAGGGGAGGGGGAGCGTCCCTACTTCACGGATTTTCACTTATCACGTGTGGTCCTAGAACGTAATACTCGCAATAAGTGAGAGAACACTGTAATCCAAAATATAGAATACTTCTAGTCCCATGGGATAAAGGATAATCGACTTGTATCCTAATTCAGCGCAAAGGAATGGGAAATTTTTGTTTCCATTTGATGTTTGATGTTTTGTCTTATGTCTGTTATAACATGCTGCGTTTTTTATTTAATTTTAGTTTGTTAATTTATAATTCATATTTATATGTTGGGTTGTATAAAATTTGTTAGTGAGGATGTATTGTTGTTGTATTTGGGCATTGGAATTTGGCCTTTTATGTTTGGAATCCACCCTGAGTCCCTTTGGGAAGATAGAGCAGAAAATAAATAAATAAATATTATTATTTGAAACACAACAAGATGAGTCCACAGCAGACACTCTGCTGGCTGTTGAATTGGATCACATATCAGACACTTCCCAAGTCTCTAGGACTGTGTGATGTATCGGCGAATAATGCATGCAGATCCCAGTAAGGTGGTCTTCTGCAGCTGGCAGGTGGTAATCTTGTCAACGCCGATTGTGTTTAAGTGCAGGCCAAGGTATTTAGGCACTGCACCCAGTGTGCCGATCACCACTGGGACCACCTTGACTGGCTTGTACCAGAGTCTTTGCAGTTTGACATTATTATTATTATTATTATTATTATTATTATTATTATTATTATTATTATAAACACAACAAGATTAGTCCACAGCAGACACTGCTGGCTGTTGAATTGGATCACACGTCGGACACTTCCCAAGTGTCTAGGACTGTATGATGTATCGCCGAATAATGTGTGCAGATCCCAGTAAGGTGGCCTTTTGCAGCTGGCAGATGGTAATTTTGTCAGCGCCAATGTGTGTTTAAGTGCAGGCCAAGGTCTTTAGGCACTCTACCCACTGCTCTGGGACCACCTTTACTGGCTTGTGCCAGAGTCTTTACAGTTGTTATTATTATTATTATTATTATTATTATTATTATTATTATTATTATATTACTATATTATTATATTATTTTATATTGTTACTAGCTGTACCCACTATGCTTTGCTGTGGCCAACCTTCCCTCTTTCCCTCCCTCCTTCCTTCCTTCCTTCCTTCCTTCCTTCCTACCTACCTACCTAACTACCTACCTACCTACCTACCTTCCCATCTTTCCTTCTCTAACTTTCCTTCATCCCCCCTTTTTCTTTCCCTCTCTTTTCTCCTTTTTCTTTCTACCTCTTTCCTTCCATGTTCCTTCTCCAATTCCTTCTTTCTTCCCTCTCTTCTTTTCTTTCTTTTTTTTCTCCCTTCCCTCCCTCTTTCTTCTCTTTTTCTGTATTGTCATTTAGCTTTGTCATTTAGCTTTTGGGGGCTTTTTAAGTCCCTTCTGCTGTGTTTTTCAGTGTTTATGAGTGAAGGACATACATTGGGTTGTTAGGTGTCTTGTGTCCAAATTTGGTGTCAATTTGTCCAGTGGTTTTTGAGTTCTGTTAATCCCACAAACGAACATTACATATTTATTTATATAGATTGTTGTTGTTGTTGTTGTTGTTGTTATTGATTTATGTCATGTTTTATTGTTGTATCCTCTCTGGAATCTTCAGATATGGATATGTTTATATATATTTGCAAACGAATCAAAGTAAATGCCGTATTACCAGCTAGGGTTGGTTCCATCTGTGTAAATGCTGGTGCCCATTGAACCGTGCAGCCTTGTTCACCTGGTAAAACCTGCACTGGGATTCTGCCTTGCTTCCCAACCATGGCATGCTTTCTGTCAGCCTGAAATTGTTCATCTCTCTCTTGGAAATCACCACAGGCAGAAAAGTGCTACATTTGCTTTTTCCCCGCTCTCCCCCCTTTGACAACGATTGTGCTTTGGGTCATTTGACAGATAATCATTAGAACTCGGACGCCTGCAGACGAACTGGACCTTTTCCTTCCTATTATTCCAAGGAGGGATTTATGTAGGTAACTCCCATTAATGGTAATGGGGCTTGCATGTGTAAATTCTCCTTGTGTCAATGGCAGGATTGACCCCTAAAATGGAATCTGCTATGCTGTGGGCTTGAGAGTGGCAGTAGTGACCAGGTTTCCTTTGACAAAAACAAGGGATTGCAAATTGTTTCAGAAGAGATTTCTATGGGAGTCTGTTAGAAAAAGGGAAGAAGGAGCCCAGTAGAGTTGTGTGCAGAGTTCATTCCTACCATTTCTACCGCTCTTTCGTGCCTTCTGTTTCTTCGGGAGCACGAAACATCAAGTTCCCTCCCCACGTGAAAATCTGCTTAGCACGAAAGCCTGCCTCCATGTCTTGGAAAGAGGGGGGGCAGGGTATGCAGGCAAGCCTGGACCTCGATTGCAGGCATACTATGGGCCTGCATGCATGCCCCACTACATACGCACTCTCAGAGAGTGTGAAGGGGCGTGTGTGACAGGGCATGCATGCAGGCACTGGCAGGTGCTTGTGCTTTCCGGGCCTGCCCGCATGCCCTGCCACACCCGCACTCTCTTTCCAAGGCGTGCATGTTTGGCGCGGTGTGCATACAAGCCTGGAAAGCGTGAGCACCTGCCAGTACCTGCCTGCACTCCCCGCCACACACACACTCTCTTTCCAAGGAGTGTGTGTGTGGCATGGTGTGCAGACAGGCCTGGAAAGCGTGAGCACCTGTCAGTACCTGCCTGCACTCCCCGCCACACACACACTCTCTTTCCAAGGAGTGTGTGTGTGGCGCGGTGTGCAGACAAGCCTGTTTGGCGCGGTGTGCATACAAGCCTGGAAAGCGTGAGCACCTGCCAGTACCTGCCTGCACTCCCCGCCACACACACACTCTCTTTCCAAGGAGTGTGTGTGTGGCATGGTGTGCAGACAGGCCTGGAAAGCGTGAGCACCTGTCAGTACCTGCCTGCACTCCCCGCCACACACACACTCTCTTTCCAAGGAGTGTGTGTGTGGCGCGGTGTGCAGACAAGCCTGGAAAGCATGAGCACCTGCCAGTACCTGCCTGCACTCCCTGCCACACATGCACTCTCTAAGGAGTGTGTGTGGTGTGGTGTGGTGTGCAGACAGGCCTGGAAAGCATGAACACCTGCCAGTATCTTCCTGCACTCACCGCCACACACGCACTCTATTTCCAAGGAGTGTGTGTGTGGCGTGGCGTGCAGACAGGCCTGGAAAGCATGAGCACCTGCCAGTACCTGCCTGCACTCCCCGCCACACATGCACTCTCTTTCCAAGGAGTATGTGTGTGATGTGGTGTGCAGACAGGCCTGGAAAGCGTGGGCACCTGGCAGTAACTGCCTGCACTTCCCGCTACACATCACTCTCTTTCCAAAGAGTGTGTGTGTGGCGTGGTGTGCAGACAGGCCTGGATATCGTGAACACCTGCCAGTACCTGCCTGCACTCCCTGCCACACATGCACTCTCTTTCCAAGGGGTGCTTGTGTGGCGTGGCGTGCAGACAGGCCTGGAAAGCATGAGCACCTGCCAGTACCTGCCTGCACTCCCCGCTAGACATGCACTCTCTTTCCAAGGAGTGCGTGTGTGGCGTGGTGTGCAGACAGGCCTGGAAAGCGTGGGCACCTGCCAGTACCTGCCTGCACTCCCCACCACAAACGCACTCTCTTTCCATGGAGTGTGTGTGGTGTGTTGTGCAGACAGGCCTGGAAAGCGTGGGCACCTGGCAGTACCTGCCTGTACTCCCTGCTACACATGGACTCTCTTTCCAAGGAGTGCGTGTGTGGCGTGGTGTGCAGACAGGCGTGGAAAGCGTGGGCACCTGGCAGTACCTGCCTGCACTTCCCACTACACATGCGCTCTCTTTCCAAGGACTGCGTGTGTGGCGTGGTGTGCAGACAGGCCTGGAAAGCATGGGCACCTGCCAGTACCTGCCTGCACTCCCGCCACACATGCACTCTCTTTCCATGGAGTGTGTGTGGTGTGTTGTGCAGGCAGGCCTGGAAAGCGTGGGCACCTGGCAGTACCTGCCTGCACTCCCCGCTACACATGCACTCTCTTTCCAAGGGTTGCTTGTGTGGCGTGTTGTGCAGGCAGGCCTGGAAAGCGTGGGCACCTGGCAGTACCTGCCTGCACTCCCCGCTACACATGCACTCTCTTTCCAAGGGGTGCTTGTGTGGCGTGGTGTGCAGACAGGCCTGGAAAGCGTGGGCACCTGGCAGTACCTGCCTGCACTCCCCGCTACACAGGCACTCTCTTTCCAAGGGGTGCTTGTGTGGCGTGGTGTGCAGACAGGCCTGGAAAGCGTGGGCACCTGCCAGTACCTGCCTGCACTCCCCACCACAAACGCACTCTCTTTCCATGGAGTGTGTGTGGTGTGTTGTGCAGGCAGGCCTGGAAAGTGTGGGCACCTGGCAGTACCTGCCTGCACTCCCTGCTACACATGCACTCTCTTTCCAAGGAGTCCGTGTGTGGCGTGGTGTGCAGACAGGCGTGGAAAGCGTGGGCACCTGGCAGTACCTGCCTGCACTCCCCACTACACATGCGCTCTCTTTCCAAGGACTGCGTGTGTGGCGTGGTGTGCAGACAGGCCTGGAAAGCATGGGCACCTGCCAGTACCTGCCTGCACTCCCCGCCACACATGCACTCTCTTTCCATGGAGTGTGTGTGATGTGTTGTGCAGGCAGGCCTGGAAAGTGTGGGCACCTGGCAGTACCTGCCTGCACTCCCCGCTACACATGCACTCCCTTCCCAAGGAGTGTGTGTGTGGCGTGATGTGCAGACAGGCCTGGAAAGCGTGAGCATCTGCCAGTACCTGCCTGCACTCCCCGCCACACACGCACTCTATTTCCAAGGAGTGTGTGTGGTGTGGTGTGCAGGCAGGCCTGTGTGGTGTGGTGTGCAGGCAGGCCTGGAAAGCGTGAGCACCTGCCAGTACCTGCCTGCACTGCCCGCCACACACACACTCTCTTTCCAAGGAGTGCGTGTGTGGCATGGTGTGCAGACAGGCCTGGAAATTGCGAACACCTGCCAGTACCTGCTTGCACTCCCTGCCACATATGCATTCTCTTCCCAAGGAGTGCGTGTGTGGCATGTTGTGCAGGCAGGCCTGGAAAGTGTGTGTACTTGCTAGTGCCTACAGCCGAGCACCTCTTACTGTAGAGTAGAAATGGCAGATGTCAGGTAAGAAGAACGGACGCACACACCAGGAAGGGGAGCCACTGAGTGGTAAGCCCCACCCCCATAATGGTCTGAACTGAAAAACCAGGACTGTGGCGCAGCTGGCTGAGAGTCAGCTGCATTAAGATCACTACTGACCAAAAGATCATGAGTTCAAAGCCAGCCCGGGTGGGAGTGAGCTTCCAACCTATTTGTGTAGCTTGCCGTTGACCTTTGAAGCCTGCATCTGTCAAGTAGGAAATTTAGGTACCACTTATGCGGGGAGGCTAATTTATGACACTATAAAAATCTCCAGCAAGCATGCAAAGAATGAGAAGTACTTCATCAGTGTCCAAATGGATGTTGAAGCGACAGCTTTCCTAATGGCCAGAATACCCTCATGAAAAAGCTGGAATGTTAAATAGCCTCTGTGTGTCTGTCTATATATGTTGTGTGTCTATGGCATTGAATGTTTGCCATGTATATGTACATTGTAATCCGCCCTGCGTCCCCTGCGGGGTGAGAAGGACGGAATATAAATACTGCAAATAAATAAATAATAATAAAAACAACCCTCCCGATTTCGGGAGGGTCCCAAAAAATGGATTGGTGCCACCAACAAAAGCTGTGGCACGAAACGGGGCAAGGTTTACCCTGAAAGTATAACCCTAGGAACTAGTATCACCCTTGAGACCAACTGATTTATTTCAGCATGAGCTTTTGCAGTTTCGTGTCTACTTCAAAGGGATTAACGGGCACAAAAGTACATGCTGAAATAGTATTCTTCAGATTCAATAGAAACCGCCGCGTTCTTTCACTTGGCACCTTAAGGCTGGGTGCCTTAACGTATACCCTAAAAGCAGACATGGGTTGGGAAGGTGAGAAAACAAGTATTTATTTAAAGATCGAGCTTACATATGCAGTGTTGCCTGTGTCTGCGTTTTGTAATGGTATTTATCAGTAACAATAATATTTTTTATTATTGACTAGCTGTCCCCTGCCACACATTGCTGTGGCCCATTCTGGTGCTCATGGGGGTTCTATGTGGGAAATTTGGCCCAATTCTATCGTTGGTGGGGTTCAGAATGCTTTGTGATTATAGGTGAACTATAAACCCCAACAACTACAACTTTCAAATGTCAAGATTCTCTTTTCCCCAAACTCCAGCAGTGTTCACATTTGGGCATATTGAGTATTCGTGTAGTGTTTGGTCCAGATCCATCATTGTTTGAGTCCACAGTGATCTCTGGATGTAGGTGAACTACAACTCCAAAACCAAAGGACACTGCCCACTAAAACCCTTGCAGTATTTTCTGTTGGTCATTGGAGAACTGTGTGCCAAATTTGGTTCAATTCCATCGTTGGTGGGGTTCAGAATGCTCTTTGATTGTAGGTGAACTATAAATCCCAGAAAACTACAACTCCCAAATGACAAAATCATTTTTTTAGTGAAGGACATACATTGGGTTGTTAGGTGTCTTGTGTCCAAATTTGGTGTCAAATCGCCCAGTGGTTTTTGAGTTCTGTGAATACCACAAACGAACATTACATTTTTATTTATATAGATCAGACCTCCCATGTTATCAACAACAAACAGCAGTGGCACAATGGGTTGTTCATTTTCATTGCTTCTTCCTTTCTCATTTTCTCATTGACAGTTTTTAGGTTGTATGGCACAATGAAGCCTGTTTCAAACTTGGTTAAATCAACATGGCAACCTGTCTGACTCTACAAAGGAGCAAATTCCCTTTGCTAATATAGTGAACTTCAGTGCATAACCAAGAGAGAGGTGCTCATCTTATTCTTTGACCTCCAGGAGCAAAATCTATTTATTTATTTATTTCGGTTACTTCTACCCCACCCTTCTCACCCCGGAGGGGACTCAGGGCGGCTTACAAAGGCACAATTCGATGCCGACATCACATAACAGTAGTATAAAACAATCTAGTAGCAATTAACAGTTAAGAAACAGTTTCTGCATATAACAATAAAACCAATAAAGCCGATAAAACCACAAAAAACCACAATTGCACCTCATTAACGGTCAGCGTTCGCCATCTCATAGTCCAGTTTCCAATTCCACTTTGTCAGTCCTGTCAGTCCTAATCGTCTGATTGTCCTTATCTAGTTGTCAGATTGCCCAAAGGCCTGGTCCCACAACCATGTCTTTACTTTCCTCCTGAAGGAGAGGAGGGAAGTTGATGACCTACCTTGGGAAGTCTGACTTGGCCACGGTAGTCCACGCTCTGGTTACATCCTTAGACTACTGCAACGCTCTCTACGTGGGGTTGCCTTTGAAGACTGCCCGGAAGCTTCAACTGGTCCAACGTGCGGCAGCCATGATACTAACAGGAGCAGGATGCAGGGAGCATACAACCCCCTTGTTGCGTCAGCTCCACTGGCTGCCGATTTGCTACCGGCTCAATTCAAAGTGCTGGCGTTGGCCTATAAAGCCCTAAACGGTTCTGGCCCAAATTACCTATCCGCATCTCGACCTATGAGCCCACCAGGACTTTGAGATCTTCCGGGGAGGCCCTGCTCTCGATCCCGCCTGTTTCACAAGCACGGTTGGCGGGGACGAGAGATAGGGCCTTCTCGGTGGTGGCTCCTCGGCTGTGGAACACCCTTCCCGTGGACATCAGACTGGCTCCTTCCCTGATGATATTCTGCAGGAAATTAAAGACTTGGTTGTTCAAGAAGGCGTTCGAACAAGAAGTGCAATGATTGGTAGTGACTATAGGAATGGAATAACGGAAAATGATATTGGATTGTGGTTTGGACGATGAGACGACGCTGAATGGTTTTCGTAGTAATGAATGTTTTTGTATAATGCTGGATTATGAATTGTTTTTATACTGTGTCTTGAATTTTGCTGTTCCTATGTTGTACACCGCTGTGAGTCGCCCCCGGGCTGAGAACAGCAGTATATAAGTAAAGTAAATAAATAAATAAGGAGAGGAGGGATGTTGATGACATAATTTCCCCCGGGAGTGAGTTCCACAGGTGAGGGGCCACCACTGAGAAGGCCCTGCTCCTCGTCACCACCAACCTCACTTGTGATAGCGGTGTCGAGAGCAGGGCCTCCCCAGATGATCTCAAACTCCGGGGTGGGACGTAGAGGGAGATACGTTCGGACAGATACACTGGACCGGAACCGTATAGGGTTTTGTAGGTCAAAACCAGCACCTTGAATTGTGCTCGGAACTGAACCGGCAGCCAGTGGAGCTGACACAGCAGGGGGGTGGTGTGCTCCCTGTATGACGCTCCGGTGAGTAATCTGGCTGCCGCTTGCTGGACCAGTTGAAGTTTCCGAACAGTCTTCAAGGGCAACCCCACGTAGAGTGCGTTGCAGTATCTATTTGGGATGTAACAAGACGTGGACCACTGTGGCCAGATCAGACTTCCCAAGGTACGGCGCAACTGTGCACAAGTTTTAATTGTGCAAAAGCTCTCCCGGCCACCGCCGAGACCTGGTTCCAGGCTCAGCGATGAGTCCAGGATCACTCCCAAGATGCATTTTGGGCCCAACCCAAAATGCACCCTTGGCCTCACTAAGCATCCCAGCTAAGCTTTTGCCGTTGACTAGGCCATTGGTTGTTGTTGTTTCCGTAAGCATATACTCAGTTGGGCTTAGGAGAGCCTTTCATTTCACTTCACTGTGACCATTTCTCAGACTGATTCCCTCAAAACCAATTGTCATCCTTCTGGATATATGAGCATCTGAAAACAGATCTATCAATAAAGTTCCTCGTGTTGGGAGCGCAGCATATCCACCATTATCTTTATTTACAGGCTGGTGGTGGAGGCTGAAAACGGAGGCTCGATTCTCCCGAACGAGAAGCCACTCGGGAATGTTGTAAATCTTGGCGGCTCTGGAGATTTAGAAAGTCGACAGTGAAGTGTCAAGGAGATGCTGTTTGTTGTTGACTACATGGGAGGTCTGATCAAAGGAGGCTTTAATAATAATAATAAATAATAATAAAGGGGGCCAGGCTTCTCATTGTCATTACGTGAGCAGACAATCAATCCCATGCCCATTGCATACATTGGCGAGAAAGACATGGGAAATATGCAGAATGAATATTAAACCCAGCTGTGTATACTCAAGACATTGCCAGAAAGCACTTAGTAGAAAGACACTTCTCATGAAAGATTTGACCCGTCTATCTGTCTGTCTCATGGATGGTCTTCAAAAGTCTCAGATTGGGTCTTGTCTTCAGTGATGTGCTAGTTTGCTGCTTTGCCATTTAATTTTGTCTTGGGCAGTGTTCCTCAACCTGGGGGGTTGGGACACCTGGGGGGGGGGTCACCAGGGGATGTCAGAGGGGTCAACAAAGACCATCAGAAAACCCTTCCAGTATTTTGTGTTGATCATGGGAGCTCTCCGTGCCAAGTTTAGTTCAATTCCATCGTTGCTGGGGTTCAGAATGGGGTTCTTTGATTGTAGGCGAACTATAAATCCCAGCAACTACAACTCCCAAATGTCAAGGTCTATTTGCCCCAAACTCCACCAGTATTCACATTTAGGCATATTGTGTATTTGTGCCAAGTTTGGTCCAGATTCATCATTGTTTGAGTGATTCATCATTGTTTAAGTGTTCACATTTGTGCCAAGTTTGGTCTAGATTCATCATTTCTTGACTCCACAATGCCCTCTGGATGTAGGTAAACTACAACTCCAAAACTCAAGGTCAATGTCCACCAAACCCTTCCAGTATTTTTT
This sequence comes from Anolis sagrei ordinatus, assembly GCF_025583915.1. Lineage (NCBI taxonomy): Eukaryota > Metazoa > Chordata > Lepidosauria > Squamata > Anolidae > Anolis > Anolis sagrei. The sequence continues at coordinate 14,287,203 of NW_026844478.1, forward strand.
GTTGGTCATGGGAGTTCTGTGTGCCAAGTTTGGTTCAATTCCATCATTGGTGGAGTTCCAAATGCTCTTTGTTGTAGGTGAACTATAAATCCCAGCAACTACAACTCCCAAATATCAATGTCTATTTCTCCCAAACTCCACCAGTGTTCACATTTGGGCATATTGTGTATTTGTGCCAAGTTTGGTCCAGATCCATCATTGTTGAGTCTACAGTGCTCTCTGGATGTAAGTGAACTACAACTCCAAAACTCAAGGTCAATGCCCACCAAACCCTTCTAGTATTTTCTGTTGGTCGTGGAAGTTCTGTGTCGGAAGTTTGGTTCAATTCCATCATTGGTGGAGTTCAGAATGCTCTTTGATTGTAGGTGACCTATAAATCCCAGCAACTACAACTCCCAAATGTCAAGGTCTATTTTCCCCAAACTCCACCAGTGGTCACATTTGGACATATTGAATATTCATGCCAAGTTTGGTCTAGATCAGGGGACCTCAAACTATTTAAACAGAGGGCAAGGTCACAGTCCCTCAAACTTTTGGAGGGCCAGATTATAATTTGGAAAAAAAAAATATGAATGAATTCTTTGTCCATGAGAATGATTGTTTTTACATAGCTTTCTGATGGTTCAATGTACCCAAAATTTGTTTCAAGAAAAAAAATGATTGACAGCATTTCAGCCCACATCTTATTTTGCTTGTATCCTTAGAAAAACTAATATGCTATATTAAAAATATGCTTAGGAAAAGGTTAATAAAAATAAGAAATTGTTCATTAATGCCTTTCTCTCTCTTTAGAGGAAGAAGCGTCTTTAGAAAGGGACCATCAGGAACAAAGTACTTCATTTTTATATGCGTGTTATAAAAAATCTATGAATTCTTTGCTGACTTGGAAGAAAAGATGCTCTATATCTATATTTTAAGCAACCGTATTTCCTTTTACTGTAAACCAAACGAGCTTCAATTAACAGATCCGAATGAGTGAGAAGGATAAATAAATTCGATAGAAAATATTGTTTCCCACTCAAGGGACTTAATTAATTTATAAAATTACTAGTCATCCTCTGCCACGCGTTGCTGTGGCCCAGTCTGTGGATATGCGTTTTGTGTGTGTATATGTGTGTTTGTGTATATATGTATCTGGCTTTGCGCATTCATTGCATTGTATTTTTTTTTGTTTTTTGGCTTTTTAAGTCTCTTCTGCTGTGTTTTTCAGTGTTTTTATGAGAGATGGTCACTCGTTGGGAAGTTTGCCCCAAGTCTTTCGTTGGTGGGGTTCAGAATGCTCTTTGATTGTAGGTGAACAGTGAATCCCAGTGACTACAACTCTCAAATGTCAAGGTCTATTTCCCCCCAAACTCCATCTGTGTTCATATTTGGGCGTATTGAGTGCTTGTGCCAAGTTTGGTCCAGATCCATCATTGTTTGAGTCCACAGTGCTCTCTGGATGTAGATGAACTACAACTCCCAAACTCAAGGCCAATGCCCACCAAACCCTTCCAGTATTTTCTTTTGGTCATGGGAGTTCTGTGTGCCATCTGTGTTCATATTTAGGTGTATTGAGTGCATGTGCCAAGTTTAGTCCAGATCCATCATTGTTTGAGTCCACCGTGCTCTCTGGAAGTAGGTGAACTACAACTCCCAAACTCAAGGTCAATGCCCACCAAATCCTTCCAGTATTTTCTTTTGGTCATGGGAGTTCTGTGTGCCAGGTTTGGTTCAATTCCATCGTTGGTGGAGTTCAGAATGCTCTTTGATTATAGGTGAACTATAAATCCCAGTAACTACAACTCCCAAATGACAAAATCATAATTTTTTGAGTGATGGTCACTCCTTGTGTTGTGAGACGTTTTGTTGCCAAATTTGGTCTGATTTCGTTCATTGCTTCTTTTGTTTTTAAGTTACTCAGGCAACCTATGACAGTGAATGGACCCATACTTGGATTTGGTTTTTAACTGGCATGATTAATTGTTTTAATTAACTTTTTTAATGTATTTATTGAAATGTTTTATGGTTATGATGGCACTGTATGGTGATTGTTGTGAGGCCATCCTGAGTCCCCCCCCCCCCCCAGGGGGTGAGAAGGGCGGGGTATAAATATAGGAAATGAATGAATGAAGAATGAAGAAATAAATGCTCTATGTCTCCTTGCCTTGGAAAGAGCGAGTGCATGTGTGGCGCGCAGGTCCAGCTCACACTCCTGCCTGCAATCAATCACCTCCTCTAGAGTAAGAAAGTCAGAACTTGCCTCCATGCCTTGATCAAGTGCATGTGTGGCGTCCAGGCCCAGCGCCCGCCTGCAGTCAAGCACCTCCTCTAGAGTAAAAACGGTACAAAACATTCTTAAAGTGTGTGCCTCCCTGCAGCTGAGCACGTCTCCTCTAGAGTAAAACAACTTAAATGCCTAAAATGACAGGAAAAGGAGCCTGGGAAGCCTCTCCCCTCATAATGAGCTGCTAGAGAATGCATCTTTTGGCACCCCAGAGATATCTGCCTTCCTAATTTTGGGAGGCTCCTAAAAAACTGATCAGGGTCCCCACCGAAAGCCAGGACACGAAAGGTATACCCTGAATTACAACCCTACTTTCCTCCAAATGCATGCTCAATATGTTTCCATTTTGTGTTTGAAAGCACAGGTACAAATATCTTTTTCCTGGCATGGAGAAAGCAAGGAACTGAAACTTTAGTGACATTTTATGGAAACTGATCTCACTTGGGCAGATGCTCTACCCACAAATCGTAACGTAAGTATTACTTCATTGTTTAATTAGAACGTAATGCGAGTGCTGTTAACATTTTGTGTGATCATCTGTGGAGTTGGCTATTTATGGGCAAATAATGATGGGAGTCATAATTTTTTGTAGCAAAGGACTTCTGAGTGTGCAATTTAATTAAAAGTGATTTTTAATTAACGGGAACCTGATATTCTTTTCTTTTTAGCTTTGTTAGGGATTCAGCCTATTCAAGCCAAGTATTACCATCTGTACTAACTAAATTGTAATTCTAGTAGTAGTATGTGAAGTGTCCTTTTCCTCCATCCAACATTAGATTGTTTATTTCCTAGAGTTGTGCGTGGAATTTGTTTCTCCCGTTTCCTTAATTTCTTGAGGTTCTTTTGGTACTCCAGGAGCACGTAACGGGACAAACACCCCCGGTACGGAAATCAGATTGACACAAAAGCAAGCGGGAGCCAATCTTTGTTCCAAACCTGCTTTTCGGCATCACAGTTTAATCTTTTATTACTCCTCCAGCAAACAAAGAGTAAACTCTCATTTCCTGAAAACTTACTCTCTTCTTCCAGGAGGTCATCGCTCCTCCTGGCCTGAAAGTGGGAAGCCTCCTTAAAATGCCTTGGAATGGAAAGAGTGTGTGACTGGCTGGCGTGGTGTAGCCCGGGAGAGAAAGTGTGCGCACTTGAAGCTAAGTGCCTTTCAGAACTTGCCTCCTTGCATGGAAAGGACTGTATGTGTGGCGTGCAGTCCTAGAAAGCATGCGCCTGCAAGTGCCTGTAGCTGAGTGCCTCCTTTCTCTAGAGTGATAAATTCTTACTCTAGAGGAGGTGCTTGGCTGTAAACATTAGCTAGACGCGTTCACTTCCTGGGCCTGTACGTCACACACACACTCTTTCCAAGGAGAGTGCATGTGTGGCGTGCAGGCCCAGAAAGCGTGCGTGCCTGCCAGTGCCTGCAGTTGAGCACCTCCTCTAGAGTAAGAAATAGTACCTGCCTCCTTGTGTTGTTGCATGCAGGCCCATAAAGTGTGTCCTGCCAGTGCCTGCAGTCGAGCACCACCCTTCTCTAGAGCAAGAAACTCTCACTCTAGAGCAGTGGTTCTCAACCTGGGGGTCTCCAGATGTTTTTGGCCTACAACTCTCAGAAATTCCAGTCAGTTTACCAGCTGTTAGGATTTCTGGGAGTTGGCTAAAAACATCTGGGGACAGGTTGAGAACCACTGCTCTAGAGGATGTGCTCAGCTGCAGGAACTGGCAGGTGTGCGTGCTTTCTGTATGTCACACACTTTCTCTCACTTTCCAAGGAGAATGTATGTGTGGCATGCCGGCCCAGAAAGTTTGCGCGCCTGCCAGTGCCTGCAGCTGAGCACTTCCTCTGGAGTAAGAAACAGAACTTGCTTCCTTGTTTTGGAAAGAGAGTGCATGTGTGGCGTGCAGGCCCAGAAAGCATGCGTGTCTGCCTGTGCCTGCAGTTGAGCACCCTCTCTAGAGTAAGAAACAGTACTTGCCTCCTTGCCTTGGAAAGAGAATGCGTGTGTGGCATGCAGGTCCAGAAAGTGTGCGCATCTGCCAGTTTTTGCAGCCGAGTGCCTCCTCTAGAGTAGAAAGAAACAGCAGGTATGATGAAGCCTCCTTAAAGTGCGTGGGAAGAGGATCCTGGGAAACCCCCCCCCCCCAATAATGGGCCAATAGAAAACGGATCTTTCGGCACCCCAGAGCAAAAATAAATATCTGCCCTCCCAATTCTGGGAGACTCCCAAAAAAGAGATCGGGGCTCCCCACTGAAAGCCAGGACACGAAAACAGTCAAGATTTTCCCTGAATGCACAACCCTAGGACCCTTCCACACAGCCCTATATCCCGGGACATCAAGGCAGAAAACCCCACATTATCTGAATGTGGACTCAGATAACCCAGGTCAAAACAAATATCGCGGGATTTTCTACCTTGATATTCTGGGATATCGAGCTGTGTGGAAGGGCCCCTTGCTGTAGTGAGGACTCTGGGCCCTTCCACATAGCCATGTGTACTGGTGGGTCCGTTGGTGACTGTGGAGCCCTATTCTTGATCTGCATCTTCTCCCGCAGTGAGGACATTGGTTTCCAGGTGGAAGGGAGTCTCAATCGGCGTTGGCTTGATGCGCCTTCCTCTTGGCATGTTTTTCTCTTTCACCCTCCATTCGTGCCTCTTCAAATTCTGCAGCACTGCTGGTCACAGCTGACCTCCAGCTGGAGCGCTCAAGGGCCAGGGCTTTCCAGTTTTCGGTGTCTATTGCCAGAGTTTTTAAGGTTGGCTTTGAGCCCATCTTTAAAACTCTTTTCCTGGCCACCAACATTCAGTTTTCCATTCTTGAGTTCAGAGTAGAGCAACTGCTTTGGGGGATGGTGATCTTTGGGCACTCGGACAACATGGCTGGTCCAGCGGAGTTGATGGCGGAGGACCATCTCTTCAATGCTGGTGGTCTTTGCTTCTTTCAGCATGCTGACATTTGTCCGCTTGTCTTCCCAAAAGATTTCCAGGATTTTCCAGAGGCAATGCTGATGGAATCGTTCCAGGAGTTGCATGTGACGTCTGTAGACAGTCCATGTCTCGTGGGTGTTTAGCAGGGTTGGGAGGACAATAGCTTTATAAACAAGCACCTTGGTATTCCTACGTATGTCCCGGTCCTCAAACACTCTCTGCTTCATTCGGAAAGAAAGCTGCACTTGCAGAGCTCAGGTGGTGTTGAATTTCAGTGTCAATGTTGACTTTTGTGGAGAGGTGCCTGCCAAGGGAACGGAAATGGTCAACAGACGGAGCTCACCCATGCTGTCCCCGGATTCGGACCTCCGACCTGTCAGATTGCAGGTGAAGGAGAGCAATAGAAGGTGCCTCTTTCTCCCTCTTGCAACCCCCCCCCCCCCCCCCCGCCTTGCTTTCCTGAACAGTTTCAGGAAACCCTTGTTGATCCTCTTCTCTGTGAAGCCAATTGAAAAGTTGTTAAAGTGAAACTTTACAGCTCTGTTATGTCTTTTCATTTATTTTCATGAGAATTGAATTACGGTGGCGTACCTGTCTCGGGCATATTAACAAAACAATTCATGTATAGAGCTCACTTAGAAACATGTGGCTCTTCCGTGCCAAAAATATCATTTTTATAAAAGCATAAGCAGGAAGGATAATATTTTTTTTTCGCCTCCTTCCTCAGAGATGAGTATATCTCTCAGTGTAATGTTGCATACAGGCTGGAGATTGCCTCTCCTATTGAATGGTATAATGAAAAATCAATCAGTTTAATGGTTGACAAACTTTGACATTCAAATAAAAACGTTCCTGGTATTTTCATCAAAGACCTGTAGGCAAAAACTAGATGCAGTGACTTTAATTTATGCAACAGTGGATGCCTGCCAAAACATAGTACAAATGACTGTATAATGAGACAATAATAACCATAAAGGAAGAGGGAAACAAGGGGGAAACGCGCACAACGAAAGGCCAAGCTTCCTTAGTTTTTAAGTGATTATAGAAATTTGCCAAACTCTACAGTATGGAAAGCCGTTCTCCGTACCGCTTGCTTTACAGCTCCCATCTTATTTTCAGAGCAATATATCCAAGACATCCGATGAGCGCAATGCCGAATCAGAGTTGGTTGCGATATTACAGAGAGGATTATGAACACCTTGCTGTGAGTTTTCCAGGCTGTCTGGTATTATTATTATTATTATTATTATTATTATTGTTATTATCCATATTTATATACCGCCTTTCTCAACCCGAAGGCGACTCAGAGCGGTTTACAAACGGCACAATTCAATGTCTACAATAACAAGAACAATTAAAACATTTAACATAAATGACATTTGATAAAATAAAATAAAACCCATAAAATTTTCCAGAAGCATTCTCTCCTGACGTTTTGCCCACATCTATGGCAGGTTTCCTCAGAGGTCGTGAGGTCTGTTGGAAACTAGGCAAGTGGAGTTTATATATCCCAGGGTGGGAGAAAGAGCTGTTGTCTGTTTGAGACAAGTGTGAATGTTGCAATTGGCCACCTTGATTAGCACTGAATGGCCTTACAGCTTCAAAGCCTGGTTGCTTCCTGGCTGGGGGAATCCTTTGTTGGGGAGTGTTAACTGGCCCTGGACTCTGTTGTCGAACGATTTCATGGCCAGAGTCACTGGGTTGCTGTGAGTTGTCCAAGATGTTCCAGAAGCATTCTCTCCAGAAGCATTCTCTCCTGTGGCAGGTTTCCTCAGAGGCTGTGAGGTCTGCTGGAAACTAGTCAAGTGTGGTTTATATATCTTTAGAATAATGTCCAGGGTGGGAGAAATTACTCTTACCTGCCTGAGGCAAGTTTGAATGTTGCAATTGGCCAGCTTGATTAGAACTGAATAGCCTGGCAGCTTCAAAGCCTGGCTGCTTCCTGCCTGGGGAAATGCTTTATTCGGAGGTGTTAACTGGCTCCTGATTGTGTTGTCGAAGGCTTTCATGGCCAGAATCACTGGGTTTCTGTGAGTTTTCCGGGCTGTATGGCCATGTTCCAGAAGCATTCTCTCCTGACATTTCACCCACGGCCATTCAATGCTAATCAAGTTGTCCAATTGCAACATTTACACTTGCCCCAAGCAGACAAGAGTTCATTCTCCCACCCTGGACATTCCACAGATATATAAACCTCACTTGCCTAGTTTCCAACAGACCTCACAACCTCTGGGGATGTCTACCATAGATGTGGGTGAACCGTCAGGAGAGAACGCTTCTGGAACATGGTCATGCGGCCTGGAAAACTCACAGCAACCCAGTCATCATCATCATCATGATTTCCCATTTCAAGCTTCTCTTCTCTGTCTAAACTTATTCATCTCCCTAAGCCGTTCCTCATAGGGATTGGTGCCTAGAGCTTTGGAGCTTCTCTGGACACTTTCCAGCTTGTCCGTCTCCTTCTTAAATTGCCCAGAACTGGACCAGTAATTCAGGTAAGATCCGACCAAAGCAGAATAAATGGGTATATTGTCTCGAAATGACCTCAAAGCACATTCTGAATGTCTTGTTGCATCCAGGTAAGTGGCACGGAGCATGAGAGTACAGCGTTGAAAATGCCACGGCCAACAAACCAATAGGTTTTTATGACTTCTGCCTGTCTTTTTTGCGCTCTGGAGTCTGCTTTCTCAGCATCAAGACTCAGAAGTCTTTGCTGGCCTGGCCTCTGTGTCAGCTCAGCATCAAATCCGGAAGGGTTTTCTGTCGCTTGCTTTGTTGTCAGCAGAACTAGGGGCGGAGGTGTGTGTGTTTAAAAAAGAAACATCCCCAAAAGTAGAGAAACATAATTTCATGGCTAACATAAGTATCAAAATGATTTACCCGTCTGGACTGCTTCACTTTCATCTCAGCTTCCAGGGCCTTCATTCATCAATGTTTTATTTCGAGGCGTATATCTCATTTTTACACAGCCGCCTTCTCCCTGGTTTCTCCACACCAGATGGTTGTGTTGCCCGTTTGCTCCTTTGTCCCAGGGATGAGAAATATGTCCTGGCTGCCGGTGGGCTTGGGCTCCGCTATATTTCATCCCTGTTTTGCTACAAGAAGAACAAAGGCCTTCGATCCGGCAAAAAAAGAGGGGCAGTAGGGCGCGACATCGGCCTGAAGTGTCTGTATGCTATATATTCTCCAACTATCCACGTTTGGAAGAGACGGTCCCAATTAATTCTCACCCATCCCACTTTTGCACTGTTTTTAAATAGTCCCGGTTTCTCTCACCTCCTCCCTCTTATAGAATCATAGAATCATAGAATCAAAGAGTTGGAAGAGACCTCATGGGCCATCCAGTCCAACCCCCTGCCAAGAAGCAGGAATATGGCATTCAAATCACCCCTGACAGATGGCCATCCAGCCTCTGTTTAAAAGCTTCCAAAGAAGGAGCCTCCACCACGTTCTGGGGCAGAGAGTTCCACTGCTGAACGGCTCTCACAGTCAGGAAGTTCTTCCTCATGTTCAGATGGAATCTCCTCTCTTGTAGTTTGAAGCCATTGTTCCGCGTCCTATTCTCCAGGGAAGCAGAAAACAAGCTTGCTCCCTCCTCCCTGTGGCTTCCTCTCACATATTTATACATGGCTATCATGTCTCCTCTCAGCCTTCTCTTCTTCAGGCTAAACATGCCCCGCTCCTTAAGCCGCTCTCATAGGGCTTGTGCTCCAGACCCTTGATCATTTTAGTCGCCCTCCTCTGGACACATTCCAGCTTGTCAATATCTCTCTTGAATTGTGGTGCCCAGAATTGGACACAATATTCCAGGTGTGGTCTAACCAAAGCAAAATAGAGGGGTAGCATGACTTCCCTAGATCTAGACACTAGGCTCCTATTGATGCAGGCCAAAATCCCATTGGCTTTTTTTGCTGCCACATCACATTGTTGGCTCATGTTTAACTTGTCCACGAGGACTCCAAGATCTTTTTCACACGTACTGCTCTCAAGCTTTCTCCCTTTTCTCTCAGCTTACTTCAGTTGCTGCAAATCATGCAAAAGTAGTTTGCACTCAGTTATCAGAGCAGAGGAGGGGACAAAGGCTGCATCTACATTAGTGTTTCTCAACCTTCCTAATGCCGCGACCCCTTAATACAGTTCCTCATGTTGTGGTGACCCCCCCAACCATAAAACTATTTTCGTTGCTAATTCATATTTACATTATGAATCATAATGTAAATATCTGATATGCAGGATGTGTTTTTCATTCACTGGACCAAACTTGGCACAAACTCCAATATGCCCGAATTTGCATACTTGTGGGGATGGGGATTGCTTTTGTCATTTGGGAGTTGTAGTTCCTGGGATTTATAATTCACCTACAATAAAGAGCATTAGGAATTCTACCAATGATGGAATTGAACCAAACTTCGCACACAGAACTCCCAACAAAAATACTGGAAGGGTTTGGAGGACATTGACCTTGTGTTTTGGAGTTGTAGTTGTGTTTTGGAGATGTAGTTCACCTACATCCAAAGAGCACTGCAGACTCAAACAATGATGAATCTAGACTAAACTTGGCACAAATACTCAATATGTCCAAATGTGAACATTGGTGGAGTTGGGGGGGGGGGGAATATACCTTGACATTTGGGAGTTGTAGTTGCTGAGATTTATAGTTCACCTACAATCAAAGAGCATTATGTACCCCACCAACTATGTAATTGAACCAAACTTGGCACACAGAACTCCCATGACCAACAGCAAATACTGGAAGGGTTTGGTGGGCACTGACCTTGTGTCTGGAGTTGTAGTTGACCTACATCCAGAGAGCACTGTGCACTCAAAGAATGATGGATCTCGGCCAAACTTGCCATGAATATTCAATATGCCCAAATGTAAGCACTGATGGAGTTTGGGGAAAATAGACCTTTGGGAGTTGTAATTGCTGGGATTTATAGTTCACCTACAATCTTGGCACAAATATTCAGTATACCCAAATGTGAACACTGGTGGTGTTTAAGGAACATAGACCTTGACATTTGGGAGTTGTAATTGATGGGATTTATAGTTAACCTACAACCAAATAGCATTCTAAACTCCACCAACTATGTAACTGGACCAAACTTGGCACACAGAACTCCCACAACCAACAGAAAATACTGGTGGGCATTGATCTTGAGTTTTAGAGTTGTAGTTCACCTACATCCAGAGAGCACTGTGGACTCAAACAATGATGGATCTGGACCAAACTTGGCACAGATACTCAATATGCCCAAATGTGAACACTGGTGGAGTTTGGGGAAAATAGACCTTGGCATTTTGGAGTTATAGTTGCTGGGATTTACAGTGCACCTACAATCATCACAACATGAAGTGTATTTTTTCTTTTTTTAATTTTTAATTTTAATTTATTCAAATAGTGTTTGTTGCATACTGTGCAATACTTTACAGCTATTAGTGTTCTGTAATGATTTCGCAGATAATATTTCTTTAAGGGGTCACAGTCTTCTATTTAAATAGTACATATAAAAGTATAAAAGTATATAAAAGGGCTGGTCCATGAGGTCATGAAGAGTCAGAAACGACTGAACGAATGAACAACAACAATAAAAGTATCATAGACTCTTACTTAACATTCGCTTGCTCCTTGTCTACGGTCTTATAGGATCCTCTCTCTATATATTTAGTTTAATTTTACATTGAGATGTTGAATAATTGGTTGCCATTCATTAACAAAGTGAGCTACCAGCTAAAGGTTATTCTGTAAATATCATAAATCTGGGGGGATTTGGACATGGATTTAAGTCTTGGACCGACTCTTGCCTCTATGCAACACCAACCATTATTACACAGAGCTCAACGGAAGGCGGATGTGAAATTTTATTATAATTTCATCTGGCCAATGCAAATGTTTGTAAAGAAGAGACAATGCCATACACACACACACACACACACACACACAAACACATATACACACTAGCTTGGGGACCCAGCGCTTCCCGGGTTATTTGAGAAAGGCAGTTTGTCTGTGCTCCAAGTTTAGTCCACATCCAATGTTGCAGGTAAACTATAGCTCCCATCTGCAAGTCCCATTATCCATGGTCCATCCTCCTCCAAACCGCATCAAAATGTAGAATGGGTCATGGGGACTCTGGGTGCCTAGTTAGGTCTTGATCAGTCATTGGTGTGGGTTGCAATGGTCTCAGGAAGTGAGTGAAGGTTCTGCAAGTCCCATCATCCCTGGTTCATTGGCCCACAAACCTCACCCAGATTTAGAGTGGGTCGTGGTGCCAAGTTTGCTCTTGATCAGTCATTGATGTGGGCTGCAGTAGTCTCAGGAAGTGAGTGATGATACTGCAAGTCCCGTAGTCCATGATCCATCCTCCAAACCGCATCAAAATGTAGAATGGGTCATGCGGGCTCTGGGTGCCAAGCTAGGTCTTGATCAGTCATTGGTGTGTGTTGCAATGGTATCAGGAAGTGATTGAAGGTATTGCAAGTCCCATCATCCCTGATCCATTGGCCCACAAACCCCACCTAGACATATAGTGGGTCATGGTGCCAAGTTTACTCTTAATCAGTCATTGATGTGGGTTGCAGTGATCTCAGGAAGTGAGTGATGATGCTACAAGTCCCATCATCAGGGTCGAAACTCCAAACCACAACAGGATGTAGAGTGAGTCATGTGCCAATTTGCTCTTGCTCCATCCTTCGTGGTGGTTGCAGTGGACTCAGGAAGTGAGCTAAAGTACTGCAAGTCCCATTGTCCATGGTCCATCCTCCTCCAAACTGCACCAGGATGTAGAGTTGGTCATAGAGGAAGTGTGTGTAGGACTGTATGGAGTGCCATTACCTTCCTTCTGCTGCAATGCACCCTGAGCCCTGCCACATGCACAAGGGAGGACCTTCTTGCAGCAACACCAGAAGCGCTCCAAGTGGCCAGATACTGGTCAAAGGACATTTAATCAACTCTCATACTCACAAATTTTGTAATCTGCTTGTTTGCTTTGTTCTGTTAGAAATGTAATATAATTTGACTGGTTGTTCTGACACGACAAATAAATAAATACCTTCCTTCTGGAGTGGTACCTATTGATCTACTCACATTTGCATGTTTTTGAATGGCTAGGTTGGTAGAAGCTGGGGCTAACAGCGGGAGCTCACCCTGCTCCCCGGATTTGAACCTGTGACCTTTTGATCAGCAAGTTCAGCAGCTCAGCGGTTTAAGCCAATGCACCACTGGGCCTCCATCTATCTATCTATCTATCTATCTATCTATCTATCTATCTATCTATCTATCTACCTATTTGAAATAAACCAGCATACCATGCACTTGCTTGGGCTGTGTCTTGGCGCTTTCTTGCAGAACAGAAGACTCAAAGCAAGAAACAACGCAGCAATGCTGCTAGATAAATCCTGTGCCTCCCGAATGGCACAACTTCAGTATTCTACCGGCCTGCAAGGGACTTGAGGAGGACGCCTTGGCTTTGTGGCTTGCATCTATCACCGCAGCCTCTCTCTTGCGGGACAGAGAAAAATGTCGCCCCCCACAACTGAACATCCTCATTTCTATGCTGCGAGAACTCATATTCATTTCTAGGAATGTTCCCAGCTTTGGCGGGGTAGTTTTTCTTAGCGGAGGCCCATAAGCGAAGCCACAGATGACCCGGTGAAGACACTCCATCAAGGAAATCATGGCTCGCTCGCCGGGCTTCGCATAAGTGATGCCCAACTGTCTTCAGATCCTATTAGAAGGCTCTGGGAAAATGTGTCCAGGAACTCTTAATACCGTCGGCTTTGGGTTTTTACTCCTCTCCTGTCACCGTTTGGGCTTCTGATGGACGAGCGCGATGTGAGCACAGTCCGCACGTAGCTCCATCTCTCCATCTCCAGGCAGGAGATGCACATTCAGAAATCTTGCAGAAAGCAACATACGAGAGTTGAATGAAAAGTAATGCCTCCACCTTCGTTACTTGGGTTTGGATGGAAATATTTGAATAAATCAAACGCAGAAATAATCCTTAGAATGTGCTCTTTAGCCACCACTATTCAGTTTTCCACACAATCACCAGACAATTGGATACATTTATGCCAATGATGAACAAGTTTTCTGAAGCCGTCACAGAAGAAGTTGACACTCTGTTTCTGCAACCCATCGTGCACAGATCTTCCGATGGCCAAGCAAATCAATAATGTGACCCACACGTTCTTGTGAAATCCCGATTATGCTTGAAATTTCTCTCTGAGTGATACAATGATCATCCTGAATTAATCTGTCAACCTTTTGCTTGTGAAACTCGGTGGTTGCTGTCACAGAACATCCAACTCTTCGTTTGTCACACAAGTCAGATATTGCCACCTCAACATCTTTAAACTTACTCACCCAACGATGCACGGTACTCACATCAACACAATCACCATAAACAGCTTGCATTTTCTGATGAATCTCCTTAGGGGTGACACCTTCTGCTGTCAAGAATTCAATGACTGCACGTTGCTCAAATCTCATTGACCGACCGTCTGTGCAGGGTTCCATTCTTTGCACTTTAGCAACACAACCGTTCAATGCTAAGGCTTCCCGCCAAAATGGAACTGTAAAGGAGAGTGTGCTGGTACAGGTGTACCAAAAGCTCCAACTTCCCTTTCTTTCTTTGAGTGTTTGCATGTATTCCAAGGTTCCATGCATTTTGGAATAAGGTGGCTTCCCTTGGTTTGCAATTATAGGGCCAACGACCCATCAATCATTGTTAAGTTTTGGTTCCGCCCCTTTCCCCAGGGCTCTGGGAGGAGAGGGAGCCATTTTAGGTCAGTCTTGCATTGGAAAGCTTAGCTACAGGACATGGATTAGCTCCACCTGTAGAGAAGCTTAGTTTCTCACAGCATCCGGGGGAAATTCCAGGGGGAAACAGTTCCAAAGGACTCCAGCAAGAGAATCTACAAAGCCTTGATTGGTAGGTCTACTCGGGACCCAAGAAGCAGTTTGGAGCCGGGAGTAGAGCCCACACCAGCAAAGTTTAGAAAGTAGATTGCCCAAGGAGGGGTTAAAAAGGGTTTTCCTCTTAAAGAAAAGAAACAGTTCACGAAGCCAGTTGCCTGTCCCTTGTGGACAAGATTAAGAAAGCCACCAGTTGATTCAAAGCCTTGAAACATTTGTTTAATTTGTTGAAGATCTAAGAAGTATGTGATTGTTTGTTGAAGACTTAAGCAATAATAAAGGGCCATGTTAAACCTTTCAAACTTCTAAAAACTCCGTATAGGAAAATCCTTAGGGCCTCTCACTCGAGGCACCCCGGTTTCCCGCTGGGCACAAAGAGCACGTCCTTTTCAAAAGCCAACTGCTATAGACCCAGTGCGTGACAGCACAGAGAGTCTACTGAACAAGCCAGTACCTGTTGCATAACAGTACTGCCATCTGTTGAGGAGTTACAAAGGTGGAGGCATTACTTTTCATTCAACCCTTGTAGACTGATGAGAGAGAGGACGTCCTGAGAAAATAGAGCAAGGGGTCACCTCTGGCCTGGGTTTGCCCATTCCTGCTATACACTAACTATGGAAAGCTAGCTTCTCAAGAGGACTGATTGTTAGATCTTAGTTAATCAATGAATCATGAATTTATGGAAGGAAAAATAACAAATATGTCAAAAATCTATATTTCCAAGATCTGTGTTTTCAAAATGAGAAATGAGTGTCTGAGAAATTGTGTAGAATCCCAGTTAGAAGGTTTTAATATCACTTTATAGACCCAAGCCTTGTCTTCTGATGTTTCCTTACTTCCCATAGCCATGTAATGACTGTTGCAACATTTCCACTGCACAATCATGACAAATATTTAGTCTGGATGGTTCTCCCATCGATTGATCTAAATCACTTAAATGCCTGAGAGTTCCTGCGATAGCAATCCATTAACGGGATTCCAGATCCTTTACGCAATCGGTTGTTATGACTCCTGATGGACAAAGAAATGGATTCCAATCACTGGCTTTTTCTTGACTTTTTTGATATCATCACTTTTTGGCCCCTTGGGTAGATTCATTTATTTATTTATCGTGTCAGGGGCAACCAGAAAATTGTATTACATTTCTAACAGAACAAAAACAAACAAACAGACAAAGCACAAAATTTGCAGGCTTGGTAGTTGTTTAAATGTCCTTTGACCAGTAGCTGGCCACTTGGAGTGCCTCTGGTGTTGCCGCAAGAAGGTCCTCCATTGTGCATGTGGCAGGGCTCAGGGTGCATTGCAGCAGGTGGTCAGTGGTTTGCTCTTCTCCACACTCGCATGTCGTGGATTCCACTTTGTGGCCCCATTTCAGAAGGTTGGCTCTGCATCTCGTGGTGCCAGAGCGCAGTCTGTTCAGCGCCTTCCAAGTCGCCCAGTCTTCTGTGCGTCCAGGGGGGAGTCTCTCATTTGGTATCAGCCATTGATTGAGGTTCTGGGTTTGAGCCTGCCACTTTTGGACTCTCGCTTGCTGAGGTGTTCCAGCGAGTGTCTCTGTAGATCTTAGAAAACTATTTCTTGATTTATGTCATTCACGTGCTGGCTGATACCCAAACAATGGATGAGCTGGAGATGTCACTGCCTTGGTCCTTTCACTATTGGTTGCTACTTCCCGGCAGATGTCAGGTGGTGCAATGCCGGCTAAACAGTGTAATTTCTCCAGTGGTGTAGGGTGCAGACACCCCGTGATAATACAGCATGTCTCATTAAGAGCCACATCCACTGTTTTAGCATGTTCAGATGTGTTCCACACTGGGCATGCATACTCAGCAGCAGAGTAGCAAAGCACAAGGGAAGATGTCTTCACTGTATCTGGTTGTGATCCCCAGGTTGTGCCAGTCAGCTTTCATATGATATTATTTCTATCACCCACTTTTTGCTTGATATTCAGGCAGTGCTTCTTGTAGGTCAGAGCACGGTCCAGAGTGACTCCTCCCAGGTATTTGGGTGCGCTGCAATGCTCCAGTGGGATTCCTTCCCAGGTAATCCTCAGAACTCGGGATGCCCCTTGGGTAGATAAAGCAAAGATTTTGAAAAATGTAGTAAAATATTAAATACATTGATGATCATAACTTCCCATACGTACTATATAAGTTCCTGTGAATCCAAGTCTTAGCACAGGGTTAGTCTCCTTTATCTGAAATGCTTGGGACAATTAGTTTTGGGAATTTTGGAATACCTGTATTTACATATCTCGAGCCCCCGGTGGGGCAGTGGGTTAAAGCACTGAGCTGCTGAGCTTGTTGATCGAAAGGTCGCAGGTTCGATTCCGGGGAGCGGCGTGAGCTTCCGCTGTCAGCCCTAGCTTCTGCCAACCTAGCAGTTCGAAAACTTGCAAATGTGAGTAGATCAATAGGTACCGCTCCGGCGGGAAGGTAACGGCGCTCCATGCAGTCATGCTGGCCACATGACCTTGGAGGTGTCTATGGACAACGCTGGCTCTTCGGCTTAGAAATGGAAATGAGCACCACACCCCAGAGTCAGACATGACTGGACTTAATGTCAGGGGACTACCTTTACCTTTACCTAGATCCCCCAAATATGACTCTACAGAAAGAGGAGGAGATGTGTATAGGAGATTCCCTTGAAAATGGACACCACCCAAAATATTCCAATGCTCTAATTTTCTGGATTGTTTTGAGTGTTCGGTTTTCCGATCTGTCAGCTATGGTTGGGGGAAAAACATTGTTTCCAAGCAGGAGGGAACTCTGAAGATAAACTCATTAATTCAGATGCCATGGTGACGATGAGCATCATTCAAACAGCAGCAAGGAAATGAATGGTTCTATAGCCAAGCCAGGGATGGGATGATAAGATGTGGAGACCGCATGGTGAATGATGAAGATGAAAAGAACTATTGAACAGCTTCCTCATTCACGGAGCCTCATCCATCCTCGGCAGCGACAGGCAGTCAAGGTAGCACTGAGACAAAATAAAATCCCCAAATTGAAATGGAAAGTGATCATGCAATTAGGCTTCTTGTAAAATATACACATGGGAAACAAGTCAGGTTCAAAGCAGAGACTGACACATCTTCTCAGAAGACCCCAGAAATGCTTCTTTTCCTCATATCCCTAGAAAGAGAACAACACTTCGCAGAATAATCTCTTAAATACTTTCAAGATGCAGTTCTTCCTTGCTCATATTATGTTGTGGAAACACGTTTGTTTGGAGAAGGTGCAAAAAAAACTCACATCACTCTTTGGAGATACAGTAGTAAAACACATTCATGCACATGTTGGAGCAGTGGTTCTCAACCTTCCTAATGCCGTGACCCCTTAATACAGTTCGTCATGTTGTGGTGACCCCCAACCAGCGAATTATTTTCATGACAACTTCACAACTGTCATTTTGCTCCTGTTATGAAGCATAATGTAAATATCTGATATGCAGGATGTATTTTCATTCACTGGACCAAATTTGGCCAAAATACCCGATACGCCCAAATTTGAACACTGGTGACATTGGGTGGTGGATTGATTTTGTCATTTGGGAGTTGTAGTTGCTGGGATTTATAGTTCACCTACAATCAAAGAGCATTCCGAACTCCACCAATGATGAAACTGAACCAAACTTGGCACACAGAATTCCCATGACCCACAGAAAATACTGGAAGGGTTTGATGGGCATTGACCTTGAGTTTTGGAGTTGTAGTTCACCTACATCCCGAGAGCACTGTGGACTCGAACAATAATGGATCTGGACCAAATTTGGCATGACAATCAATATGCCCAAATGTGAACTCTGCTGGAGTTTGGGGAAAATAGACCTTGACATTGGGAGTTGTTACTGGGATTTATAGTTCACCTACAATCAAAGAGCATTCTTAACCCCACCAACGATAGAATTGGGCCAAACTTCTCACACAGAACTCCCATGACCAATAGAAAATACTGTTTTCTGATGGTCTTTGGCGACCCCTCTGACACTCCCTTGCGACCCCCCTAGGGGTCCCGACCCCCAGGTTGAGAAACACTGTGTTGGAGGAAAAAAGAAGAAACTTGAGGATGTCTTTCCCACAGGGCTTAAGGCAGGAAACCCAAATAGTGATAATGCCCGTGAAAGCTCCTTCTGCAGCTGAGATAACGGTTTAAGCCACTTGGTGGCAACATTTCAAATCGGAGTTTCAAATACCTGAAAGTTTTGCAAGTTGACGTTGAAGGATTGTTGAGAAAATGTTAGGCAACAATGAGAAGCTTCCACTTGCCAAAGGATTCTTGAAGTAGCTGATCTTTCCATATTTCAACTCCTTACTTACTTACTTACTTACTTACTTAGGCGATCCCTCGTTGACTGAGTAGGATAATCCGCCAGGGTGGGTCCGTAAGTGACTGTAGAGCCCTATTCTTGATCTGCATCTTCTTCCGCGGTGAGGGCATTGGTTTCCACATGGAAGGCGGTCTCAGTCGGGGTTGGCTTGACATGCCTTCCTCTTGGCATGTTTCTCTTTTTCGCCCTCCATTTGTGCCTCTTCAAATTCTGCAGCACTGCTGGTCACAGCTGACCTCCAGCTGGAGCACTCAAGGGCCAGGGCTTCCCAGTTCTCAGTGTCTATGTCAGAGTTTTTAAGGTTGGCTTTGAGCCCATCTTTAAATCTCTTTTCCTGTCCACCAACATTCCGTTTTCCGTTCTTGAGTTCGGAATAGAGCAACTGCTTTGGGAGACGGTGGTCAGGCATCCAAATAACGTGGCCGGTCCAGCAGAGCTGATGGTGGAGGACCATCACTTCAGTGCTGGTGGTCTTTGCTTCTTCCAGCATGCTGACATTTGACTGCTTGTCTTCCCAAGAGATTTGCAGGATTTTCCGGAGGCAGCGCTGATGGAATCGTTCCAGGAGTTGCATGTGACGTCTGTAGACAGTCCACGTCTCGCAGGTGTAAAGCAGGTGTAAACAAGCACCTTGGTATCCCTACGGATGTCCCAGTCCTCAAACACTCTCTGCTTCATTTGGAAAAATGCTGCACTCGCAGAGCTCAGGTGGTGTTGTATTTCGATGTCGATGTTGACTTTGGTAGCGAGGTGGCTGCCAAGGTAGCAAAAATGGTCAACATTTTCTAATGTTACACCGTTAAGCTGTATCTCTGGCATTGTAGAAGGATTGGCCGGTGACTGCTGGAAATCATCTATCGGACAGATGGCAAGCTATTTAACCTCAGCAGACTGAAAACCAAAACCAAGGTTACAACAACATCTGTTATAGAACTCCACTATGCTGATGACAATGTCATCTGTGCGCATTCAGAAGAAGACGTACAAGCCACTCTAAACACCTTCGCAGAAGCATACGAGAAGCTTGACCTGTCATTGAACATCGAGAAAACTAAAGTGCTGTTCCAGCAGTCACCAGCCGATTTCCACTCAAGCTGACATGATTGACGGATGGTGCATGGGTAAGTATGTGGATGAGAAAATCACCACTGAATTTGGCATCTCTTTGAATGCTATCATTTCATTTATGCATATTAAGACCCATACATCCGTGTCTGCCAGGGCTATTGAGATCCACAATGTGTAACGTTATTAGAACAAATGGAGCAATTATTTCTAATTTTTATATGTATTCACTTAATGTATTGCAGCTGAGACCCCGGTGGTGCAATGGGTTAAACTCTTGTGTCAGCAGGACTGCTGACCAAAAGGTCAGTGGTTCGAATCCGGGGAGTGGGGTGAGCTCTCATCTGTCAGCTCCAGCTTCTCATGCGGCGACATGAGAAAAGCCTCCCACAGGATGGTAAAGCATCCAAACGTCCCCTGGGCAACATCCTTGCAGACGGCCAATTCTCTCACACCAGAAGTGACTTGCAGTTTCTCAAGTCGCTCCTGACATGAAAAAAGGAGGAAAAAAACACATTAGAGCTCCTTTCCAAGAAACCAGAAACTCTGCATCTAAATCAGCACAAGCAACTGTTATGTAAATGTGTGCCTTCTTTTTCAGTGAAATGTAAATAGACTTTTTTTTAAGTGGAAATGCAAAATATTTGGATTTTTTAGGCTTCATTTTTATCTCCCTTGTCTTCACCGACTTGTTTTCTGTCATTTCTGTTCTGATTTGCTTTTACTGACCTCTGCTGGGAAACACAAAATATGATCATTGTCTCTATTCCTTGACATAAGCCAGATCCGTGGCTTATGACTGACTATAAATGGTAACCATGCTGCTCAGGCTAAGCTGTCTTGAAGTGATTAATGAGGAAGACTTCAAGACTGAACTATTGATTACCTGCTTTCTCATTAAGTATCACTGCTTTTTGCAAACTGTTCTATTTATTACATTTATATCCCGCCTGATTCCCAATTCTTACTTAGGCGATCCCTTGTAGTCCGAGGATGATGGTCCTCCAAGTGTAGTATCCTGGCGGTGGGTCCGTAGCTGACTCTGGAGCCCTATTCTTGATCCACATATTCTCCCACAGTGAAGGCATCGGTTTCCAGGTGGAAGGCAGTCCCGGTCAGAGTTGGCTTGACATAGCTTCCTCTTGGCACATTTCTCTCTTTCGCCCTCCATTTGCGCCTCTTCAAATTCTGCAGCACTGCTGGTCACAGCTGACCTCCAACAGAATGCTTCTGGAACATGGCCATGCAGCCTGGAAAACTCACAGCAACCCAGTGATTCTGGCTATGAAAGCGTTCAACAACAACAACATACAAAGGTTGAATGAAAAGTAATGCCTCCACCTTCATAACTCCTCAACAGATGGCAGTACTGGTATGTGGCATGTACTGGCTTGTTCAGTAGACTCTCCTCTGCAGTTTCATTTTAGCATTGAACGGTTGTGTTGTTAAAGTGCAAAGTATGGAACCCTGCGCAGATGGTCAGTCAATGCGACTTAAGCAACGTGCTGTCATTGAAGGTTTCACCCCACAGGAGATACATCAGAGAATGCAAGCTGTTTATGGTGATTGTGTTGATGCGAGTACTGGACATTGTTGAGAGAGTAAGTTTAAAGATGCTGAGGTGGGAATATCTGACTTGCGTGACACACAAAGAATTGGACTGAAAAGGGCTTTGAGTGAAATTAGCAATAGCTAAAGCTTTTAGCAACAAAACAAAGAAGAAATGTACCCCTCCCTGCAGTGGAAGACAAATTTGTCAGAAGGAGGAGAGTGTTAAAAGACATGAAGTTTTGCACCCCCCTCTCAGAGGTGACATTTAAAGTGCATGCTAGCAAAATTACTCAGTTTACATAGGAAATAGGTTTGCGGTGAAGCACAAAGTTGCAGGAAAGAACAAATTGTGGTTTTGACAAACAAAGGTTCAAGAAACTGCTGATAATCAACAAGTTGGAGAGAGGGGGTGTTGGAAAGAGTAAATGGTCAACCGTCAAAGGTACTGCGAAGGAGCTCGGGCTCCAAATTCGGTAAGGGAGGTCTCAGGAGAGAGAAGTTACGATTTATTATTTATTATCCTTAATGGTGCCACCAATTTGGTAATGTGAGGTAATTTTGGGAGATTGGGCACACTAAACGCAGAATTAATGGAGATGAGGCAGTTTTACAATCAAAGAGAACAAGTTTATTTTGAAACAAAGCGTATGGTTGCAGTTTGGTGATAAACTTGGAAAATACTTGGAGAACGTTACATATAACTTGGTTGCGATACAGTTCAGTCTTCTGATGTTACAACTTATAAATAACCTTTGCTGTGGTGAAGCACTTTATTAAACAATGGTTCCTGAGGTGAATAGTCTTCCTGTTTGACCCTTCCGTGATCAAACCTCAGATCTCTAGTTCACTTTTAACTAGTGATCTAAACGAGCTTCTATTAGTCTTCTCTAACTAATAAAACTAATAAGGTTTCCCCTTCAGCCTTCCCGAACTGAAGAAACCTCCGACTATTCACAAACACTGCTTCTCTACTTCCCACTCTCTCTCTCTCCCTCAACTCTTCGCTTCCCTGAGCCTAAACCTAACTCTTCATTCCTCTGAGCCTCAACCCTGACTCTTCATGACTGTGCACTCTTCTGAGCCTAAACCCTAACTCTTCATGACTCTTCACTCCTCTGAGCATAAAACCTAACTCTTCATGACTCTTCACTCCTCAGAGCATAAAACCTAACTCTTCATGACTCTTCACTCCTCAGAGCATAAAACCTAACTAACTTTTAACTGTCGCTTTTCAAAACTCCCCTCTCTAAGCTCCTCCCACTTCTCTACAGCATTGTTTCCATGGTAACACACTCCTCACAGCTAGGCCGCTCCAGCATTAGCATCGTTTCCATGGTAACACACTCCTCACAGCTAGGCCGCTCCAGCATTAGGGCAACCAGTGTAAACACAAATACAGTTATAATAATATCATTTACAATCAATACAGTTTATAATCATATCATTTACAATCAACTTCTGTACAGGTACTTTCCATTTTGCTTTGTTTACTTGAGGGTATAAAGGTTTGCAGAAATCAAGGAGGGGCGCAGCAGTCATTTGCAAACGTTGGTGCCTGTGTGCACTTAACGTGGCTGTCCGACTTCTTCATGAAGAAACTAAAATAAACCTTGTTTTTGATCTTTTTGGGGACTGTCTCCTTCCTTATGTGCTCCTGTGATGTGGACCTAAGAAGACCCCATTTAGGGTCTCTAACAGGACGTCCTGTGACAGCAACCAACAAATTTCACAAGCAAAAGGTTGAGAGATTGATTCAAGACAATCATCGTATCACTCAGAAACAAATTTCAAGCATAATCAGAATCTCACAAGAATGTGTGGGTCACATTATTGCTTTGCTTGGGTATTGGAACATCTGTGTATTATTTATTTATTTATTTATTTATTATTTGCTTTATTTCTATACCGCGTTTTTCAGCCTAATTAGGCGACTCAATGCGGTTTACACAATGCAGGTTATCACAACAATAAACAGTTAAAAACACATCATACACAATAGCAAAATCAACAATTATTATCAATTCATAACAGAGCAAAATCCATTCTCATAATCCTTGTGCCATTCCTATGTTCAATTTTACCGTCTTCCTGTGTTCAGTTGCACTGTTTAGCCAAACGCTTGCTCGTAGAGCCAAGTCTTAACCTTCTTCCGAAACGCCAGCAGCGAAGGAGCCTGTCTGATGTCTATAGGTAGGGCATTCCATAGCCGAGGGGCCACCACCGAGAAGGCCCTGTCCCTCGTCCCCGCCAACCGTGCCTGTGACGCAGGCGGGACCGAGAGCAGGGCCTCCCCGGACGATCTTAATGTCCGCGTCGGTTCATAGGTGGAGATGCGTTCAGAGAGGTAAGTGGGGCCGGAACCGTTTAGGGCTTTGTAGGCTAACGCCAGTACCTTGAATTGTGCCCGGTAGCAGATTGGCAGCCAGTGGAGCTGGCTCAACAGAGGAGTGGTATGCTCCCTGAGTGCCGCTCCTGTTAACAACCTGGCTGCCGAGCGCTGGACCATCTGAAGCTTCCGGGCAGTCTTCAAGGGCAGCCCCACGTAGAGCGCGTTGCAGTAATCTATGCGGGATGTAACCAGGGCGTGGACTACCGTGGCCAAGTCAGACTTCCCAAGGTACGGGCGCAGCTGGCGCACAAGTTTTAATTGTGCAAATGCTCCCCTGCTTACCGCCAGGGGTATGTTGAGAGAACTGTGAGATGCTGGTTGCAGAAACAGAGTGTCGACTTCTTCCGTGATGGCTTCAGAAAACTTGTTCATCGTTGACAGAAATGTATCCAATTGTCTGGTGATTATGTGGAAGAGTGTATAGTGGTAGTTAAAGAGCACATTCTAAGGATTATTTCTACGTTTAATTTATTAAGATATTCCCACCCAAACCCAAGTAAGGAAGGTGGAGGCATTACTTTTCATTCAACCCTCGTCTTAAAGCATTTATTCCAGTAGAGGGAGCTATTTTCTTAGTTTTGTTTTCCTTGGAGTGGAGAGCACCTTCCTTTCCAAACCCAAATGAGTGCACTGCTTTATCAATGACACTATGTAACACAACTTTTGTTTCTGGGTTACAAATGTCATTTCCTAATTGGTTCTATTATAAAATGCATGGAAAAAGTTTATTAAATTACAAAAACGTTGTTTTTGTAAGACTTCCTGGGGCACATTTTGCTATAATTTCTCAATGAATATCTTTTCAAATCTCAACCAATTCAACCTAGTTTGTAACAGCCACAAAAAATGAAGTTTTTGGAGTAGTACAACTACTTTCAAAGTATGTACCACACCATTAAACAGGAAATAACAGGAAATAACACTTTCAAACCAGGAAAAAAATTTACATAGTGTTTCGGTTTTTTTTTTCATGTCAGGAGCGACTCGAGAAACTGCAAGTTGCTTCTGGTATGAGAGAATTGGCCATCTGCAAGGGGATGCCAGGACGTTTTGATGTTTTACCATCCTAGTGGGAGGCTTCTCTCATGTCCCCGCATGGGGAGCTGGAGCTGACAGAGGGAGCTCATCCCCAGATTCAGTCCTGCCGGCACATAAGTGGCTCAGGGGGAAAAGGAAGGGGCCTGAGGCTGTTAGGAATTGTGGGAGTTGAAGTCCAAAACACCTGGGAGGACCCAAGTTTGCCCATGCCTGGACTAGATCCCCTTTGAGATCCCTTCTGGCTCTGTTCTAATCATGACGTTCCCAATCACGGAACCATATCTTCCATGCCTTGTGAGAACCAACTCTGGGAGCTTGTTCATGCTGATATTGCCCTTGTGTGCATAGGTTTCCTCGTTTCAGTATGTTTTCTTTTGATCCAGCTGCTGTTGCCTACAGATGTTTATCAGAATCTTCTCCCAGGCTGGCCCTCATTTCCATTGTACACACCCTGTGGCCCTTTCCTTCATGCTGACTTCCCAAAAGTCCTGGAATGTTTTGCCCAACCTCTGGACCACCAACTAGCCTTGGATTCAATGTGTGAAGGCGAAGTGTGCTAGAACGGTCTTGGGAAAGAGCGTCCAAATCAGTAGGAGGCCAAATAAAGTTTTCGGTATCAATGTAGTAACTCAGAGGTTCTCAAACTGTGCTCTGCAGAGCTCTTGGGAACTGAACTGGCGGGCTCCTGGAGTTTCTGCTACTACTACTACTACTACTACTTCTACTACTTCTACTACTGCAAATACTCTCCATCCATCTGCCACTGGTCAAACTCATTTCTGATACACACACACACACACACACACATTAGCCGTCCCCTGCCATGCGTTGCTGTGGCCCACATGGGGGTTCTGTGTGGGAGGTTTGGCCCAATTCTATCGTTGGTGGGTTCGGAATGCTCTCTGATTGTAGGTGAACTATAAATCCCAGCAACTATAACTCCCAAATGTCAAGAGTCTATTTCCCCCAAACTCCACATCTGGCCATATTGAGTATTCGTGTAGATTTTGGTCCAGATCCATCATTGTTTGAGTCCACAGTGATCTCTGGATGTAGGTGAACTACAACTCCAAAACCAAAGGATACTGCCACCAAACCCTTCTAGTATTTTCTGTTGGTCATGGGAGAACTGTGTGCCAAGTTTGGTTCAATTCCATCATTGGTGGGGTTCAGAATGCTCTTTGATTGTAGGTGAACTATAAATCCCAGCAACTATAACTCCCAAATGTCAAGATTCTATTTCCCCCAAACTCCACATCTGGGCATATTGAGTATTCGTGTAGATTTTGGTCCAGATCCATCATTGTTTGAGTCCACAGTGATCTCTGAATGTAGGTGAACTACAACTCCAAAACCAAAGGACATTGCCCATCAAACCCTTCCAGTATTTTCTGTTGGTAATGGGAGAACTGTGTGCCAAGTTTGGTTCAATTCCATTGTTGGTGGGATTCAGAATGCTCTTTGATTGTGGGTGAACTATATATCCCAGCAACTACAACTCCCAAATGACAAAATCAATTTTTTTGAGTGAAGGACATACATTGGGTTGTTAGGTGTCTTGTGTCCAAATTTGGTATCAATTCATCCAGTGGTTTTTGAGTTCTGTTAATCCAACAAACGAACATTACATTTTTATTTATATAGATATAGATTTGAAATTGACTGCATAACATTCTACTTATGACACTATGTAATAGTCATACAGGAGTCCATCGATTATCTTTTATGGATTGCAAATCCCAGAATCCCCCAACCTTTATGGGAGATGTTCTCCAGAAAAGGTAACTGTTTTATAACTAGCTGTCCCCTGCCACGTGTTGCTGTGGCCCAGTCTGGTGATCTGGAAAATAAAGTAATGAGAAAGTGTTGGTTTGTAATATATGTAATGTCTTGATGCTTCCGGGTAAACAGTATTTCTTGCTGTTTCTTTGTCAGTGTTGATGTGGAGAGTGTCTGGTTTGCCTACTCTGGAACATGCAACATATCATTGTCCTTTAGGGGTCCCTTTCACATCTGTGATACTATATCTGTGTGTGTGTGTGAATCATATATAACTATCTATATCTATGGCTGGATGGCTCTTTGTCCGGAGGGCTTTGATTATGTTTTTTTGCCCTGGTGAAGGGAATTGGACTGGATGGCCTTAAGTATTTTCTGTTGGTCATGGGGGTTCCGTGTGGGAAGTTTGCCCCAATTCTGTCGTTGGTGGGGTTCAGAATGCTCTTTGATTGTAGGTGAACTATAAATTCCAGTAACTACAACTCCCAAACGTCAAGGTCTATTTTCCCCAAACTCCATCTGTGTTCATATTTGGGCATATTGAGTATTCATGCCAAGTTTGGTCCAGATCCATCATTGTATGAGTCCACAGTGCTCTCTGGATGTAGGTGAACTACAACTCCCAAACTCAAGGTCAATGCCCACTAATTGCCCGTGTTGGTCATGGGAGCCCTGTGTGCCACATTTGGTTCAATTTCATCACTGGTGGAGTTCAGCATGCTCTTTGATTGTAGGTTAACTATCAGTCCCAGCAACTACAACTCCCAAATGACAATTTTAGGTTCTTGTGGGTTTTTTCGGGCTATATGGCCATGTTCTAGAGGTCCATGCTTGTGGACAATTTCAACAGAAAGGAGGAGACTATGAAAATGAACAAAATCTGGCTACCGGTATTAAAAAACTCTAAAATTGCAACAGCAAAACAACAGAGAGGAAACAATCAGGCACAGATTAACACCTCTCAACAAAAGATTACCCCAGGCTCAGCCAGTTGAAACATTCACACCTAGCTCCAGCAGAGAAGAGCTCTTTGCCCCACCCCAGCCATTCCACAGATACATAAACCCATTTTCCTAGTTCCAACAGACCTCACTACCTCTGAGGATGCTTGCCATAGATGCAGGCGAAACGTCAGGAGAAAATGCCTCTAGAACATGGCCACATAGCCCGAAAAAACCCACAAGAACCTAGTGATTCCAGCCATGAAAGCCTTCGACAATACATAAAATCAATTTTTTTAAGTGATGGTCACTCCTTGGGTTAGTAGGTGTCTTGTGGCCAAAATTGGCAGCAATTCATCCAGTGGTTTTTGAGTTCTGTTAATCCCACAAACGAACATCACATTTTTATTTATATAGATGTGGAGTAAAAGTGTACTGGAATATCTTTCATCTGGCTTGAACAATAGGGTTGAGTTTAACAATGATAATAGTAATAATAATACATTTATTACCTGCCTCTCCCTGCGGCTGGAGTTTAGTTTACATTATCTGTAAGATTATAGGCAGCTGGCTTATAAATACAATTGGGCAAAGCATTCTGTATACTCAACATTGCCTTGATTGATTTCTCAGCGCTGACATCCTCCTCCGCACTCTTCCTCCCCTCCAAAAAATGCAGATGCAGGATAATAAGGGAATGGATTCCTTGGAGAACCACGCCTGAGCATCCACTCCCCATTTTGCAATGCGGCCGAAGAGCCAGCACAGCATTCCCAAAGGCATCTCACTTTGACATGGAGTTTCTATAAGTTCAAGTAAGGAAAGAAAGTGAATTTGTGGGCTTTTCATAGGGCGGGGTGGTTGTTATCGCTGGAGCGACACAGCCCACAGATGGGAGACCTAGGCTGGATCTGCACTGGCATATAATCCAGATGATCAAAGCAGATAATTCAGATTATCTAGAATCATAGAATCAAAGAATCAAAGAGTTGGAAGAGACCTCATGGACCATCCAGTCCAACCCCCTGCCAAGAAGCAGGAATATTGCATTCAAATCACCCCTGACAGATGGCCATCCAGCCTCTGTTTAAAAGCTTCCAAAGAAGGAGCCTCCACCACACCTCCATATAATCCTACACCATATAATCCAGTTCAAAGCAGACAATCTGGATTGTATATAGCATTGAGAGACACTCATTGGAACATCTCAGCAGTGAGAGTCCAAAAGTGGCAGGCTAAAACCCAGAACCTCAATCAATGGCTGATGCCAAATGAGAGACTCCCTCCTGGGCACACAGAAAACTGGGCGACTTGGAAGGCACTAAATACGACTTCTGACCAAAAGGTTGGTGGTTCAAATCCAGAGAGTGGGGTGAGCTCCCATCTGTCAGCTCCAGCTTCTCATGCAGGGACATGAGAAAAGCCTGTCATAGGATGGTAAAACATCCAGGTGTCCCCTGGGCAATGCCCTTGCAAACGGCTAATCCTCTCACACCAGAAGCGACTTGCAGTTTCTCAAGTCTCTTCTGACACAAAAAAAATGTCATGGAAAGTGTAATTTGGTGAAGCTTTGAGAAATTGTAGTGAAAGTGGCATCAAACTACAATTAATTCCATATTTGGGGTGCACCCTGTGTAACTGAGAAGTTTCATGTTTGTTGGATTTGGATTTGCCGGAAGGACTAACACTTATTTCTAATTGCTGGAATGAAATTTGGAGTTACTGCAATGCAAGAAATGCGTGGGTTAAAATAATCTGGAACGGGAGCCAGGATTCTTAGTTTGAGGGGGAAATTTTCCTGCGCCCTCCATTGGTATGTCTTATTCTTTATGTTTTCCAACTATTTCCACCTGATACCACATTCTTTGGAGAAAATTCCAAAAAAATATTATTTGGGTTTCAGCTCTCTCTTGTCCTTGCCAAGGCCGAGCTCGGCCTGTCATTAAACATCGAGAAAACCAAAGTGCTCTTTCAGCAGGCACCGGCCAATCCCCCTCCAATGCCAGAAATACAGCTTAATGGTGTAACATTAGAAAATGTTGACCATTTCCGCTCCCTTGGCAGCCACCTCTCTACCAATCAACATTGACACTGAAATTCAACACTGCCTGAGCTCTGCAAGTGCATCATTTTTCCGAATGAAGCAGAGAGTGTTTGAGGACCAGAACATCCGTAGAGACACCAAGGTGCTTGTTTATAAAGCTATTGTCCTCCCAACCCTGCTATACACCTGCGAGACGTGGACTGTCTACAGACGTCACATGCAACTCCTAGAACGATTCCATCAGCGCTGCATCTGAAAAATCCTGCAAATCTCTTGGGAAGACAAGCGGACAAATGTCAGCATGCTGGAAGAAGCAAAGACCACCAGTGTTGAAGTGATGGTCCTCCGCCATCAACTTCGCTGGACTGGCCATGTTGTCCCAATGCCTGACCAGTGTCTCCCAAAGTAGTTGCTCTATTCCAAACTCAACGGAATGTTGGAGGACAGGAAAAGAGATTCAAAGATGGGCTCAAAGCCAACCTTAAAGCTCTTGCATAGACACTGAGAACTGGGAAGCCCTGGCCCTTGAATACTCCAGTTGGAGGTCAGCTGTGACCAGCAGTGCTGCAGAATTTGAAGAGCTATGAATGGAGGGCAAAAGAGAGAAACGTGCCAAGAGGAAGGCGCGTCAAGCCAACCCTGACTGGGGCCACCTTCCACCTGGAAACTGATGCCCTTATTGTGAGAGAAGATGCAGATCAAGAATAGGGCTCCACAGTCACCTATGGACCCACCGCACACTGCACATTGACCCTGGAAGACTATCCTACTCGGACAACGAGGGATCACCTAAGTAAGTAAGTACAACTTGATGGGACCACAAGATCTTCTCATCCACCGCCAGGATACTACATTTGGAGGACCATCATCCTTGGACTACGAGGGATAGCCTAAGTAAGTAAGTAAGTAAGTAAGTAAGTAAGTAAGTAAGTTTAGTCCTTGCAGCTGATAACATTGCAAAACCTGTTCTGAGAAGATACTTTCCATCACAGATTAAGAGATCCAGGTAATGGCACACCTTCAGTTGTATTCATCTCGCTTCAAATAGGAGTCAAAACCTAGTTATGCCTTGCAAAGTAAAGAAGTTTGGAATTACACATATGAATTGATCTGAGGCAGGCGTTGTGCCATTCATGATTGCCTCTGGATTAGCCAAGGAAAGAGGGAGAAAGGAAGCCAAGATCTCCAATTCCCCTGGAGCTGCTGGGTGGGGAAGGCAGTGAATCATTGAGATCTGAAGGATCTTGCCATGTCAGGTTGACTCCCTTCCCTACATTTTAATCTTGCAGACACCAACATGCCAACATGGCAGGGCTTTTGATCAGTTAAGACGCAAAGGCAGCTGCCTACATCTCATTTGCGCTCATATCTTGCTTCCATCCAAAATGTTAGAAAGCCCACACTGGGGAGCAGTGGCAGGAATCGTCAACAGCAATGGCCACAATGACAAAACACGTCTTCTTTTCCTCCCCCAAGATGTGTCATTATAGACTGAACTGCAATGATTACTGGTCCGGAATTATTGCTGGAAATGCCAGTGATAGCAAACCATTTCACGTTCCAAATCACTGTCAACAAAGATCTTCTGGGAGCAGTTATGGAGAGACATTGCTTAGCGTTCCTCTTAGCCGTAAATGTGTATCAACAATAACTAGGGGGAAAATAAAATGTAATGGCAGCATTACTCACAAGATCAGCACAAGTTAGAATGGATGAGGCAGGATGCAATTTAAGCTGTGAAAGACCCAGTTTAAGCTGTGACGTGATAGACCAGTGTTTCTCAACATTCCTAATGCCGTGACCCCCTAATACTCATGTTGTGGAGACCCCCAAAAATAAAATTATTTTCATTGCTATTTCATAATTTTGCTACTGTTATGAATCGTAATGTAAATATCTGATATGCAGATGTATTTTCATTCACTGGACCAAATTTGGCACAAATACCCAATACGCCCAAAATTGAATACTGGTGGGGTTGGGAGGGGGATTGGTTTTCTGATTTGTTGTAGTTGCTGGGATTTATAATTCACCTATAATCAATGAGCACTCTGAACTCCATCAATGATGGAATTGACCCAAACTTGGCATACAAAACTCCCATGACTAACAGAAAATACTGGAAGGGTTTGCTGGACGTTGACCTTGACTTTTGGAGTTGTAGTTCACCTACGTCCAGAGAGCACTGTGGACTCAAACAATGATGGATCTGAAACTAAACTCGGAACAGATGCTCAATATACCCAAATGTGAACACTGGTGGAGTTTGGGGAAAATAAACCTTGACATTTGGGAGTTGTAGTTGCTAGGATTTATAGCTAATGTACAATCAAAGAGCATTCTGAACTCCACTAATGATGGAATTGAACCAAATTTGACACACAGAACTCCCATGACCAAGAGAAAATCCTGGAAGGGTTTGGTGGGCATTGACCTTGAGTTTGGGAGTTGTAGTTCACCTACATCCAGAGAGCACTGTGGATTCAAACAATGATGAATTTGGACCAAACATGGTACGCATGCTCAATATGCCCATATGTGAACACTGGTGGAGTTTGGGGAAATAGACCTTGACATTTGGGAGTTGTGGTTGCTGGGATTTATAGTGCACCTAGAATCAAAGAGTATTCTGAACCGCACCAATGATAGAATTGGGCCAAACTTCCAACACAGGACAAACTTCCCAAAGTGTTTCTGATTGTCTTTGGTGACCCCTCTGGCACCCTCTCATGCCCTCCCCCCACGCATCCCAACCCCCCAGGTTGCAAAACACTGCCCAAGACAAAATTAAATGGCAAAGCAGCAAATTAGCACATCACTGAAGACAATAACCAATCTGAGACTTTTGAAGACCATCCATGAGACACACAGATAGACAGGTCAAATCTTTCATGAGAAGTGTCTTTCTACTAAGTTCTTTCTGGCAAAGTCTTGAGTTTACACAGCTGGGTTTAATATTCTGTATCAGAAACTAGAGCTGATGTGGTGTATACAATGCAATTTTCTGAATCAGCAGCCCAAATAATCAAACCAAATCTAAAGTTGACCAAAAACGGATTCGTAACCCTTTTGGTACTAACGTTGGAGAGCGGTCCCTGGTCCAAAAAAGGTTAAGAACAACTCGAGTAAATGGATAGTCAACATGTTGACCATTTCTCCTACTTTGGCATTTACCTCTCCACAAAAATCAACACTGACACTGAAATACAACATTGTAGGAGCTCTGCGAGTATAGCATTTCTCCAAATGAAGCAGAGAGTTTTTAATGATTGGGACATGCGTAGTGATACCAAAATGCTTGTTTGTAAAGCTACTGTCCTCCTTACCCTGTTATATGCCTGTGAAACATGGACCATCTACAGATGTCACATTCAACTTCTGGAATGATTCCATCAGCATTGCCTCCGAAAAATCCTGCAAATCTCTTGGGAGGAAAACAGGTAGACAAATGTCAGTGTTTTGGAAGAAGCAAAGACCATCAGCATTGAAGTGATGATCCTTCGCTATCAACTCTTGCCACATTGCCACATTGTCCGAATGCCCAAAGATCACCGTCATCCAAAACAGTTTCTCTACTCCCAACTCAGGATTGGAAAATGGGAAGTTGGTGGACAGGAAAAGAGATTTAAAGATGGGCTTAAAGCAAACCTTTAAAACTGTGGCATAAACATTGAGGAAGTCCTGGCCCTTGAGTGTTCCAACTGGAGGTCAGCTGTGACCAACAGTGCTGTGGAATTTGAGGAGGCTTGAATTGAGGGTGAAAGGGAGAAATACATCAAGAGGAAGAATGTGCATCAAGCCAACCCTGACCAAGACCACCTTCCACCTGGAAACTGATGTCCTCACTGCGAAAGAACATGCAGATCCAGAACAGGCCTCTACAGTCACTTACAGACCCAACACCAAGACCCTACACTTGCAAGGCAATCATACTTGGACACAACTGGTTACCAGTGTTGATGTTGATGAGATGGATAGTTTATTTAACCCAGAGCTCTTTTAGATGGCCAATTGTTGACCTTAATAGTTCAGGACATAAAGTATCTACATTCTGGTGTTTTTTGCCAAGACAAAAATCTACCCCCAGATTCTTAAACAGAGTTTTACACTTAACTACTACATGCTGCTTTTTAGGTTTTGTGGTCTCTTCTTTAATTTCCTTACATGGAGATTTTCAGAGAAAGAAACAAATGAGGGTGCAGATCGGTATGAATTCCCCAGACCAATTTCATTGTTTTATGGGTTGAATTATCTGGGAACCCGGTAGAATGTTGCAACCGCATTTGTTTTGTAAATATTATTAAACTGATTATGTGACAATTTCAAAGTGCTCTGGGCAAACATCGCCTGGCAAGAGAAGCTGCTCTGCATTTTAACAAGCAGAAGAAAAATCCATATATTAAATCAACAAACCAGCTTAGGAGTGGGACGAAAATGTCACTCCAATGTGCAGTGATGCGTTTCCATTTGTATTCTGCACAAGGAAAGACGTCGCTTGGGTCAATAGTCAGATAGTAACAGGAGACTGTGGCAACATGGGATTTAGTGCCCAGAATGTGCCTTAATTTAGGTGATCATCCTGTGAGCAAAAGCCATGAAACCTAATGGGAGTTATTTCTACGTAGAAAAGAGTAGATTCATGACCACAGTTTTCAATGTGTCCATAACATCTTCACTGCTGTTATCTTATAGATAATAGAGTCATAGATCAATAATAATAATAATATAACACTTTATTTATTTATATTTATATCTTCCTGAGTGGATTACAACATATACTGATAAGCAAACATTCAATGCCTTTAATGCAGTGAAACAATGGCACACAATACACAGACAAAGGCAAAGGCTTCTCCTTTCATCTCTGGCTTCTTGAGGCTGTGCTCACTCTGACCATGGAGAGGTGCTCTTTTTCCATTTCCAAACCGAGGAGCCTGTTGTCTGTAGATACCTCCAGGTCGTGTTGCCGACATGATTACATGTGCGCCTTTATTACCTTCCCACTGAAGAGGTACCTGTTGATCTGCTCACATTTGCATGTTTTCACACTGCTAGGTTGGCAGGAGCTAGGGCTAATAGCAGGAGCTCACCTCCACCCACAGCTTCGGATTGCCTACCTTCAGATCAGCAGATTCAGCAGCACAAGGGTTACACCAAGCACAGCTTCCAATTCCTAGAGTTGGAAGAGATCACAAGGACCAGCGGAGCCACCAGTGGCACAGTGGGTTAAACCCTTGCGCCAGTAGGACTGCTGACCGACAGGTCGGCGGCTCAAATCAGGAGAGAGCAGATTGAGCTCCCCCTGTCAGCTCCAGCTCCCCATGCAGGGACATGAGAGAAGCCTCCCACAAGGATGGTAAAACATCGAACATCGGGGCATCCACTGGGCAATGTCCTTGCAGATTACCAATTCTCCCACACCAGAAGTGACTTGCAGTTTGTTTTTACCGCTTCCTCTTCTGCTCCTTCATCCTCTATTGTGCTTCAGTATTTATATTTATGTTTTAAATGTACTAAACATACCAAATTTGAATATAACTGTGACTTTTATTTCCTGTGCTGGTCTATGACCGAAATAAATGATTTGATTTGAAGTCACTCCTGGCATGGAAAAAAAAACCCTCAAATCCACAATTGGTCAATTTCTGGTAGACCACATATCAGCCAAGGTTAGCCAAAAAGAATCTTCTGGCTGGAACTTCTGGAACGATTCCATCAGCCATCTGAACCAGCCTCTTGCCATGCAAGAATACACAATATATATTTGATACAGCCATGGCAATTAAAGTGGGGTTAAATGGCATTAATTTTACAGTGTAAATGCACCCTGAGTAAATTGTGCTTAGCTAGGTAGATGTCTGATCCAGAACCATGGCCAAGTGGTTCTAGATCAGACATCTACCTGAAAAATGAATACTCAATTTGCAAAAGGCTCAATTGCAAAATGAGCCTTTTGCAAATTGAGTATTCATTTTTCAATATTACCGAATTCTTCAATATTTTTTCTTCGCAATTCAGTTTGCTGAATCAACATCCAGTTTTCTCTCTCTTTCCAAACCACAATTAAATCCTTTTTGACTAAAATAATAATAAATCACAAACATGTTCCAGAAAATATATGACTCCACCATTTGGTTAAAACAAAACAAAACAAACCGTTTTCGGTGCAAAGAGCAAAAGCCAACCATGAATGGGATTCTTTCTGAGATCATTAAGCACCACAGTGAACAGATCTACAGATACAACATACATGCATATAATATACATATAGGCATGACACCGAAAAGATCAAAGGCTGTAATAATGTGAAACGGCTTGGGAATGTCCCTAAACTTCACCCTTTGATTTGTGCTGTTGGAGGAAGCTAATTTAATGCGTTGAGTCATGCGTTTACACAGAGGGAACGGCGTCCTACAAGCCACCTCCCAGATTGCTTTTGGCCAAGGATTTTGGGGCCCCGGGTCCAATACCAACGTTCTCCAACCCCACCCTAGGCCTAGGGCTTCCCTTCGCCCGTCCTATTTTGGCTCTGGTTCTTGTTCAGTCCTCCTATTCTTCCCCCAGCATTCCCATAACACAGCTTGAAGGGAATGGGACCAGAAACGTGATCTCATTTGAACAGGTTTTTTCATTCAGTAGTATTGTTCAGGTAAATTACATACATATCCCATTAGGCATCTCGCCCTAGCAAACAAAACAACAACTTGGACACCAATCGTACTCTACTCCTTGGTTGTTGCAGTCATCAGTGGCACTTTCACAATAGGAGTCAACTGTGCCTATGTTCCCGACAGCAGTGATTCCCAGCCTTTGGACCTTCAGGTACTTGGGAATTTCACCTCCCAGAAACCTCCCGGTCAACTTGGACAATTATTGGAAATTCTGGGAGCTGAAGTCCAAAACACCTGGAGGACCAAAGGTTGGGAACCACTTTTCCTATAACCATGATTAGAATTATACAACTTGATTTTGGTGCCAAAGTCAACATTGACACCGAAATTCAACACCGCCTGAGCTCTGCGAGTGCAGCATTTTTCTGAATGAAGCAGAGAGTGTTTGAGGACCAGGACATGTGTAGGAATACCAAGGTGCTTGTTTATAAAGCTATTGTCCTCCCAACCCTGCTATATGCCTGCAAGACATGGACTGTCTATAGACGTCACATGCAACTCCTGGAATGATTCCATCAGCGCTGCCTCTGGAAAATCCTGCAAATCTCTTGGAAAGACAAGCGGACAAATGTCAGCATGCTGGAAGAAACAAAGACCACCAGCATTGAAGCGATGGTCCTCCACAATCAATTCTGCTGGACCGGCCTTGTTGTCCGGATGCCTGACCACCATCTCCCAAAGCAGTTGCTCTATTCCGAACTCAAGAACGAAAAACGGAACATTGGTGGGCAGGAAAAGAGATTTAAAGATGGGCTCAAAGCCAACCTTAAAAACTCTGGCATAGACACTGAGAACTGGGAAGCCCTTGCCCTTGAGCACTTCAGCTGGAGGTCAGCTGTGACCAGCAGTGCTGCAGAATTTGGTGAGGCATGAATGGAGGGCAAAAGGGAGAAACATGAGGAAGTGTATCAAGCCAACCCGACCGGGATCGCCTTCCACCTGGAAACCAATGCCCTCACTGCAGGAGAAGATGCAGATCAAGAATAGGGCTCCACAGTCACCTACGGACCCACCGCACAATGCACTCTGACCCTGGAAGACTATCCTACTTGGACAACGAGGGGTCGCCTAAGTAAGTAAGTACAACTTGATGGAACCACAAGATCTTCTCATCCACTCCCATCATGCAGAAATCCACAGCTAAAGCACTCCCAATAGATGACTATCAATCTTTTGTGAAAACGCCTCCAAAGAAGGAGAGCTCGCTACCTCCTGCAACCTATTTCACTGCCAAACAGCTCTTACTGTCAGAAAGTTCAACAATATCTAATTGTTTATGTATTTGGAAACAGATGTATTCCAAAATCTGAATAAAAAACCCCAAATTCCAAACACTTCTGGTCCCAGGTATTTTGGATAAGGTATAGTCGACCTGTATGCTCAATTTCATTTATTATTTATTTACCAGTGCATTTATTTGTTTTCTATTCCAGCACTCTTGGAATACGTTGCACATGTCCAAAAAGGTAGGAACATTTTGGGAACTGCTGCATCAACTATCTTCATCCAGCTAGTCATCATCATCATCATCATCATCATCATCATCACTGATAATTCCTTGTGTCTAAGTATGACTGCCTTCCAAGTGTAGGGTCTTGGTGGTGGGTCTGCAAGTGACTATAGAGGCCTACTCTTGATCTGCATGTTCTTCCGTAGTGAGGACATCACTTTCCAGATGGAAGATGGTCCCAACAAGGGTCCCACACTTTCTTCCTCTTGACATGTTTCTCCCTTTTGGCCTCCATTCGTGCCTCTTCCAATTCCACAGCACTGCTGGTTACAGCTGACCTCCAGTGAGAACACACGAGGGCCAAGGCTTCCCAGTTCTTGGTGCTGATGCCACAGTTTTTAAGGTTAACTTTAAAGCCCATGCTTAAATCTCTTTTCCTGTCCACCAACATTCCATTTTCTGTTCTTGAGTTGAGCATATAGTTATAGTAACTGCTTTGGGAGATGGTGATCGGGCATTCAAGCAACGTGGCCACTCCAATGAAGTTGATGGCAAAGGATCATCACTTCTTTGCTTCTTTCAGAATGCTGACAGTTGTCTTCTTGTCTTCCCAAGAGATTTGCAGGGTTTCTTTTGGAGGCATCACTGATGGAATCGTTCCAGAAGTTCCAGCCAGAAGATCCTTTTGGCTAACCTTGGCTGATATGTGGTCCACCAGAAATTGACCAGTTGTGGAGCTTGAGCTCTCCAATTTCTACCTGCTATACCTAAACGGTTCTGGCCCAGACTACGTGTCCGAACGTATCACCTGCCACAAACCATCACAAAGTTTAAGATCTTTAGGAGAAGCCCTGCTCTCGATCCCACCACTATCACAAACACGGTTGATGGGGACAAGAGACAGGGCCTTCTCAGCAGTGGCCCCCCACCTATGGAACATCCTCCCTAGAGATATCAGATTGGCCACCTCCCTCTTGTCTTTTAGAAGGAAAATCAAGACCTGGTTATGGGACCAAGTGTTTGATCAGTGAGCAGCAAGTGGAAGAAGATCACACAACTTATGGCAATGAATTGACCCGGACTGGTTTTTGGATTTCGATTTTAATGGATGTGTCTTAATTAATTGTTTTAATTGTTGTTTTAATTTTAAATATTTTGATTGTACTGTGGTTATTTTTACGATGCTAGCATTGTATGATGCTTTTGTTAGGCCGTCCTGAGTCCGGTGGTGCAGTGGGTTAAAGCACGGAGCTGTTGATCGAAAGGTCACAGGTTCGATTCCGGGGAGCAGCGTGAGCTTCCACTGTCAGCCCTAGCTTCTGCCAACCTAGCAGTTCGAAAACATGCAAATGTGAGTAGATCAATAGGTACCGCTCCGGCGGGAAGGTAACGGCGCTCCATGCAGTCATGCCGGCCACATGACCTTGGAGGTGTCTACGGACAACGCTGGCTCTTCGGCTCAGAAATGGAAATGAGCACCACACCCCAGAGTCAGACATGACTGGACTTAATGTCAGGGGACTTCCTTTACCTTTTTACCCACAAAACCCACACCCTGAAATGCCCAGACATTTCCCTATCCTGGTCCTATTAATTGGATCCAGAACCTGGTTAACTTCAACATGGTGGCTGCATCATGCATTTTCAAACAGTATGGCGCTTTTGTGGCATTATTTCATGCCTATTCTACAAGCCGTTTTTGGATTTCCTTTGGGAAGGAAAAGCCATTTCTAAATCTAATCAGGCATGCCTACCCATTTTAATTACTAGAATAATTAAATTCCGCAGAGCAGGTTTTATAACCCACTCTCCCTGAAAAGAGCTAGGGATGGTTGGCATGCCGTGTGATGGGTGTCTCCCATCCACAAAACGTGCAAGGCCCAACTTGTTCACCTGAGTAAAATTGCATCTGATATCTTAAACCCATTCTTGGGAATTTTTTAAAGGCATGTTTTAATTTGTGGGACAGCTAAAAATAGGGAATTGCTTTATATTTGTTCAGACTATTTGCCCACCTAGAGCAGTATTGTTTGACAGCTTTTCCTGGCTCTTGGGCACCTGTCACCTTCTACTTGAGATCCTTTTAAAGGTGAAGATGGCAGAGATTGAACCTTGGAAGTTCAAGACATGGTCAGGTCATCCTCTAATAAAGGAGAATTCCTTATTCCTAGAGGTGTATTTCTTCTCTATGTTTATTCTCAAATGAAGATAGGTAAAGGAAAAAGTTTTCCCCTGACATCAACTCTGGGGGTTGGTGCTCATCTCCACTTCTAAGCTGAAGAGCCGGCATTGTCCATAGACACCTCCAAGGTCATGTGGCCGGCATTACTCCATGGAGTGCCATTACCTCCCACCAAAGTGGTACCTATTGATCTACTCATATTTGCATGCTTTCAAACTGCTAGGTTGGCAGAATCTGGGGCTAACAGTGAGAACTCACCTCGCTCCCCAGATTTGAACCGCCGACCTTTCGGTCAGCAAGTTCTGCAGCTAAGCAGTTTAATCTGCTGCACCACTCCATTTCTAAGCCAAAGAGCTGGCATTGTCCATAGACACCTCCAAGGTCATGAGGCCAGCATGACTCCATGGAGCGCTGTTACCTTCCCACCAAAGCGGTACCTATAGATCTACTCATATCTGCATGCTTTCAAACTGCTAGGTTGGCAAAAGCTGGGGCTAACATTGGGAGCTCACCCCGCTCCCTAGATTTGAACTGCCGACCTTTCGGTCAGCAAGTTCCACAGCTCAGCAGTTTAATCTGCTGTGCCACTCCATTTCTAAGCCAAAGAGCTGTCATTGTCTATAGAAGCCTCCCAGGTCATGTGGACTGCGAGACGGCATGGAGCGCCTTTACCTTCCCACCAAAGCAGTAACTATTGATCTACCTATTGATCTGCCAACCTGCTAGGTTGGCAGAAGCTGGAGCTAACAGCGGGAGCTCACCCTGTTCCCCAGATTTGAACTGCTGACCTATCAGTCAGCAAGTTCAGCAGCTCAGCAGTTTCACCTGCTGTGCCACCAGGGGCTCCTTCTCAAATGAAGCAATGTTCAATTTTACCAATCTGTTTCCTGGTCTGGGAACATCTTTGAATATTGCAAAGTTATTGAAGATTATCAAAATTCACAGTTTGGGACTTATTTTGTACACAATGTGTGCGTGCCATTTTGGGACAGGAAAAAAATGTGCAGGAAATAGCACTTTCCATTTGGAGTCAGTAATATATCTGTGCAGAATCATTATATTTTTCCAGACAATCATCACAAAAAATGCTCTTTCCTGCACAGAAAATTAGCACAGAATAAGGACTAAAGTTTGAATATTCTTACCAATAGAGGACTTTAAGGAGACAAGGAAGCATATTCACTGCCGAGAAGATATGTAGATGTGACAAAGATGGCTTAAGACTCCATAACCCTTCCTATCCAATATAAAGCAAATTTGAACAATGCTACCTTTGGAAGAGGGGCCATGGTGGCGCGATGGGTTAAACCGCTAAGCTGCAGAACTTGCTGACTGAAAGGTCAGTAGTTCAAATCCGGTGAGCTCCCACTGTTAGCCCCAGCTTCTGCCAAGCTAGCAGTTCGATAACATGCAAATGTGAACAGATCATCAGGTACCACATCTGTGGGAAGGTAACAGTGCTCCATGCAGTCATGCCAGCCACATGACCTTGAGGTGTCTATGGACAACGCCGGCTCTTCAGCTTAGAAATGGAGATGAGCACCACCCCCCAGAGTCGGACACAATTAGACTTAATGTCAGGGGAAACCTTTACGTTTATCTTTACCTTTGGAAGGTTGTGTTTTCATCACTTACTCCATTATTTTTATTGTTAAGCCAAAAGTCAATTTCATGCAACATTTTGGAGGGCAAAAGGTGGCCTGGAGTATACCCGAATCCCTAGATTATATCATATGAAAGCACGTCCCCTAACTGGTCTGCTGAATGTCATTCCGAACCTAGTTTCCTTTGCCATTTCCAAAGAACCAGAGGTAAAACTGGGACTGAATGACTAAATGCAGGTCTAATTTCTGGTTTTTTTGACGGTGCAAGATGTTCTCGAACACCAGCAGCTATGGATGCGTTGCAGCATGCCCTTAATTATATCGCGCACAAAGATGTTGCCATTGAGTTTCTATAGGCATGGTTCCAAGAACAACATGGAACAAAGCAAAAGGCACCAGAGAAGTGTGAGAAGAAGACAAAAAAAGCACCCAACATCTGTCAGAAATTGTCCTACTTTGTTCGGGAAGAGTATCACACGCTGCTAATCCAGTATGCAAGAAAGCAGGAGACATGAGGAGATGAGATAGCT
Organism: Anolis sagrei ordinatus; assembly: GCF_025583915.1. Classification (NCBI taxonomy): domain Eukaryota; kingdom Metazoa; phylum Chordata; class Lepidosauria; order Squamata; family Anolidae; genus Anolis; species Anolis sagrei. The sequence goes on from NW_026844478.1 coordinate 14,328,877, forward strand.
CCTGAGACAGACAGACAGACGGCTAGGGAAGGGTTGCACGTTTTCAGTAGGTTCATCAGCTTAGATGTCCCCAACTTTATTTACTCTGTTCCACTCATTTTAATGAGGAGCCCGAAGTGGCACAATGGGTTAAACCCTTGTGCAGGCAGGACTGAAGACGGACAGGTCAGAGATTCGAATCCGAGGAGAGCGTGGATGAGCTCCCTCTGTCAGCTCCAGCTCCCCATGTGGGGATATGAGAGAAGCCTCCCATAAAGATGGTAAAACATCAAAACATCCGGGTGTTCCCTGCAGACAGCCAATTCTCTCACACCAGAAGTGACTTGCAGTTTCTCATGTCATTCCTGACACGGGGGAAAAAATCATTTTAGTCCTAAAGTGACACTTTTGTTTAGAGACAGAGCTCACGCAGAAGGTTCAAGTCTCAATCCGCCTCAAGTCCCACTGTGGGATAGATATAAAATATAACAAATCAATCATCAACATTTTCAGATAAGGGTGGCATAAACCCCTTTTCGACCCCCCACTTCCCAGTTAGTGCTGACAGTATTAGATTGCAAAGGCCTCATCTGTAAGGACCTCCAGAAGACACTCGGAGGCCTGTAAACATACCTGTTGCAATGTGCCCAACTATTGGAATATAGCTGTATGCATCTCAGTTGATATCTACACTCTTTAGTAACGCAGTAATGGCCACGAGAGGTAGTGGGACATGTTTAAAAGGTGGGTTGGGAGGTGGGATGGGGAGTCACAGATATATATTAGATTTACCCTATATACTAGGCATGGGCAAACTTGGTCCCTCCAGGTGTTTTGGACTTCAACTCCCCCAATCACGAACAGCCTGAGGCCCTTTCCTTTCCCCTCTCAACCGCTTAAGCTTCTGTTCAATCATTTCAAAGCTCCCTGCTTGGGTGGTGATGGCATGATCGTCAGCATAGATGAAACTCTCTATGCTGAAGGGGGAAAGGAAGGGGTCTGAGGCTGTTAGGAATGGTGGAAGTTGAAGTCTAAAATATCTGGAGGGCCCAAGTTTTTCATGCCTGCCTTAGACTCATAAATATAGAATTTTTAGTCAAATAACCCAAAAAACCTGAGTCAACTTATCCATGGGTCAATATGAGCAATGTGCCTCTATTCTTCTCAAAATTGGAACCACCACCTTCTCTGAGTAAAATGGCAAAAGACAAGAGTTATGTTAATCCCCAGGGAAGGTAAAAGAACCACTGACTCTCCTACCCTCTCCATCATGGTGTTGCTTCCGACTTTTATGAATGCTTAGATGGGAAAATTATGGCAGTGGCTATGGGTGGTTGACCCCATGTGATGCTAATGATAATTTCCCCTCTCAGCAGAATGATCCTCAACCATAGTTCATATTAAAATTTATATTTTTGGCCCCAAGACCTGCCCTCGATTTATATGTGAAGTCAACTTATACATATAGGGCAGGTCCCTTGATGTAGAATTCTGTTCATTTGTTATTACTCTAAAGCAGTGGTTCTCAACTGGGTCTCCCAGGTGTTTTGGCCTACAACTCCCCAGAAATCCCAGCCAGTTTACCAGCTGTTAGGATTTCTGGGAGTTGAAGGCCAAAACATCTGGGGACCCAGAGGTCGAGAACCACCTGTGGTCCTCAAGAACTTTGTTGGATTCCAGGACAGGAAAAGTCCTCTGACTTTAAACACCACACCATTGGATGGAAAACAATCCTTTGATTGAGGATAATTAAAAAGCAGTAAGGTAAAAAAGCACTTTAAAGCAATAGGTAAATCCAATTAGGTATGAAGATAAGCAGGAACAAAATAGTCCAGGGTAATAGTCCAGCAAAGTCCATTAAAAGTCCATGCAAGAAATCAGGAAACATGAATCCAAGTCATGAATATAGAAGCGTAAAATCCAAGAAGCAAGACCATAAAACAAAGGCACTTAAAACATGAATTTTCAAAGCAAAGCTTCCATGAACAAGGGCAAGGACTTGGCCTGATTCCAAATGATGTTTCATCTGACTATATATCCTGTACTTTGGACTTTTATCTCCTCGTTAGCTATGTCTCTAGCACTCAGAAATTGTTTTCGCTTTAGCTGAGAATTTCTTATCTTTTTCTCTCAGAGCCTGGCAGACCGCTGAAGCCACTGTTCGGCTCTCCTGTTTTGACTGATCTCATCCCTTCTATCTATTTGGTCATTAATTTCTGCAGCTGGGCCATTAATTTCATGTTCCCTGTCATGGGAACTCTCTGGTAACAATTCAGAAAGCACACCATAATCCACACACATTCTCATGGGACATTGTCATGAGAAACTACACTTTGAACATGGATCTCATGGTCATTCTCTGCATCACTATTCCTGGCCAAACCATTGCCATCTTGAAACTCATCTTGCAACTCATTGACATCACTCCCTACATCCAAAGCACTCTGATCCTGAAACACAATCACAGGCTGAGCTCCAACAAACTAAAAATATAGTCCGCTGCCTCACTGTTACTATACTATTGCAATGAGAGCAACTAGTCTCGTGAAACCCTTTTATAAAGCCCTAAACGACTCCGGCCCTGTTTACCTCTCCGAACGTATTCTCCCCTATGAACCATCAAGATTATTAAGGTCATCTGGAGAGGCCCTGCTCTCCGTCCCACCGGCCTCGCAAGCGCGTCTGGTGGGGACGAGGGACAGGGCCTTCTCGGTGGTGGCCCCTCGACTCTGGAACTCTCTCCCTCTGGAGATCAGAACCGCCCCTTCTATCCTGACATTTAGGAAACAGGTGAAGACTTGGTTATAGAGACAGGCATTCAACAAGTGAGCCAACACCCTGAGATATGGATGGAGGATGATGAGCAACGATTTTAGTGTGACAACTGACCATTATAGTTATTGATTGTAATTGCTGTTTTAATTTTTATTGTAATATGTATTATGATGTTTTATTGATTGTATGTGATATTATGGTTGGAAACCGGTCTGAGTCCCTCAAACGAGGTGAGAAGGTCGGTATACAAAACTTTTAAATAAATAAATAATGGTTCCAAGCTTATTAAATATGGTTTTCTGTGGGTGAGCAGATGGTGACTATTAAATGGCATATGTTCTGTATGAGAAACTTGAGCTAATGTGGTCTATCCAATGCAAGTTTCTGAATCAGCACACCAAATAACCAAACTGAATCTAAAGTTGACCAAAAACTAATTCCTGACCCTTTATGTACTAATGTTGGAGAGTGGTCCCTGGTCCAGTGGTCCCTGGTCAAAAAAAGGTTGGAAATCATTGCTCTAAAGGGAGAGGTGTTTGTGGGTTCTTCCACCTCAAATCACAGGTTACAGGGTGCCATTTCTGTTTCCTCTTCAGATAGAGAAAGATTGGACAGGTAGGGATGCTTAAGAACTTGAAAGGTGGCTACTCAATGGACTGAAGGTAACACCAACAGAGCCTGGTCCTGGCAGCTCGGCCACCTATTCAGGGGTCTATGTTATTTCCTCTTGGAAATCGTACAGAGATCTCCCATCCTACCAGAGGAGGAGGAAAGTCTACAAAGAATGGCAAAACATGTGGCTTTCCAAACCCTGAGGAATTCTTTCGCATCCTTGTGCAAACACATTTATCCTTTAGAAACATCCTGGCATCTGGCTTTTAATTAAGAGGTTGTTGATCTTTGAACTCACCCGACTACGAGGGATTGATTGGCTTTGGTGAAACAAAAGAAGCCTTTGTGCCAATGGGTTGGGAATGGACTGTGTCAATCACCTGCCATGTCTCCCGCTTATCCAGTATATCCAGATTTCAACCTGATTGACCACAGTGACATTAAAGGAAAGAGATATCCCAAGAAATTGGGTTGGGGTATATAAGTTTTTTTTTTATATCCAGGCTTTTGTCTTGAAAGCTTGGGTCCATCATTCATAGTCTCCCTCTCCCATTTCCATGATGACCCAGGGTGCAGGTTAAGTAGACCACGAACAACCTTCAGATATTACTCATCAAGTACAAGGGTTGAATGAAAAGTAATGCCTCCGCCTTCGTAACTCCTCAACAGATGGCAGTACTGGTATGCAGCAGGTACTGGCTTGTTCAGTAGACTCTCCTCTACAGTTCCATTTTGGTGGGAAGCCTTAGCATTGAACGGTTGTGTTGTTAAAGTGCGAAGTATGGAACCCTGCGCAGACGGTCGGTCAATGCAGAAAATGTCACTCCAAAGGAGATTCATCAGAGAATGCAAGCTGTTGATGGGGATTGTGTTGATGTGAGGATTGAGTGTCGTTGGGTAAGAAAGTTTAAAGATGTTGAGGTGGGAACATCTGACTTGCATGACAAACAAAGTCCTGTAACCGCAACCATCGAGTTTCACAAGCAAAAGGTTGACAGATTAATTCAGGACAATTGTCGTATCACTCAGAAAGAAATTTCAAGCATAATTGGCATTTCACAAGAATGTGTGGGTCACATTATTGCTTTGCTTGGCTAGCGGGAGATCAGTGCACGATGGGTACCCAGGATGAGAGAACTGTGAGCTGGTTGTGGAAACTGAGTGTTGACATCTTCCGTGACGGCTTCAGAAAACTTGTTCATCGTTGGCAGAAATGTATCCAATTGTCTGGTGATTATGTGGAAAAGTGAATAGTGGTAGTCAAAGAGCACATTCTAAGGATTATTTCTGCATTTGATTTATTAAAATATTCCCATCCAAACCCAAGTAAGGAAGGTGGAGGCATTACTTTTCATTCAACCCTCATAATCTCATAGCATTCTATCCAAGCAGAGGTTTGATCCCAGATTTCTAGTTCCCCACCTGACCCTTTGGACAATTGCAATCCAGCTGGTGGTGACACTTGGCTTAAGGCTGCTTCAAGCCTATAGTTGACATTGTCGAGGAGAAAAACTTTTGTTATCACCAATCAGTGAGTGGCAAAGCATATAGAGTCACCCCTCAACTTTTGCATAGGTGAGAGGCAACGGATTCTTGTCAAAGTGCTATTTGATGGCTATTTTTGATCTAAAGCAACATGTCCCAAGGCATTTCAAGGTCCTTCAACGTGATCCAATGGTCAACTACTGCACTGGATGAGTAGAAATGTCTCAAGAGGACCTATTTTGGTAGACATCAGCAGAGTCAGAGGGCAAATACAGTAATCCAGTTCAGTTAAAAGCAAAATGCTGCAGCCTTACTTAGCTTGTGGATTTGTGGCTCCCCAAAAGTATATACAGGTCAGTAACTAGGGTTGTGCTTTCAGGGTAAACCTTGATCTGTTTTGTTTCAGTGGGAACCCCAATCCATTTTGGGAGCTTCCCGAAATCAAGAGGGCAGATATCTGTTTTCGCTCTGGAGTGCTGAAAAATCCATCTTCTATTGGCCCATTATTGGGGAGAAGAGAGGCTTCCCAGGCTTCCCTTTTCATCATTTTAGGCATTGAAGCTGTTTTACTCTGGAGGAGAGGCACTTCGCTCTAGGCAGATGCATGCTTTAAGCCTTAAAGCATGCATCTGCCTGCAGCTGAGTGCCTCTCCTCTAGAGTAGAAACAGGTAAGAAGTCTCCTTAAAGTTTAAGGAGACTTCTTACCTGTTTCTACTCTAGAGGAGAAGTGCTTGGCTGCAGGTAGGCGCATGCACTTTCTGGGATGCACGCCACACATGCACATTCTTTCCAAGGCAAGGAGGAAAGTTCTCATTCTTACTCTAGAGGAGGCATTTGGCTGTAGGCAGGAGCACGTGCTTTCTGGATCTGCACACCACACCTATATACACACTCTCTTTCCAAGGCAACGAGGCATGGAGCACCATGTGCTCAGGGAAAGCGGATTGGCTCCCGATTGCTTTTGTACCGAGCTGATTTTTGTTTCAGGAGGGGACTTCTCATTACATGCTCCTGATGATAATGAAAGTAACGAAACAACAGATGAAACAGAGTAAAACAGTTCCGCGCACAACTCTATCAGTAACTTTCCTTCTATACTAATATGGCATTTGGAATGTTTGCACTGAATGAAATGAATTCTCGATTCACAACTTTTGCCACTTGACCACATTCTGGTGTTAAGTAAAGTAAAGGTTTCTCCTGACATTAAGTCCAGTCATGGCTGTCTCTGGGGATTGGTTCTCATCTCCATTTCTAATTCGAAGAGCCACCATTGTCCATAGGCACCTCCAAGGTCATGTGGCCAGCATGACTACGTGGAGCGCCATTACCTTCCCGCAGAAGCAGTACCTATTTATCTACACACATTACCTTCCCGCAGAAGCAGTACCTATTTATCTACACACATTTTCATGTTTTCGAACTGCTAGTTTGGCAGAAGCTGGGGCTAACGATGGGAGCTCACCCTGCTCCCTGGATTCGAACTGCCAACCTTTTGGTCAGAAAGTTCAACAGCTCAGCAGTTTAACCTGCTGTGTCACAAGTGGGCCCAGCGTGTTACTCTGCCACAATTTTCCTGGCGTCCATTTGTGAAATGTTGGAAGCTCTGCAACAGATGCCAGACCAAAATATTGCACGACTAAGGACTGGGCCAATACGGACAACTTTTCCAACCTAAAAAACTAGAGCTGCAGGGGGGAAAAAGCAATAATTTGGCTGGAGTTTTCCTCTGCTTTTTGCAACACCATTATGTGCTAAAAGATTTCAAGTACAAAATTAAATTGAAATATCCCAGTGAAATTATCCATTTTCATATTATTTTCAGCAAGCTAAGTCATATTTTTATTTTTGCAGGTTTTATGCTATGAGACTTTTATATCAATTGCTTATTTGTTTGGATCATTTACTTTCTCTGCAGAGTGTAAATTTTGCATTCAATTATTCTCACTTTAAAAAAAAGAGCAAGACGGTGATAACTGCAGTTTTGATTGAAATGTAAGCTTTTTGCTGGTGGGTGGGAAATGGCATTATTATTATTATTGTCTCAAATGCCGTCCATTAGATGAAAAACACTAAAGCAAGATCATTTTGCCAGACCATAATGGGAAATGGATCTCATTGAGTGGAATAAGTCCCTGGAAGATAATTCATGAGATGCAATTTGTAAAGTGCTCAAAAGGATGTTGAGATCCACAATATTTTACATTTTTAAAAATCTAATAATACTAAGGGAATCAACAGAACCATACGACGTTGTGATTATGAGACTTTATATCTAATTACAATGAATTATTGCAAGGAGGGGGTGTAATAGTTTCAACAAGTAACAGTATTTTAAAAGAGATGAGACCTAACAGGATGTAGCCGAACTTTTGCAGGATGTATACAAACTGGAATGGTTCGGAGATAGGCAATGGGGTTGGCTGTCAATATGAAAAACAAGCTCTGTGAAGAAAGAGTAAAGGGATATTGCACAGAGAAGACAGAAAGGGGGCATGATAGTATCTGAATGGTAATCACATAGAACAGGGGAAAAGATTGGATGTATATCATCTTCTTCATTTCGTGTTCTGTCATTGCTTTGTGTCGGAGCCCCCGGTGGTGCAGTGGGTAAAACTCCTGTGCCGGCAGGACTGAAGACCGACAGGTTGCAGGTTCAAATCTGGGGAGAGGCGGATGAGCTCCCTCTATCAGCTCCAGCTCCTCATGCGGGAACATGAGAGAAGCCTCCCACAAGGATGATAAAAACATCAAATCATCTGGGCGTCCCCTGGGCAACGTCCTTCAGACGGCCAATTCTCTCACACCAGAAGCGACTTGCAGTTTCTCAAGTCGCTCCTGACACGACAAAAAAAAATTGTTTTGTGTCTCCAAGTCATTTCTGACAGGCAATCCTATTATGGGATTGGGGGGGGGGGGCTAAGAGTATGTGCCTTTCCCCAAGGTCAACCAGTAGGCTTTGGTTTTCAAAGTCATAATTCAGTGCTCAAACTACTACACCACTCTTTCATACTACATAGTTATGGCACTTATTTTCGTGTCAAGAGCAACTTGAGAAACTGCAAGTTGCTTCTGGTGTGAGAAAATTGGCCATCTGCAAGGATATTGCCCAGGGGATGCCAGGATGTTTTGATATTTTATCATCCTTCTGGGAGGCTTCTCTCACATCCCCATATGGGGAGTTGGAGCTGACAGAGGGAGCTCATCTGGGTTTTCCCCAGATTCGAACCTCTGATCTGTCAGTCTTCAGTCCTGACAGCACAAGGGTTTAACCCATTGCACCATCAGGGGCTCCGAGTTATGGCACCCTAGTACTTCACCAGACTAAAAATTCCAGGGTGCCATAGGATAGAACCACAGCCGTTAATGTGGAATATTAGGAATAATAGTTATTCATGAAAAAGAGTGAAAACTTGGCTCTTCGAGCAAGCTTTTGGAACTTCAGACAAACTTGAATCAGAAAATGACCCAGGAACGGCCAAGACGATGGAACGGATGAGGATTTGAAAGAGAGGAAATAGTTTTTTAATTTTTTTATTGTTCATTGTTTTTATGATTATTGTTCATTTTTTTATGATTTTAAAGAAACATTTTTATGTTTCTTTTTTGCTTTTTATCAATGTATGTATTTTATATATGGCATCGAATTGTGCCAACTCTGTACGCCACCCTGAGTTGCCTTCGGGCTGATATGGGTGGGATAGAAATAGCGTAAATCAATCAATCAATCAATCAATCAATCAATCAATAATATTCCACGTTAACTGTCATGGTTCTATCCTATGGCATCCTAGGATTTTTAGTCTGGTGAAGTACTAGGATTCTCTGTGTGATAATTTTTAAATACCTATCCCTAAACTGTAAATCCATAAAGTTATTTATTTCATGTCAAAAGCATTGCATAAAGAAACAAGTATAAAACAGATAAAATAGATGGAACACAAGTGACTAAATAATTTTAGTCCCAAAACGGGCAACAATAACTGCATTGTCTGTAGCTTGAAACAGTTCTTCCTCTGTGCATGAGGCAGGGCATGGTGGGCCAACATACAGATGCAGAGTTGTTTGTTCTGCTCTACCGTCACACAAGGTGGGGGATTCTTCTAGGTTGTGCCATTTTGCCAAGTTGTCTTTTGATCTGCCAACTCCACTTCTGAGTCTGTTCAGGGACTTCCAAGTTGCCCATTCTTGGTTTGATCCTGGAGGAATACGCTCATGGGGTGCCACCCAGTTGGGATTTCCTGGTTTAGCTGCCCACAGGGATATTATTTCTGTTGCTGGGGGAACATTAAGAGGAGTAGTTGTTCTCCTGAAACTTTTCTTTGATTTGAATCTACTGGGAGGAGGTTGATAGCCATGAAGTGGGTGGCTTTCACAGTGTTAAATCGATCTGGATTATCTGCTTTGATATTCTGGATTATATATCAATGTAGATCCAACCCCAGAGGTGGTTTTGCCTATGTGTTCTTCTGAAATGTATTTTAATCCATTGGTGGTTTCTCAATCAAGGCTGGCCCTAATTAGCTCCCAAGATCAAAGAGGATCTGATGCCCTGAGGGTGTTTAGGTAGAACATCAAAACATGGGACCTGTATGATAAGAAAAGGAGTGGAAGAGCTGTATATGCACCACAAAGCTGACATGTTTTGGGAGGGAGTGCTGACACTGCCAGATCCATAAACAAGAGGCAAACTTTATAAAGTTTTAGGGAAAACCCCAGACTTCTAGGAATACACAAAATATTTAGGAGAAACTTTGGAAATGGCACCAAAGCAACCCAGTGAGGACTCTGTGTGTCCAGCAGTTATGAATGCTGATTGTTGAGGGAGATGAAGTGGAGCATTCTGGAAAAGGGCATGGCTGGGAACTCAGAAAGCTAGAACGGATGGAGAAAGAATGGGATGGAGCTGCTGGCATCCTGAACAGCCACACCCCAGCCTTCAAAATATTCTTGCACGTCCCACTTGCTTCTATTATAAACACATCCATGGTCATAATAAGCTACCCTGTTGTCTTCTGGCCTCACAGTAAACCCCAAAAGGGTTGGGCCAGATACATTTGGTTCATCATGACTCTGTGCACATGTCTGTAGGATGTTTGTCATGAGAAGAAACTGGGAATTGCGAGTTCTTTCCCTGCAGGATGAGGTGGCACCCACGATATCAGGCTCCGCCCATGACAAAGGACTCAAAGCACATTGACTCCATCAAAACAATTGAGTGCTACAGCTTTTTTCAATACTTTTCCAGATTGTAATATCACTTATATGCTTCCAAATTGCAAATTCCAAGTTCTATTGCTCAAAGGAATTCCACCGCTCTTGCATCTTTCACACTCTAGTGGACTTCTTTATGGAAAGGGTAAGGATCAATAGGTAAACATAGAAGATGAATGGATAAATGGAAGATTATGTGTTCTGTTCCCCCAAAAGATTTGGTGAATATAGCTGCCAATTTGCTACCGGGCACAATTCAAAGTACTGGCTTTAGCCTTTGTTGTTCATTCGTTCAGTCGTCTCCGACTCTTCGTGACCTCATGGACCAGCCCACGCCAGAGCTCCCTGTCGGCCGTTACCACCCCCAGCTCCCTCAAGGTCAGTCCAGTCACTTCAAGGATGCCATCCATCCATCTTGCCCTTGGTCGGCCCCTCTTCCTTTTGCCTTCCACTTTCCCCAGCATAATTGTCTTCTCTAGGCTTTCCTGTCTCCTCATGATGTGGCCAAAGTACTTCAACTTTGTCTCTAGTATCTTTCCCTCCAATGAGCATAGCCTATAAAGCCCTAAATGGTTCTGGCCCAACTTACCTGTCTGAACGCATCTCCCCTTATGAACCTTCCAGGATATTAAGATCGTCCGGGGAGGCCCTGCTCTCGATCCCACCCTTGTCACAAGCACGGCTGGTGGGGACGAGAGACAGGGCCTTCTTAGTGGTGGTTCCTCGGCTATGGAATGCCCTCCCTAGGGATATCCAATCAGCTCCCTCCCTTTTAACATTCTGGAGAAAAGTCAAGACTTGGCTTTTTGAGCAATTGTTTGCAAGTACAGTGTAACTAACATAGGAAAATTGAACAATTAGACAATGTGATTGGCCGATATTTTCAGCAAGGAGACACTAATTATATATGTTAGTTATTGACTTTGCTATGGTTTTATAATATTTTAATGTTTTTAATTGTATTTTATGGTCTTGGTACCAACTGTGAACCGCCCCGAGTTGCCTGCGGGCTCAGAGGGACAGTATATAAATATAGTAAGTAAATAAATATAGCAACCCTTGTATGACAACCCTAGGGAGCTGGCATAGTTGTAGAAAGGGGTTGCTAACTATCTCATTTCTGTTGCTATAGTCCCAATTAATCCTTTGTCTCCCCACCTGTTTATCTGTGTTTAAAATGTCCTAGTTTCCCCCTTAGTGCTAAGGTTACTTTAATTGCTGCAAATTAAGCTCAAAGCACAAAATTACTTTGCACTTAGCTAACTTAGGCTGAACCTACACTGTGGAACATTGCTTTAACCTCCATGGATCAATGCTATGGGATCTTCAGAATTGTAGTTTGGTGAGACACTAACATTCTTTGGCAGAGAAGGCTTTATAAAATTACAAATCCCATGATCCCACATAATAGAGTCATGTGTTGCACCCTAGCACTCCAACGCCCTTTCACCCAACACCACACCAGAGTCCAGTCATCCAATATAAAAATGTTTATTAAAGAAAGAATATAAAAAGGGGAAAGGGACAAATCCACCAAATTCAGTACAGATATAAAATGCAATTCTCAAAAGATGCTAGAGTTCAGTAGCAGTAATCAAAAATGCCAGGATAGAACACAAAGCCAAGAAAATCCCAAAACACAGAATTAATCCAAAGGTATATCCATGAACATGAAAATAGGAATCTTGACAATACAGGAACCATGAACTTGGAATCATGAACTGGAGACTAATCTCCTATAGCAACGTTGTCTCCTCTGAAAGGCCTGAAACCAAACCACTTAATTTAAGCCCTTTAAGACACCCATGACATCATGCCTGACACACCTGGACTTCAGGGTCTTATCTCAGATCCTCTGAAAATATCTAGTTTGCCGGCTTTTCACTCCCTGCATTCTCAGGTCTAATCTGTTCTCCCTTGAAAACTCCCTCTCTTCCCAAGGCCTTTTCTCAAGAAAACGGGAACTTTCACTTTCCCCTGTTATCTGGGAATGAGAGAAGGAATCCAAAACATCTGCCTGCAATTCTCTCCAATCACTCACAGACTCCTCACATTGAAACCCATCGTCCCCTTCATCCTCTGAACATTCAGAAAAATCTTCTGATGCTTGCCAGACTACAACACCGTGGCCATTCAAGTGTTGTCAAATTGTATTTATTCTATAGTGGAGATGCACCCAGATCTGGGTTAAAGGTGATGAGGAGCAGGACTCATGCCTTTTCAAGTAAACTTAGGCAAAAACAAACTGTGGCAGCTTCTTCTCATATGTGAGTTTTTCCGTAGATTTTGCCATTTTGGCCACACTCATAGAATCATAGCATTATAGAATCATAGAGTTGGAAGAGACCTCAGAGGCCATCCAGTCCAACCCCCTGCAAAGAAGCAGGAAAATCCCATTCAAAGCACCCCCGACAGATGGCCATCCAGCCTCTGTTTAAAAGCTTCCAAAGAAGGAGCCTCTACCACACTCCGGGGCAGAGAGTTCCACTGCTGAACAGCTCTCACAGTCAGGAAATTCTTCCTAATGTTCAGATGGAATCTCCTTTCTTGTAGTTTGAAGCCATTGTTCCATTGCGTCCTAGTCTCCAGGGCAGCGGAAAACAAGTTCGCTCCCTCCTCCCTATGACTTCCTCTCACATATTTATACATGGCTATCATATTTATTTATTTATTATTTATTTAGCAGTTTTGTATACCGGTCTTCTCACCTTCTCACCTCCATTCGAGGGACTCAGGCCGGTTTCCAACATCAATATTACAGACAGTCATTAAAACATCATATTCTAAATCACACTAAAACATTAAAATAGCAAAATACAATCATATAATTACAGTGGTCAGTCGTTATCAAAAATCATTATTCGTTGTCATCCATCCATATCACAGGATCATGGCTCATTCATCGAATGCCAATCCCCAAAGCCAAGTTTTCACCTATTTCCTTTAGATAGAAGGGGCAGTTCTGATCTCCAGTAGAAGGGAGTTCCAGAGTCGAGGGGCCACCACCGAGAAGGCCCTGTCTCTCATCCCCACCAGCTGCACCTGTGAGGCTGGTGGGATCGAGAGCAGGGCCCCTCCAGATGATCTTAGCAATCTTGATGGTTCATAGGGGAGGATACGTTCGGACAGATAAATTGGGCCGGAGTCGTTTAGGGCTTTATAGGTTAAGACCAGCACTTTGAATTGTGCTCAGAAGCTGACTGGCAGCCAGTGGAGCTGGCGCAACAGAGGAGTAGTATGCTCCCTGTACCCCGCTCCTGTTAGTAGTTTGGCTGCCACACGTTGGACTAATTGAAGCTTCCGGGCAGTCTTCAGAGGCAACCCCACGTAGAGAGCATTGCAGTAATCTAAACGGGATGTAACCAAAGCGTGGACCACCGTGGCCAAGTCAGACTTCCCAAAGGAAGTCTACTCTCAGCCTTCTCTTTTTCAGGCTAAACATGCCCAGCTCTTGGCATGTTTAACTCTGATGTTGCTTGCCTGCATGCGTCCCAATGTTCATTCTATGACATGTTATCAGGGATGCGGCTGCCATGTTGTGCCCTGAGGTTTATGTGCTTTACACCCAGGAGGAGGCTGAGAACAGTGTCGCAGCCACAGGAGTGAAAGAAATTAATTGTATAATGAGGAGTCGAGCTGGTTTTGCAGAAACTCCACCCACTAAGGATCAAAGAAGAACGGGCTGCCCTTGTCATAAAGAGAGAGAGAGAGAATACAAAAGGACCTGTGCCTCTTACATAATGCATGCTTGTTGATTCGTATCTCAGAAAATAAATTACCTGGAATCTACGAAGTGATGCTTATACAGCATTGCAAAGCAAACGTAATTTGCCCTGCCACTGCAATAAAAAAAAAAGTCTGTAATTGGCCTTACAAGGCTATGGCTTCTGCTTCATCCCAAGCAGCAAATGGGAAACCCACAGAATTGGCTGATGGAGCGGAAAAGGAGAAGCTCCATTTAATTCGAATCAGAATCTGGCTGGTTTTCAAAATAATTGAACAGAAATCTTCTGACTGTCTTCGTGTCCACAGCATGCAGAGCTTGGAAAGGATATGAAGATGAGATGAAGATGATGATGACGAAGACAACGATGATGATGATGCATTGTTGTTCATTCGTTCAGTCGTCTCCGACTCTTCGTGACCTCATGGACCAGCCCACGCCAGAGCTCCCTGTCGGCCGTCACCACCCCCAGCTCCTTCAAGGTCAGTCCAGTCACTTCAAGGATGCCATCCATCCATCTTGCCTTTGGTCGGCCCCTCTTCCTTTTGCCTTCCACTTTCCCCAGCATAATTGTCTTCTCTAGGCTTTGCTGTCTCCTCATGATGTGGCCAAAGTACTTCAACTTTGTCTCTAGTATCCTTCCCTCCAATGAGCAGCTGGGCTTTATTTCCTGGAGGATGGACTGGTTGGATCTTCTCGCAGTCCAAGGCACTCTCAGAACTTTCCTCCAACACCAGAGTTCAAAAGCATCGATCTTCCTTTGCTCCGCTTTCCCTAAGGTCCAGCTCTCACATCCGTAGGTTACTACAGGGATGATGCATTGCAGTTCACCAAATCCTCCAACGGTGAATGTTGTTGGTATTAGCTTGAATACGTATCATCATTTGCCCAAAATTGGGACTCAAGAAGACATTCAAATGAAAACAATGCAATTTATTTAGAACTTTTATATCCTGTTCTTCTCAACCTCCGTGGAGGGGCTCAGAACGGCTAACAACAGCAGAAATTCAATGCTACACAATAAATAACATTTTAAAAACAACATACATAATAAATCTATATCTCTATATATAATAAAAGTCAATGTTTGTATGTTTGTGGAGGGCAGACGTAGGTAGGGAGGTGTATGTGGCAGCTTTCTGACTGGCTGCCACTGTGGTATAATCTGCATATGGTCTCTGATTGGCCAGCCTCAACATTCTGAGGCAGAGGGAATAGGAAAGGGGCCTGAAACTGTCAGGAATGGTTGGAGTTGAAGACCAAAATAGCTTGTGGCCCCCAACAATGGCAGAACAAGACCAAACCTGGCACACAGACCCCCCCCCCCCCCAAGACGCACTCTACATTCTGGTGCAGTTTGAGCCAGGATAGACCATAGATGACGGGACTTGCAGTACTTTAACCCACTTCCTTAGAGCACTGTGGCCCATGCCAATGACGGATCAGGACCAAACTTGGCACACAGAGGCCCAATGGCCCACTTTAAACCTGGTGCAGTTTAGAGCAGGATGGGATTTGCAGTACCTTCACCCGATTCACTTCCCACAGAACATTGTAGCCCTACAGTCACGGACCAGGCCCAAACTTGGCACACAGAGTACTCATGGCCCACTCTACATCCTGATGCAGCTCTAAGGGGGATGGACCATGGATGATGGGACTTCCAGTACCTTGACTCACTTACTGAAACCACTGCGACCCTCATGCAATGACTGATCAAAACCAAACTTGGCAAACAGAGCCCCCATGACCCACTTTACATCTTGCTGCAGTTTGGAGGACGATGGACCATGGATGATGGGACTTCAAGTACCTTCGCTCACTTCCTGAAAATAATGCAACCGTCATCCAATGACCAATAAAGACCAAACTTAGCATACAGAACCCCCATTACCCACTTTCTCTAATAACCTGGGCAGCACCAGGTCCGCAAGCTAGTATATAATAAAAGTGAATGTTTGTATGTGGAGGGCAGATGTAGGTAGGGAGGTTATGTGGCAGCTTTCTGATTGGCTCTCACTTTCACAGGCCACTGTGACCTGAATGAATGACGGACCGGGACCAAACTTGGCACACACAACCCCCATGACACCCTTTACATCCTGGTGAGGTTTGGGGGAGGACAAACAATGGATGATAGGATTTGTAGTACTTTCAAACCCTTCAGTTCCCACAGACCACTGTGGCCCCCAACTAAGACGGATAAAGACCAAACTTGGCACCCAGAGCCCCATGACCCATTCTACATCTGGGAGTTGTTTGGAGGAGGATAGACCATGGATGATGGGACTTGCATATGGGAGCTATAGTTCACCTACACCCACTGAACCCAGCTAACATTGGATCTAGATTACATTTGGAGCACAGAAAACAATGCTTTTCTCAAATAGCCCATGCACCGCTGGGTCCTCAAGCTAGTAAATTATAAAATACATATAAAAGACAGTTCGCCAAGTTGAAAACATCATCCAACTCAATCCAAACATTGTGGTCCAATAGCTCTTAGTCTTTACCAGTTCAATCCATCAATCTTCGAATGCCTGATACCAAAGCCAGGATTTCAGTTTCTTCCTGAAGGTTAGGAGGGAGAGGGCAGACCTAACCTCATTGGGGAGAGAATTCCATAGCTGGGGGGCCACCACAGAGAAGGCTTTGTATCTCATCCTCACTAAGCGCGACTGCAAAGGTGGTGGGACCGAGAGCAGGGCTTCTCCGGAAATCTTAAAGTCCTTGATGATTTATAGGGGAAGATACATTCAGACAGGTAAACTGGGCCAGAACCGTGTAGGGTTTTATAGGTTAAAACCAGCACTTTGAATTGTGCTCGGAAGCTAATCAGCAACCAGTGGAGCTGGTGTAACAGAGGAGTTCCCTGTACCCCACTCCCGTGAGCAACCTGAAAAAGAGTTGAAACCAACAAAAAGTCAGGATCAAGTTACATTATATTATTAGCCACGCTAAAACAATTCAAAACACACACTTGAGACATTTTGAGAGAAGCTAAGCAAAGTGAGAAAGCAAGAGGGTTAGTCAAGACTGTCTCCAAATCGGTGTGGTTGAAGAAATGCGGAACTATTTGAAATGCATCCTTTCGACCTTGTTTGTTGCTAACAGCTGTCAAATGACTTCAAGGGATGGATGATGAACTCAGGGCAGGTGCGGCTTCCTTGGTTGAGTCCATCCATCTGGAATGTGGCCTTCCTGTTTTCCTGCGACCTTCATCCTTTCCAAGCATTATTATCTTTTCTAGTCAATCATGTCTTCTCATGATATGGCCAAAGTATGACTGCCGGGATTTAATCATCTTGGCTTGATTTGCCTAGAGCAGTGGTTCCCAACCTTTTTGTGAACCAGGGACCACTTTGACCAGGGACCATTCTCCAACATTAGTACCAAAAGGGTTACAAATCAGTTTTGGTCAACTTTAGATTTGGTCTGGCTATTGGGGGTGCTGATTCAGAAAACTGCCTTGGATAGACCACATCAGCACTAGTTTCTGATACATCCTGTAGTCGCCATCTGCTCACCCACAGAAAAACATATTTAATAATCGAGAGCTGATGTGATAGTAATATTTTGTGGGTAGTCAGCCTCTCCCTCTAGACATCCCCGTTGCCTCAGCACTATAAGAGAGTTTCATAAGACCAGTTGCTGTGAGGTTATGAAGCAACGGTGTAGTAATTTTGAGGTTGTGGACCAAATTGTCGTACTTGTGGACCATTGGTGGTCCACAGACCACAGGTTGGTGAACCACTGGGCTTAGAGACCTATTTATTTGTCTTTTTAGTGGTCTACTATATATATATATATATATACACACACACACACACACACACACACACACACACACACACACACACACACACACAAACACACACTCTAGCTGTACCTGTCACACTGTGGCCAACCTTCTCTCCCTCTTTCTCTCCTTCTTTTTCTCTCTCCTTCCTTCCCTTTCTTTCTTTCCTTCCCTTCCCTCCCCTCACTTTCTTTCCCTTCCTCTTTCTCCCTGTTCTTCCTTCTCTACCTATTCTTGGGCTGCAACTCCCAGCAGCCCTACTGCGATCTACCTACCTACATATCTCTATAATCTATCTATCTGGAGGATTGCTGGGAGTGCAGTCCAGGAATAGGAAATTGGAAATATGCTGGGTGTCCAACAACAATTGTGGTGTTGGAGGAAAGTTCTGAGAGTGCCTTGGACTGTGAGAAGATCCAACCAGTCCATACTTCAGGAAATAAAGCCCAACTGCTCACTGGAGGGAAGGATATTAGAAGCAAAGATGAAGTATTTTGGCCACATAACGAGAAGACAGGAAAGTTTAGAGAAGACAATGATGCTGGGGAAAATGGAAGGAAAAAGGAAGAGGGGCCGACCAAGGGTAAGATGGATGGATGGCATCCTTGAAGTGACTGGACTGACCTTGAAGGAGCTGGGGGTGGTGACAGCCGACAGGGAGCTCTGACGTGGGCTGGTCCATGAGGTCACAAAGAGTCGGAAGTGACTGAACGAATGAACAACAACAACAAATATGCAGGGATTGGGATGCTTTAAAAGAGATCCAAGGAGAAGAAAGCTTACATCTTGGAAGCAGTGCATTTGGATCCCCCTCCTCCTCTCCTAAAGGGCCTGGTCTAGGGGATGCTGGGAGTTGTAGTCTGGAAGAGAGTGTGGATATGCTATTGTGTGTTTCTTTTTGCCCGGGGAGTGATTTTTGCGCATGCACTGTAGCACTGTTTTGCTTTTTTGGCTTTTTAAGTCCCTTCCACTGTCTTTTTCAGTGTTTTTATGAGTGATGGTCACTCGTTGGCCGGATAGGTGTATTGTGTCCAAATTTGGTGTCCATTTGTCCAGTGGTTTTTGAATTATGTTATTCCCACAAAAGAAGATTACGTTTTTATTTATATAGATTTCTAACCGTCCCCTGCCATGTGTTGCTGTGGCCCACTCTGTGTTTATGTGTTTTGTGTGTGTTTGTGTATATGTGTGTTTGTGTGTGTATGGTTTTGTGCATGCGTTGTAATGTATTATTATTATTATTATTATTATTATTATTATTATTTGCTTTTTAAGCCCGTTCCACTGTGTTTTTCAGTGTTTTTATGAATGATGGTCACTCGTTGGCCAGATAGGTGTACTGTGTCCAAATTTGATGTCCATTTGTCCAGTGGTTTTTGAGTTATGTTATTCCCACAAAAGGAGATTACAATTTTATTTATATAGATTACTAGCCATCCCCTGCCATGCGTTGCTGTGGCCCAGTATGTGTTTTGTGTGTATATATGTGTGTGATTGTGTATATGTGTGTGTGATTTGCTTTATTTCTATACCACATTTTTCAGCCTATGTGTGTGTGTGTGTGGTTTTGCACATGTGTTGTAATGTATATAATTTTTTGCTTTTTAAGGCCCTTCCACTGTGTTTTTCAGTGTTTTTATGAGTGATGATCACTTGTTGGCCTGATAGGTGTATTGTATCCAAATTTGGTGTCAATTTG
This sequence comes from Anolis sagrei ordinatus, assembly GCF_025583915.1. Taxonomy (NCBI): domain Eukaryota; kingdom Metazoa; phylum Chordata; class Lepidosauria; order Squamata; family Anolidae; genus Anolis; species Anolis sagrei. Next base: position 14,348,165 of record NW_026844478.1, read on the forward strand.
TCCAGTGGTTTTTGAGTTTTGTTAATCCCACAAACTAATATTGCATTTTTATTTATTTGGATACACACACACATTAAAAAGAGCTGATTAAGGTGCAGAATGTTTATTCTGTGGTAAACAGATGGAAAGGTTTCCTGGCACCTTGAAATATAATGCTAATAAAACCACACCCGGGAAGCAAGAAGGAGCTGTTTCCAAATGGACCAATTAACTTCTAAGAAAAGGAGAAGGGCCACTGGCAGGGAGCGTTATTTGCTTATAAGCCTTGCATGATGGATCAATCTGTAGTCTAAAGCAAAGCAAAGCTAAGCAGAATTGCAATCCAGCTCCTGAACATCCCTCCTCCCTCATTTTTCGTCCTGACTCCTGGTTGGCCTTTTCGGTCCATATTCCCAGCGGCTGGCTATTTCACCCTCTCTCTTCATTTAGAAACCCATGTTCTAGAAGCATTCTCTCCTGACGTTTCACCTGCATCTATGGCAGGCATCCTCAGAGGCCTCTCAACCTCTGAGGATGCCTGCCACAGATGCAGGAGAAACATCAGGAGAGAATGCTTCTAGAATATGGCCATATTGCCCAAAAAACCTACAACAACCCAGATTTACCACTGTTAGCCCATCAAGTTCCAGAATGTTTCACTCATCCAAGAATTTTGGGGAAATTTTCAAAGTTTTTATAAACAACATTTTTTAAAAAAACCTATCCCAAGAAGTTTCAGAAAGATTCACACATCTAAAGATTTTTGGGGATTTTAAAAAGTTTAGATAAAAACAATTAACATGCCTATAATGAAGGAACTGGGAGCAGGACTAGCAAAGTTAATGGGCGGGAGACTGGGAACAGAGCCGTTTGAAATGTAGTTTAGGAAGGCAAGCCCCCTGAGGCAGAGAATGCAAAAGGCCCTGCTCTAAACTACATCCCCAAAATGCAATGTTCAGCATCTGAAAGATCCAATGAGGGTTGCAGCAGCTAGCCGCTTACAGTCTAATAATAATAAATACAATTATTGAATCTGCAAAGAGGATTAAAGTAAGTAAGTAATAGTATAAATCTATGCTAAGTTGAAGTTATGTGGTTGTGCTTCATAAAGACACACACACATTCAAGGGGATTGTTGTTGTTGCTTTTTTTAGGGGGGAGGGATAAATTGTTTTTATCTAAATTTTTTTAAATCCCCAAAAATCTTTAGATGTGTGGATCTTTGTGAAACTATATTGTCGAAGGCTTTCACGGCCGGAATCACTGGGTTGTTGAATCACTGGGAATCACTGTTTTTTTTCGGGCTATATGGCCATGGTCTAGAGGCATTCTCTCCTGACGTTTCGCCTGCATCTATACCTCTGAGGATGCTTGCCATAGATGCAGGTGAAACGTCAGGAGAGATTGCCTCTAGACCATGGCCATATAGCCCGAAAAAACCTACAACCCTTTGTGAAACTTCTTGGGATTGATGCCCTGGTTATCTTATGCATTGTAGATAAAATTCAAGTAGATAGCACTTGTAGGTTTTTTAAAAATGTTGTTTATAAAAACTTTGAAAATTTCCCCAAAATTCGTGGATGAGCAAAACATTCTGAAACTTGATGGGCTAACAGTGGCAAATCTGGGTTGATGTAGGTTTTTTGGGCTATGTGGCCATGTTATGGAAGCATTTTCTCCTGATGTTTCACCTGCATCTGTGGCAGGCATCCTCAGAGGTTATGAGACCTCACAACCACTGAGGATGCCTGCCATAGACGCAGGTGAAATGTCAGGAGAGAATGCTTCTAGAACATGGCCATATAGCCCGAAAAACCTACAACAACCCAGTGATTCCGGCCATGAAAGCCTTCAACAATATTGATGGGCTGTTGTAGGTTTTTCAGGCTATATGGCCATGTTCTAGAAGCATTCTCTCCTGATGTTTTGCCTGCATCTATGGCAAGCATCCTCAGATGTTGTGAGACATCACAACCTCTGAGGATGCTTGCCATAGATGCAGGTGAAACGCCAGGAGAGAATGCTTCTAGAACATGGCCATATAGCCTGAAAAACCAACGACAACCCAGTGATTGTGGCCATGAAAGCCTTCAATGATACAATGGTAAATCTGGGTTGTTGTAGGTTTTTCAGGCTATATGGCCATGCTCTAGATGCATTCTCTCCTGATGTTTCGCCTGTTGATTGGCTCTCGTTTGGCTATTGTGAGGCCTCACAACCTCTGAGGATGCCTGCCATAGATGCAGGCGAAACGTCAGGAGAGAATGCTTCTAGAAGATGGTCATCTAGCCCAAAAAACCAACGACAACCCAGTGATTGCGGCCATGAAAGCCTTCGACGATACAGTGGTAAATCTGGGTTGTTGTAGGTTTTTCAGGCTATATGGCCGTGTTCTGGATGCATTCTCTCCTGATGTTTTGCCTGCTTCTGTGGCAGGCATCCTCAGAGTTCAAACTTCACAACCTCTGAGGATGCCTGCCACAGATGCAGGCGAAACATCAGGAGAGAATGCTTCTAGAACATGGCTATTGAGCCCGAAAAACCAACGACATCCCAGTGATTGTGGCCATGATGATACAATGGTAAATCTTGGTTGTTGTAGGTTTTTCGGGCTATATGGCCATATTCTAGAAGCATTCTCTCCTGATGTTTCGCTTGCATCTGTGGCAGGCATCCTCATATGGACCCCGCCCAATTTCAGAAACATTTTGGAAACAATTTGTCCTTTCTCCTCTAATTTTGTAATGAATATTGAAACATCTTTTTCATTGATCACACAGGCCTAGTGTATGCTATGGCAGTGTAGACGGGGCCGGAGAGGGAGGACCTTGCCTGGAAACACCACTTTTCCTTTGCCTTGAATTGGGCTCCTCTCGTCATCCTTCTGGGCGGCTGGAAGGCAGGGCTGCCCGCTTCTTCCTTGTGGTTACCAAACACTCCCGTTTAGAAATCACAGGTGCTACTTAGCATTTCTGGGCACGGGGCCCACAAATGTCCTTTGGTTTGTAATCGTTTGGAAGCACAGACCAGGAAATGTATTTTGTCACCCAAGAGCTTGGTGTGTACGCTGCGTACTATTTAATATCATTGGCAGTGTCATTACAGACATTCGAAATATATCTGCTCAAAAGGAGGGCGGGAAAGACAATGAATGAATGAAGAAATATAATCGTTCTGAGCAAACAAAACCAATGATTCAAGGTGTGCTTCGGCTGTTAGGTTAATCTTTTGCAGCCTCGCTGCACATGGACGTAAATGCGTGCCCTCGTTCTGGGTGACGCGTCCATGCCAACCTGTCATTATTTGGGAGCGGCTCGGATTTCAAATCACAACCTGGATGATACAGGTTCAATTCATCCCACTTCAATGACACAAAGGCCAACTTTATAGAATGAATGCAGTCTGACACCACTTTAATGGCCATGATTCAATGCTATGGAGCCATGGGAGTTAATGTTTTACAAGGCCTTTAGCCTTCTAAAGACAGCAGGTGCCTCAAAAAACTGCAACTCCCAGGACCCTACAGCATTGAGCCACTGCAGTAAAACTGGTATCAAAATGCATTAATTCTATATTGAAGCCCAGCTTTTTCATCTTGGATTAACTAAATCCATGTTTTCCATGTCTTATTTACATTTTTATTACATTTATTATTTATATTACATGTTTATGCTTATATTTTGTTTTGTTAATCTTATGGTTGTGTTGTTTTTACTTTGTATGTATTGTGATGTTACCGGGAACCGCTCTGAGTCCCCTCGGGGAGATGGAGCGGTATATAAATAAAGTTTTATTATTATTATTATTATAGAAATACATTTATTTATTTGTTTGTTTATTTATTTTGGGCTTTTATATCCTGTCCTATCTCAAAGAGGGACTCAGGACGGCAAGTATTTTAATACGTATAGGTAAAGGTTTTCCCCTGACATTAAGTTCGGTCGTGTCCGACTCTGGGGGTTGGTGCTCATCTCCATTTCTAAGCCGAAGAGCCGGCGTTGTCCATAGACACCTCCAAGGTCATGTGGCCAGCATGACTGCATGGAACGCCGTTACCTTCCCGCCAGAGCGGTACCTGTTGATCTACTCATATAATACGTATATGTTATAGAAATATGTAAATTTATAGAGTTTTTACAATGTTTATGTTTTTTTTAAGTATGCTGTAATGCACTTTGAGTCAAGAGGAGTAGGAAATAAAATTATTATTATTATTATTATTATTATTATTATTATTATTATTATTGGATTTCCATTTTTAATAGGTATGCTGCCCTGAGTCCCCCCTTGGGGGTGAGAAGGGAAATAAATAAAATAAAATATTATCATTATTTTCATCATCATCTTGATTGGCACCATCTGATATCTGTCGGGAAGTAGCAGCCAATAATGAAAGGACGAATGCAGTGACATCTCCGGCCCATCCTATGTTCAGATATCAGCCAGGAAACCAATGCCTTAAATCAAGAAATCGCTTCCTAAGATCTACAGAGATACTCACAGGAACACCTCAGCAAGCAAGAGTCCAAAAGTGGCAGGCTAAAACCCAGCACCTCAATCAGTGGCTGATATCAGATGAGAAACTCCCTTCTGGGCACACAAAAGACTGGGCGACTTGGAAGGCTCTTGAACCACAAGAGTGCAGAGCCAATCTTAGGAAATGGGGCAACAAAGTGGAGTCCGCGACATGTGGGTGCGGAGAAGAGCAAACCACAGACCACCTACTACAATGCAACCTGAGCCCTGCCACATGCACAGTGGAGGACTTCTCACAGTGACATTTAGCATAATACCAAGTTTTTAATTTTGTTTGTGTTTTTAAATACATTATAACTATACTCTCAATTCTCTTCTGACACAATAAATAATAATAATAATAATAATAATAATAATAATAATAATAATCTTGATCCGAAATACAAGCCACTACTTTGCATAATTTCTATAGTGTAGCTGCACCCAACATTTCCTTGAGGTTGGTACCTTTATCAACCTCTTAGGAGAGTAAATGAGATGCAGCAGAGAACTATCTATATATGTTGCCTTCCTGGAGGGAACAGTGTACAGGATATTAAAAATGGCAAGCAAATGGCTCTGTAGAAAGATTGCAAATTTGGAAAGCTAAGTGTTTTCCATCATTGCTTATCATGCTGGATTTCTTTCCGAGAACTGAGAATTGCTCTTAGAGAATTTATTCATTCATTTACCATATTGATACCCCACCCTTCTCACTCTGTAGGGGACTCAAGACGGCTTACATATATATAGACACCATATGGACATACATTGTAAAATAAAAATATGCATTAAAACAATCATTAAAAACACATCAAACCTAAAACCACTTATTTAAAATCACATAACCCAATATCATAGTCTGAGGCCATTCCAGGTTGTCATTTCACTAATCCATGTTCTCTTATCACACTGGTAGGTTACTGGTCAAACGCTTGGTCCTACATCCACATTTTTAGCCTTTTCCTGAAGCTCAGGAGGGAGGGGGCTGATCTAATTCACTAGGGAGGGAGTTCCAAAGCCGAGGGGCCACCACCGAAAAGGCCCTGTCTCTCGACTCCCACAACCATGTCCGCAAAGGAGGTGGGACTGAAAGCAGGGTTTAACCTCATAGCTGGCTCATAAAGAGAGATATGTTCGGAGATACGTAAACTGAGACGGAACCGTTTAGGGCTTTATAAGCTAAAGCCAGCACTTTGAATTGGGCTCGGTAGCAGACTGGCAGCCAGTGGAGCTGACACAACAGGGGAGATGTCCTCTCTCTGTACGCCGCTCTGCTGAGCAGCCTGGCTGCTGCCCGTTGAAGCTTCCGAACAGTCTTCATGGGCAGCCCCAGGTAGAGCGTGTTGAAGTAATCTATTCAAGATGTAACCAGAGCGTGGACCATCACGGCCAAGTCTGACTTCCCAATTGCTGAGGAAGTTCAGCTCTTCTCTCATGAAGGATGAAACACATCCTGTGACTTCAAGCTGCCTCCCAAATTTAAATTGGTAACTTGGAAGTTAGGCAACGCCTGGCTACGAGTAAGTACCAATTAGGCAAATTTATCATTGACTCGGGATGTCCAGAACAATTATTATTATTTATTACTGATGAGTAGTAGTGCACTTGTTTTTATCCCATCTGCCATTTCCCCCTTTGGCTTCTGCAGGCCATTATTACAGTTGGGCATAATAAGTAGTTTGCATGCCCACTTAGTGTACTTTTCAGCAGCTTCTCTCTTGGGTTGGTGCCTTTTCAGCATGGAAACTAGGCAGAAATCTGGTCTGGCATTGCATCTTAGTACTAGGAAAGATACTCCTGGATTTTAGGGATTTGGGTCTATGTCAGAGCATTGGAGCCAGGACCATAAAACCATTCTCTGGTGTGAGAAATCTACTTAACGAAAAGCTTGCTGGCTCTTAAAAGCTGCCAGAGGCACATTGCCAGCTGAAGGGTGTTGCCTGGCTGTGAACTATCCTTTTCGGGAGACAAAAAAAACTCAAACATCCCGTTTCTCATTGGCGAGAATAAAATGAAACTACATTTAAATGGGAGGCTAAGAGAACGCTCTTGGGTTTGGTATCTGTAGTTTCAGGGCTGGCCTTGCCACACAGCAAGGGAAAACAATGTGCTTCGGGTGGCATCTTGGGCGCGGTTTGGGGAAGAGAAGGAGCCACGGATCGGGGACTGAAGGAGGCAACAAGGCTGAGCAACAGCTTTGCTTCCATGTGATGGAAGGATGGGTCAGGGAATGCTTTGGAGAGCAAAATGTGTTGTCCAGGAACAACACAAATCATGTTACTGCGTGAGAGAAGGAACAAGATGGTGCTGCTTTTCATTCCAGGTCCAAAAGCTGACCAAAATGATAGCTGAAAGTTCTCTCATCCCTGGAAATGGGACAGTGTTCTCCATGGCAAAGTCAACTCAGTTGGAAAATGATGAAGAAAGACATTGCCATGGATTGCCGAAATGAAAAATGATTGAGTCAGAGAGCCAATCCGTTCCCGACTCTTGCTGGCCAAAAGTACTGTTGGGGTTCAGCCTGCGTGTGAACCTGAACCCGATTCTCTGATTGCTGAACCTGAACCTGATTCTCTGATTGTATTTCCTGATGCTACTGAAAATGTATTTCTCCCTGATGGTAATGAAAATGATTCTGAGGTCAGTGGCTTGGAAAGTGAAACTACACATTCTGATGAGAATGTTGCAGAGCCAAGTGGTGATAGCTCTCCAGAGGAGCTAACACCTGGCTTCCTTGATGAGGATAGAAAAGGACAGATTTGGAAAAACAGGAGTGAATTGCAGAGTCTGCGAAGGTCAAGCAGATTAAGGGAAAAGGAAACACGGGCTTCAAAGCCTGGAGGTGTGTCACGAAACAGTTTCTTCAGTTTTAAGTGCCTCTCGCCGGGTTGTCTCGTTAGATCAGGCATCGTTTAGACTGAGGCATTACCTTGGCAGATTTCCCTGTTTCCCYWYGCCTACATCCCAAGYGSRTTCTAGWGDTCCYAGTARGHWMAGTGYWWTGCTAARWMGTTCCAGGTTRTTACAGTGTTGCTTTTMGGWKTMTWGARCTAYTTCATYMYTATTSRTMACTGKTGAATTTRTTACWGTYYCTTTTTTGACWTTGCATTTTCCTCTATTTTGTAACCATTTTTCATCAATAAAAAGGGATTGTTTTTTCCCACAGTCAAGTGTGGTGGATTGTTATCTTATGGTCTCGTTTCTTGCTCTGGGTTACAACAAGTATATCTAGATCAGTCATGGGCAAACTTGGGCCCTCCAGGTGTTTTGGACTTCAACTTGCACAATTCCTAACAGCCTCAGGCACTTTCCTTTTCCTGCTCAGCCGCTTAAGCGAATTCGATGCTAATCAAGGTGGTCAATTGCAACATAGTTTCAGAAGACAGGGGAATTCCAGACAAGAAACAATCAGGGCCAGCTAACACTCCTAACAAAGGATTCCCTCAGGCAGGAAGCAGCCAGGCGTAATAATAATAATAATAATAATAATAATAATAATAATAATGGATGATCTGGACAGAAAAACAAGAAAACTGATGACAATCCACTACTAATTACACCCGCGTAGTGATGTCGACAGACTTGACCTGCCCAGAAAATCAGGAGGCAGAGAGAGGCTTCTGCAAGGGAAACAGACAGTAGAAGAAGAGAAGCATGCGCTGGCAGATTATGTGAAAGGCAGTCAAGAACCAATGTTGAGGGAAGTCGATAGTAGTAAACTGCTTAAAGTGCAAAAGACAAAGAGGGAATACCGTAAAAACACAATCCAGAGCAGAAGACAAAATTGGCAAGAGAAGGCTCTCCATGGACAGTTCCTGGGGAAAATGGAGAGCCAAATTGACAAAGAAAAAACATGGCTGTGGCTCACAAATGGAACTCTGAAAAAGGAGACAAAGGAGGGCCTGATCCTGACAGCCCAAGAACAAGCCATTCGAACCAAGGCCATCCAAGCCAGAACTGAAAAGTCAATGACAGATCCCAAGTGTAGACTCTGCAAGGAAGCAGATGAAACAATAGATCCCATCCTCAGCTGCTGCAAGAAGATCGCACAGACAGACTACAAGCAGAGGCACAACACCGTTACTCAGATGACTCATTGGAACTTGTGCCACAAATAGCATCTGCCTGCGACAAAGAACTGGTGGGATCACAAGCCGGAAAAAGTTACAGAGAATGAACACGCTAAACTCCTCTGGGACTTCCGAATTCAAACAGAGTTCTGGAGCACAACACTCCTGACCTCAAAATCGTATTAAAAAACAAAGTATGGATTATCGATATTGCAATCCCAGGTGACAGCAGGATTGCAGAGAAACAACTGGAAAAGCTGACATGATATGAGGATTTAAAGATTGAACTGCAAAGTCTCTGGCACAAGCCAGTCAAGGTGGTCCCAGTGGTGATCGGCACACTGGGTGCAGTGCCTAAAGACCTTGGCCTGCACTTAAACACAATCGGCACTGACAAAATTACCATCTGTCAGCTGCAGAAGGTCACCTTACTGGGATCTGCATGCATTATTTGCCGATACATCACACAGTCCTAGGCACTTGGGATGTGCCCAACGTGTGATCCAATACAACAGCCAGCAGAGTGTCTGCTGTGGACTCATCTTGTGGTGTTTCTAATGATAATAATAATAATAATAATAATAATAATAATAATAATAATAATCTTTATTTATACCCCGCCACCATCTCCCCAAGGGGACTCGGGGCATCTTACATGAGGCCAAGCCCGATAATACAATGCATCTGTAAATCAACACAGCAATAAAATAAAAGAAAAAAAATCCAATACACAACCATTATAAATAACATAACAGCAATAAAACAAAACATTTAAGAACACAAGAATCCAACACTGTGGGCAGGGCCAAACCTAATAGATTAAAATTTTAAAACACTGGGTGTGAAGAGCAGTAAAATGAATCTATACAGGGATTTTTTGAGGGTAAGGTAGGGTTGAGTGCCCCCAAAAGTAGAATAAAGCACTTCAGAGGACATTTTGCAGAGAATTGCTCAGAGCAGGGAAATATTGTTCATTTATTCAGGGAAGGCTTTGAAGCTACAAGGCTAAATTAACTGATTTATGAGGCCATAAAGAAGACTCCAGCAAAGCATTCTAGCGGGGGAAGCATGCGGGGAATGCGGAAGTGCTTCATCAGTGTCGCAGATGGAGGGTGAAAGTGACAAGCTCCCCTGGCGGCCAGAAAAAGTTAAATAGCCTCTGTGTATGTCTGTATATGTTTGTATGTCAAAAATTGGCATTGAATGTTTGCCATATATGTGTACATTGTAATCCGTCCTGAGTCCCCTGCAGGGTGAGAAGGGCGGAATATAAAAGCTATAAATAAATAAATAAATAAATAAATATTCCGTGCTAATCAAGGTGGCCAACTGCAACATTCACACTTGCTTCCAGTAAACAAGAGTTCCTTCTCCCACTCTGGACATTATTCCACAGATATATAAACCTCACTTGCCTGGTTTCCAACAGACCCTCAACCTCTGAGGATGCCTGACATAGATGTGGATGAAACATCAGGAGAGAATGCTACTAGAACATGGCCAGACAGCCTGGAAAACTCACTGCAACCCAGTGATCCTGGCCATGAAAGTCTTTTGAGAACACATTCTAGTATTTTTCCCATGGATGCATAGAACTGATTGCTATAACTGTGTTTTCGGTTTAGTTCTTTTGCTTTGAGACCACTTTTAAGCTTGGCTGCAAAATGTGTGCGCTGTGGGGAGAATAATTCCAGCCTTGCCCCTGGCAGGCTTTTTCTCTTGGCAAAATAATAATCATATACGTCCCATAATTTATAGCAATACTGGTGTGTGAGGGCTGCACTGTTATTATATCCCTGTATTCCTTACAGCCGCAAAATAATAAGCACGTCTCCTTTTCCGAGGCGGTTCACCACAGGATGCTGGGCAAAATCCATTAAGCAAAGCGCTGGAGGGGAAATAAAGGTGTAGATGCATCCTAGGTTTCCATACTGAAGGAGAAAACTGGGAGAAGTTCCTTTTTAGAGTACAGTTCGCCCTTGCCATGATTTCTGGGAAGACCTACCACTTGATCACATGGAGAAATTTCCCATTTGAAGGACACTTCAGCCTCTTTTCGAGCATGGAGAGGTACTGAGCTCAACTACTTCCGGCCGTCACTTTCCCTGTTCCAATGTAATCCAATCAAATCACGATCCAACTAAACCACAAGGGTCAAGCTCAAGGCCTGTTGGCCAAGTGTGGCCTGGACATGTTACGAGGCCTTCCAGATTCTGGACTCTAATCCCTGCCTTCCTCATCACGACTAGAGCTGATGGGAGTCGGGATATAGGGACTCCTGGAAGGCTGTCGTTTGTTCTATTTACTCAGGAGAGTGGGGTTTTGATTGAGATACAACGCTTGTGGATAGGATGCCTGGCTCTCGAATGCTCTTTAACCTTTCCAGATAGGAAACCATCAGGGCCAGCTAACACCTCCCAACAAAGGATTCCCCCCAGGCAGGAATCAGCCAGGCTTTGTAGCTAGAAAGCTATTCAATGCTAATCAAGCTGGCCAATTGCAACATTCACACTTGCCTCCAACAGGCAAGAGTTCTTTCTCCCACCCTGGATATCATTGCACAGATATATAAACCCCACTTGCTTAGTTTCCAACCTCTGAGGATACCTGCCATTCGGGGGGGGGGGGGGGCGGACGTCAGGAACTTGGCGATACAGGCCGGAAAACTCACAGCAACCCATTTCATATCATGTCATATCATATCATAAAGGTAAAGGATTCCCCTTGACATTGTCTAGTCGTGTCCAACTCTGGGGGAAGGGTGGTGGTGCTCATCTCTATTTCTAAGTCAAAGACTTGGCATTGTCCATACACTCCTCCAAAGTCATGTGACCAGCATGACTGCATGGAGCACCATTACCTTCCCGTTGGAGTGGTACCTATGGATCTACTCACATTTGTATGTTTTTGGACTGCTAGGTTGGCAGAAACTGGGGCTGACAGCAGGAGCTCACTCTTCTACCCGGATTTGAACCACCATATTGTATATCATATATCATATCAAACATCATATATATATCATATATCATATATATCATATCACATATCATATCATATATCATATATAATATCATATTGTTTCATATCATATATCATATATCATATCATATATCATATAACATATCATCATATCACATAATATCATATATCATATATATCATATCATATATCAAATAGCATATCATCATATCACATAACATAATATCATCATATAATATATATAATATCATATCATCACATATCATATTGTATATAATATATCATATCATACATCATATATATATCATATATCATATATATCATATCATATATCATATCATATATAATATCATATATCATATCTTATATCAAATAACATATCATATCACATAACATAATATCATCATATAATATCATATATAATATCATATCATATCACATATCATATCATATATCATATATATCCAGGGGCGGCTCATCCATTACGAAGTAAGCGGTCGCAGTACACTTTTTTTTGCCAGGGGCGCAGAGGCGCCACTGTAAATGCCCCTCGACCGCCACTTGAGTAGCGCCCCCTCAGCTCACAACAGCCCTAGCAGTCCGGGGGGAGCCTCGGCTTTCTTGCCTCGCTGCGCAGGCGATCCTCTTCCCAAAGGGGCCGGGCCCTTGAGCCTCGCCTAGCCCCTCTCGTTCCTGCTCCACCTGGCCACCGGGTGCGCGAGCAGAGCCGGCGCTCAATCATTCTCCGCATTAGATCCCTTCCCCATGACCGATCCCCCAGCGCTCCACCCGCCTCCTCTCCTCTTCCCAATCCGCGGGTGGGCCAAGGAGCGGAGCTGTCGCGCCTGGCCCGCTTCGGGTTCGGAGACGTGTCTGAAGACCCCAGTGTGCGCACCAAAAGTCGCCTGTTCTTCTGACTTTCTCTTCAGCCATTGGGACCAAGAGAGAGAGAGAGAGAGAGAGCCCCTCCGGCTGGAGGTATCTCCCACCTCCGCTCCCTCCTTTGTTTTTGCGCCTACCTTCAGGAAAGGTGGGCATCTCCACCTCTCTCTCTCTCTCTCTCTCTCTCTGTCCCAATGGCTGAGGAGAAAGTCAGGAGAAGAGGTGACTTTTGGTGCACACGCCGGGGTCTTCAGGCACGCCTCCGGACCCAAAGCGGGCCAGGCAAAGGAGCAAGTGCGGCAAGTGTAGTTACTGGGATGTATAGTTCACCTACAATCAAAGAGCATTCTGAACTCCACCAATGATGGAATTGAACCAAATATGGCACACAGAACTCCCACGACGAACAGAAAATATATATCAGTGATTGGTTGGGGGGGGGGGGCGCCAAAATACTGTTTGCTTACCCTTGAAAATTACCTAGGGCCGCCTCTGCATATATCATATAATACATCATATCATATATTTTGTTGTTGTTCATTCGTTCAGTCGTTTCCAACTCTTCCTGACCTCGTGGTCCAGCCCACGCCAGAGCTCCCTGTCGGCCGTCACCACCCCCAGCAGCTTCAAGGTCAATCCAGTCATATATATAATATCATATATCATATCCTATCGTTTCATATCCTATATCATATCTTATATCAAATATCCTATCCTACCCTCCACTATGAGCGCTGGAGGGCTCTAGGGTGGGAACGGGGCTCCTCCCTGCTCACCTGCCGGACGCGGGAGGGGCGTGGCCTTGGCGCAGGTGAGCGTGGGGCGTGTGCTAGGTCCCCGCCCCCCGGGCTTAGCCCTGTCCCCGGCTTCCCTGGCGCCCAGAGCGGGACTGCGCGCCTGCCTGCCTGCCTGCCTGCCTTCCTCTGAGGACGCAGCCATGTTCTGCGCCCAGCAGCACCTTCAGCCCACCCCTCTGCCCCCTCCGCTGCCCCCTCCTCAGGTACAGGTGTGCCCCCCGCGGCCTCCCCCTCCGCCCCAGCCCCCGCAGCCGCCCCGCTGCCGCCCTCCGCCCCTGCCCCGGGTCTGCCCGCAGGAGCCTTTGCCCCCGCTCCCGCTCCCTCTCCAGCAGCACCACCCTCAGCACCAGCAGCAGAGCCAGGAGGGGTCCGGGGGGAGCCTGGTCTACCGGCGCGTGCGGACTTACAGCAGCCCCGGCGGCGGGGGGCGCATCCCGCACCAGCTCCTGGAGGCGCCCAACGGGGGAGGGCCCCCCTCGCCCTACGAGACCACCCCCGGGTACCAGCACGTCATCTGGAGCACCGAGCCCCCCACCCCCGCACAGGTAAGCCGACATTGGCATTCACACCAGAGACTTCCTTGACCTGGACCTTCCAGGTGTTTTGGACTTCAACTCCCACCGTTCCTAAACAGCCCCTGCTGGAGGGATCACGTTTGCCCACTCTGCTCTGCAGGACCCCAGAGAGGACAAACCATACAACCTCTGAGAATACTTGATTAACACTAAATAGCCTTGCAGCTTCAAAGCCTGGCTGCTTCCTGCCCGGAGGGGGAATCCTTTGTTGGCAGGTGTTTGCTGGCCCTGATTGTTTCTTCTGGAGCTAACACCTCCCAACAAAGGATTCCCCCTCCCCTGGCAGGAAGCAGCCAAGCTTTGAAGCTGCAAGGCCATTCAATGCTGGCCGATTGCAACATTCAAAGCTGCCTCAAGCAGGCAAGAGTTCTTTCTCTCACCCTGGACATCATTCCACAGATATACAAACCCCACTTGCCTAGTTTCCAACAGACTTCCCAGGATGCATGATTAACACTGAATAGCCTTGCAGCTTCAAAGCCTGGCTGCTTCCTGCCCGGAGGGGGGAATCCTTTGTTGGGAGGTGTTAGCTGGACCTTATTGTTTTTTGTCTGGAGCTAACACCTCCCAACAAAGGATTTCCCCCTCCCCTGGCAGGAAGCAGCCAAGCTTTGAAGCTGCAAGGCAATTAAATGCTGGCCAACTGCAATTCAAACCTGCCTCAAACAGGCAAGAGTTCTTTCTCCCACCCTGGACATCATTCCACAGATATACAAACCCCACTTGCCTAGTTTCCAACAGACTTCCCAGGATGCATGATTAACACTGAATAGCCTTGCAGCTTCAAAGCCTGGCTGCTTCCTGCCCGGAAGGGGGAATCCTTTGTTGGGAGGTATTAGCTGGACCTGATTATTTTTTGTCTGGAATTCCCCTGTCTTCTGAAACAATCAAAGCCAGCTAACAGCAACCAACAAAGGATCCCCCCCCCGACAGGAAGCAGCCAAGCTTTGAAGCTTCAAGGCCATTAAATGCTGGCAACTGCAATTCAAACCTGCCTCAAACAGGCAAGAGTTCTTTCTCCCACCCTGGACATCATTCCACAGATATATAAACCACAGATATATTTTCCAACAGACCTCACAACCTCTGAGGATGCATGATTAACACTGAATAGCCTTGCAGCTTCAAAGCCTGGCTCCTTCCTGCGCAAGTGGAATCATTTGTTGGGAGGTGTTAGCTGGCCCTGATTGTTTTTTGTCTGGAATTCCCCCATCTCCTGAAACAATCAAAGCCAGCTAACACCAACAAACAAAGGATTCCCCCCCCCCGGCAGGAAGCAGCCAAGCTTTGAAGCTGCAAGGCCATTAAATGATGGCCAATTGCAACATTCAAACCTGCCTCAAACAGGCAAGAGTTCTTTCTCCCACTCTGGACATCATTCCACAGATATACAAACCCCACTTGCCTAGTTTCCAACAGACTTCTGAGGATGCATGATTAATACTGAATAGCCTTGCAGCTTCAACACCTGGCTGCTTCCTGCCCGGGGGAAATCCTTTGTTGGGAGGTGTTAGCTGGACCTGATTATTTTTTTGTCTGGAATTCCCCTGTCTCCTGAAACAATCAAGGCCAGCTAACATCAACCAACAAAGGATCCCCCCCCCGGCAGGAAGCAGCCAAGCTTTGAAGCTGCAAAGCCATTAAAGGCTGGCCAATTGCAACATTCAAACCTGCCTCAAACAGGCAAGAGTTCTTTCTCCCACCCTGGATATCATTCCAAAGATATATAAACCCCACTTCCCTAGTTTCCAACAGACCTCACACTCTGCGATAGATGTGAGCAAAACGTCAGGAGAGAATGTTTCTGGAACATGGCCATACAGCCCGGAAAACTCAAAGCAACCCAATGTAAACCTGCTCAGAATAATAAGACTTGCTTACATGTATGCTCTTAACGTGCTTGAGAGTAGTTGCTCTACAATGTTTGGGGTTGATGGCACGATCGTCAGCATAGATGAAAGCTGAGGGGGGAAAGGAAGGGGCCTGAGGCTGTTTGGAATGGTGGGAGTTGAAGTCCAAAACACCTGGAGAGCCCCAGTTGGCCCATGCCTGGGGTAAACAATGCGGGGATTCACTTTTATCTGCTGGATGATAACAAGTTAATGTTTACAAGAGAAGCCGCAATACTCTTACAACCAGCGCATAACTATAGCATTATGGTTCCACTTCAACTGCTATGGCAAGTTTTATGGGATGCTGGGATGGACTGTTTTGGGTGCCTGGGACTGTCTCCCTTCCCTTGCTTGAGTGACACCAATCGTATTGACGCCACTGGGTCTGGTTCCTGAATCTGTGCCACTAAGCTTCACAAGCATTCATTAATGCTCTTGCAAAGCTTTCATTCAAGTGGCATTAAAGTGCTCTCCTCAGCTTCCCTGAGACTTTGCTTAGGTAACTCAACCAAGAGACAATTGGCCACTGAAGTTTCCCATAGTAATGATGGTTGTGGTTGACTTAACAGGCGCGGAGCCTTACAAACTTATACAACTGGCTTGATTTATCTATAGTTTCCTTCTTCTGATGTCAGTGTTTCTCAACCTGGGGTCCGGACCCTTGGGGGGTCATGAGGAGGGTGTCAGAGGGGTGCCAAAGACCATCAGAAAACACAGTATTTTCTGGTGGTCATGGGAGTTCTGTGTCGAAAGTTTGGCCCAGTTCTATCACTGGTGGGGTTCAGAATGCTCTTTGATTGTAGGTGAACTATAAATCCCAGCAACTACAACTCCCAAATGTCAAGGTCAATTTTCCCGAAAAGTACCAGATCCCACCTGATCTTGAAGGCTAAGCAGAATGATATCTGATTAGTAGTTTTATGCAAGACTACTAAGGAGTACGAAGTACTGTAGACCATCAACTACAGCTCCCAAATGTCAAGGTCCATTTCCCCCAAACTCCACCAGTGTTCACATTTGGGTATATAGTGTTCATATCAAGTTTGGTCCAGATCCATCATTCTTTGAATCCACAGTGCTCTCTGGATGGCGGTGAACTACAACTCCAAAATTCAAGGTCAACACCCACCAAACCCATCCAGTATTTTCTGTTGGTCATGGGAGTTCTGTGTGCCAAGTTTGGTTCAATTCCATCGTTGGTGGAGTTCCGAATGCTCTTTGATTGTTGGTGAACTATAAATCCCAGCAACTACAACTCCCAAATGTCAAGGTCTATTTTCCCCATACTCCACCACATTTGGGAATATTGAGTATCTGTACCAAGTTTGGTCCAGATCTATCATTGTTTGAGTCCACAGTGTTCTCTGAATGTAGATGAACTACAACTCCAAAACTCAAGGTCAGTGCCCACCAAACCCTTCCAATATTTTCTGTTGGACATGGGAGTTCTCTATGCCAAGTTTGGTTCAAATACCTAATATGCTCAAATTTGAATACTGGTAGGGATGGTTTTTTGTCATTTGGGAGTTGTAGTTACTGGGATTTATAGATCATCTACAATCAAAGAGCATTCTGAACTCCAATGAAAGAATTGAACCATGAACTCGCATGACCAACAGAAAATATTGGAAGGGTCTGGTGGGCATTTACCTTGAGTTTGGGAGTTGTAGTTCACCTACATCTGGAGAGCACTGTGGAGTCAAACAATGATGGATCTAGACCAAACTTGGCACAAATACTCAATGTGTCCAAATGTAAACACTGGTGGAAAATAGACCTTGACATTTGGGAGTTGTAGTTGCTGGGATTTATAGTTCACCTGCAATCAAAGAGCATTCTGAACCCCACCCCCCACCCCAAATGAGAGAATTGGGCTAAACTTCATAAAACATACTGTTTTCTGATGGTCTTTGGTGACCCCCCCTCAACATTCCCTTGTTTTTTAGTTGCTTTTTTTCGAGTAAGTCGCTTCTGGTGTGAGAGAATTGGCTGTTTGCAAGGACATTGCCCAGGGGACACCCATGTTTTACTATCCTTGTTGGAGCTGACAGAAGGAGCTCATCCGCACTCTCCCCAGATTCGAACCTGCAACCTGTCGGTCTTCAGTGCTGTGCTATAATATAGCTATTACACTGGGTTGTTGTAGGTTTTCTCGGGCTATATGGCCATGTTCTAGAGGCATTTTCTCCTGATGTTTTGCCTGCATCTATGGCAAGCATCCTCAGAGGTAGTGTGGTCTGTTGGAACTAGGAAAATTGAGCTTATATATCTGTGAAATGACCAGGGTGGGGCAAAGGGCTGTGTGAATGTTTCAACTGACCACCTTGATTAGCATTTGATGGCCTGGCAGTGCCTGGGGCAATCTTGTTGAGAGGTGATTAGCTGCCCCAGATTGTTTCCTCTCTGTTGTTTTGCTGTCGTAATTTTAGAGGTTTTTTTTATACTGGTAGCCATATTTTGTTCATTTTCATGGTTTCCTCCTTTCTATTACACTGACATGAACTTTGGAATTGCGGTCACCATGGCTATCTTTGCTTCTGCGTATCTTCCCAGAAGTTCAAGGTAACAGATTTCTGGCAGCGTTTGTGAGTTTTGTGCTTCCACTGAATTTCCGATGTCGATCGAGGCCAAAGAGATCTCTGATTCCCTGCTGCCTGGTCTTTGAAGAGAGATACCAAGGCCAGGATATTTTAGGGAGTGTACTGTTTGTTAATAGAAGCGGTTGTTGTTCCTCAAGTCAAAAGGTGTTCCTGCATGAAAAAGGAGGGCGGTGTGTGTGTGTTTTGTGTCCTTGGCAAGCGGTTTAGGAATCTTGGAATACAATGAAAGCAAAGTAGTGTTTAATAAGAATGAGGGAGGCAAGGATAACAGAATGGGAGAGAGAGCACAAGCAGGGAGGATAGAAGCAAGTGCACCGCAGGTCTTAAATGAATGTGCATCATCTGCCTTCAAGTCACTGGTTGACCTATGGTAACCATAGGCTTTTCTAGGCAAAGAATATTCAAAGTTGGTTTTTCCAGGTCCTTTCCCAGAAGTATAATAGTATACAGTACTTAGTAACCTCACATCCAAATGCCCACTGAGTATCATTCTGGGTTGCTGTGAGTTTTCCAGGCTGCATGGCCATGTTCCAGAAGCATTCTCTCCTGACGTTCCACCCACATCTATTGCAGGCATCCTCAGAGGTTGTCTGTTGGAAACTAGGACAAGTTGGGTTTAAATATTTGTGGAATGCCCAGTCTCATTCTGCCCAGAGGCACAGATGCTGTGATGGCACAAAGTTGACCAAAGTACTTTCCAGCAAATGGAAACTAACGGGAGCTCCCAAGATAAAATCCTTGGGTCGCAAGCCATCAGATGGAACCAAAATTATCCTGTAGGACTGAAGTTTGGATGCAGCCTAATGTTGGCTCATCTGGTTCTTGGTTCACTTGCTGAATGAGGATTGCATTATTGTCCTGGCATGTTGTGCCATATGTAAGCCACCCCGAGTCCCTTCAGGGAGATGGAGATGGGGTACAAAAATTAAGTTGTTGTTGTTGTTATAATTAATCTGTAAATCGATGACAAGGAAGTTTGTTCTGCTTCTTGTGTATAACCTTCTTGTGTCACTTGAACCCCAGGTTGTGTTACTTACTTACTTAGGTGATCCCTCATTGGCCGAGTAGGATAGTCTTCCAAGACCAGTGTGCTGATGGGTCCGTAGATGACTGTGGAGCCCTACTCTTGACCTGCGTCTTCTCCCACAGTGAGGGCACTGGTTTCCAGGTGGAAGGCGGTCTTAGTCGGAGTTGGCTTGACACTCCTTCCTCTTGGCACATTTCTCTTTCGCCCTCCATTCGTGCCTCTTCAAATTCTACAGCACTTCTGGTCACAGCTGACTTCCAACTGGAGCACTCAAGGGCCAGGGCTTCCCAGTTCTCAGTGTCTATGCCAGAGTTTTTAAGGTTGGCTTTGAGCCCATCTTTAAATCTCTTTCAATCTCTTTCAATCTCTTTTCCTGTCCCCCAACACTGCGTTTTCCGTTCTTGAATTTGGAGTAGAGCAACTGCTTTGGGAGACGGTCCACCAGTTTGTTTTTTACTGGCATTGATCATTTGGATTATTATATTTAATATGCAGTATATATGCAAATAGTATTCCTTATTCAATTGACCATGTTGAGCCGAAAGAGTGGCAAATGCAGTCTTTTCTATGAATGTTTAAGTGGAAGCAACCTTGGACAGACAGAACAGATTTACTCACGCACTTTACAAATATATGTATATATGCAAAACCAGGAATTCATTCATGTTTTTCCCACACGCGAAATCGTGTCAACACCCACCACCATCTTGACGGGTGACAAGACTGGTTCTGATGCTAATTTGGTTTCAACTTTTTGTTCCTTCCCATGCATACTTCAGGGTTGTTTAACATTCTGTTTTTACTGCTATAGAATTTGGATATTCTTTTGGTATTTTTCTACCAAAACAACAACAACCCACACATTTTAAAAAAACCCTGACAAGTTTGTTCTGGGCAGGAGGAATGGGTTTAGGGCTAGGCACAGCCCACTTCTGCAAAGGGGCAAAACCAGTTTCCCTAGAACTCCAGTACAAAATGTGAAGCAGAATGAAGCAGGCATAATAAAAATAGATTGCTCTGTGTGCATATTTTAAATGAGGCATTGCTTGGACGTCTTCTCTATGAGACATCCAGATGCACTCTGTTGCAGAGCCTCATTACAGGACTATGAGAACCCCATGTGTTTAGTTATCAGTGTGCACATGAAGTCATAGAATCGTGGAATTGGAAGAGACCTTGTGGGCCATCCAGTCCAACCCCTTGCCAAGAAGCAGGAAAATCCATTATTATTATTATTATTATTATTATTATTATTATTATTATTTGAAACACAACAGGATCAGTGCATAGCAGACACTGCTGGCTGTTGTATTGGATCACACGTCAGTGTCTAGGACTGTGTGATGTATTGGCGAATAATGCGTGCAGATCCCAGTAAGGTGGCCTTTTGCAGCTGGCAAATGGTAAATATGTCAGTGCTGATTGTTTTTAAGTGCAGGCCAAGGTCTTGAGGCACTGCACCCAGTGTGCCGATCACCACTGGGACCATCTTGACTGGCTTGTGTCAGAGTCTTTGCAGTTCAATCCTTAAATCCTCATATCATGTCATCTTTTCCAGTTGTTTCTCTTCAATCCTGCTGTCACCTGGGATGGCAACGTTGACAATCCATACTTTGTTTTTTGACACGATTGTGGCATGAACATTCGTGGTCTAGAGCTGGACTTCATTGTGATAGCACTAGTTTGTACTTTCCTGATGTTCCAGGGTAATAATAATAACAAAAGCAAACTGGTCACTAATGTGCAAACTATTGTTGCTTGTTGTCCATCACATTTTCCTCTCCCAAAAAAGTTTGCAATCTAAGAATGTGGGACATATGCTGTAGTAGATATTATTTTGTGTTAAGGTACAACAATGCACAGTACAATCTTTTTTCCTATGTGCTCATGGGTGCACCCCATTGAATGCAATTGCTCTTCATCCCACCGGAAACTGTATAGGATTGCAGATTTACTCTGCCATGCTGCGAGTGTCCAAGAATTGCAGGGTATGAACGACATAAATATACATCTATTTATAAGGGACGTACGCTGTAGGTAGTATTTTGTGGTAAGACTCAACAATGCACAGCACAGTCTTTTTCCTATGTGTTCATGGGTGCATCCCATTGAATGCAATTGCTCTTAATCCCACTGCAGTCTGTATAGGATTGCAGATTTACTCTGCCATGCCTCGAGTGCCCAAGAGTTGCAGGGTATAAACACCATAAATATGCATCTATTTAGGAGGTCCTAATGGCACAGCGGGTTAAAATGCTGAGCTGCTGAACTTGCTGACTGAAAGGTCTGCAGTTCGAATGCGGGGAGTGGGGTGAGCTCCCACTGTTAGCCCCAACTTCTGCCAACCTAGCAATTTGAAAACATGCAAATGTGAGTAGATCAATAGGTACCGCTTTGGTAGGAAGGTAACAGTGCTCCATGAAGTCATGCTAATCACATGACATTGTAGGCGTCTATGGACAACGCCGGCTCTTTGGCTTGAGAATGGAGATGAGCACCACTCTCCACAGTCGGACACAACTATACTTTACCCACGTGTTTACAAATTACGTAGCAAGTAGTTGTGATGTGCAGGAGCTAGTAACAGTGCTGTACAGTTAATAATATTAATATTGATAAAAAAATTGTTTATTAATTATTTTTATTTTAACATAGTTAAATTACATCATTATATTAAAATGCATTTATTAAAAAGCACATATTAAAACATACACATATAATAATAATAATAATAATAATAATAATAATAATAATAATCACAACAACAATTTATTTATAGACTGCTCTATCTCCCAGGGGAGACTTTATTTATTTATTTATTTATTTATGGCATTTGTAGCCTGCCTTTTTCAGCCTTACTGTGACTCAAGGCAGCTTACAGAACTGACAGAATTTGATGCCATACATTCATAAAAATACAATTAAAAACATTCATAGAATTATAGAGTTGGAAGAGACCTCATGGGCCATCCAGTCCAACCCCATTCTGCCAAGAAGCAGGAATATTGCATTCAAATCACCCCAGACAGATGGCTATGCAGCCTCTGTTTAAAAGCTTCCAAAGAAGGAGCCTCCACCACACTCCGGGGCAGAGAGTTCCACTGCTGAACGGCTCTCACAGTCAGGAAGTTCTTCCTCATGTTCAGATGGAATCTCCTCTCTTGTAGTTTGAAGCCATTGTTCCGCGTCCTAGTCTCCAAGGAAGCAGAAAACAAGCTTGGTCCCTCCTCCCTATGACTGCCTCTCACATATTTATACATGGCTATCATTTCTCCTCTCAGCCTTTTCTTCTTCAGGCTAAACACGCCCAGCTCTTTAAGCTGCTCCTCATAGGGCTTGTTCTGGCACGGCTGTGCCAGGGGTTTGAATTCCCTTTGTCTTTCTTTGCTTGTTTGCATGAATTCCTTTAGGGCATGCATCTTGCAATCTGGCAGCTTCCTCCAGGGTGCAAGCATAGGGCCAGCAACGTTGTTAAGTTCTTTAGTTCTGCCCCTTTTTCCAGGTTTGGAGGGAAAAGGGACCTTTAGCTCAGTTATCACGGAGAAGCCTTTCCAACAGAACTTGTGAGATTCTCCCACCTGTAGAAAGTTTCGTTTCTCACAAGCTTCTGGGGAAAACAGTCCTACAGCTTTTGCTGGGGAATACAGTCTCGAAGCTCTTGCTGGGGGAATATAGTTCCAAAGCTCTACAGCCAGCCTTTGCTGGAAAAGAGGGAAAAAACAGCCAACCTTGCTGGAAAGAAAAGGACTTCCTTTGTCTTGGAAAATCTACATAGAGACTTTGCCTGGTAAGGACCACTTGGGCTAGCCATAAAACAAATTGGAACCCGAGTAAGGGCCCCACGCCAGCAAAGCCTAAAAAGCAGATTGCCCAGGGAGGGGTCAAAGGATTTCCCTTATAGAAGAAAGAAACAGTTCATGAAGCAAGTTGCCTGTCCATTGTGGGCAAGTTAAGAAAGCCACCAATTTTCCTGAGTTTTAAAGTGTTTAGTCTCTGTGTTGAAGATCTAAGAAGTATTTGATTGATTTGTTGAAGATTTAAGCACCAATAAAGAACTTTGTTAAACTTTCTAAGCTTCTAAAGACTTTGTATAGGGAAATTCATAGGGCCTCTCAGCTGAGGCACCCTGGCGTCCTGCTGGGCATATAGAGAGCATGTCCTGTTAATAGACAATTGCCACGGGCCCAGCGTGTGACAGGACAGGGCATGTTCTATTCAACCTAATATTATAAAAACCATATAAAACTATTAAAAACATATAATTACCAGTGTCGTCCTGTTAAAATCATTATCCAGCAGACTTAAGCAGCTGAGGAGGAATTTTTTTAGGAGTCCAAAACACCTGGAGGGCCAAAGTTTGCCCATGCCTGATATAGACTAAGAGTGGGCAACTTTGGTAAATGTTCAACCCATGCACACTTCTTTTCCTGCCATGGGTTGCACCTGGTGAATTGAACTGCAACAATTATCCCCTCTCTAAACCTCCCTAAACCCCAATCCTACTTTTTTGGAGGCCAGCAGGTTCTGCAAAGTCCATTGGGTGAGTATGTTCAGCCCGTGGCTCTCACAATACTGGCCTCGCGGTTATGTCTGTCAGGTTGCTGGTTTCCTTGAACCAAACAGAGTTCCATTGTCTGCCATTCTGGACAAGCCATTACTGTAGACACCTCTTACTGTATTTGTTTAAATGAGATCTTATCGCGACAAAGGTTGTAATGATAAAGGTTACATTCATGGCTTCGGAAGAGCAAATAGAATGTTACCTGGAAAGGTGGAACGGGGGAAAGGCCGTAGGAAAACCTGCCAGCTTCACTTTGCAAAGTCTGAGGCAAGTTGAATACAGTTTCTTCCTTGTGTCCCACTTTATTTTAAAGCGGGAGTCCCGTATATTTTACGTACCTATTATATAAGTGCAATTCCTGTATTCAAAAGTTCGGAAACGGATTCCTTTCCATGCATCCAAAATTAGAACGTGTTTCTCAGGATCTGGTGGCTAAATGCAAACCATTCTCCAAACTTTTTCCCAGTTTGCTTGGACAAAGACTAGATATTCGATGTAATACAACATCTTACTTACTTACTTAGGCGATCCCTTTTAGCCCATGGATGATGGTCCTCCAAGTGTAGTGTCTTGGCATTGGGTCTGTATGTGGCTGTGGAGCCCTATTCTCAATCTGCATGCTCTCCCGCAGTGAGGCACGTTTCTCCCTTTCGCTCTCTATTCGTGCCTCTACAAATTCTGCAGCACTGCTGGTCACAGCTGACTTCCATTTAAAGCGCTCAAGGACCACGGCTTCCCAGTTTTCAGTGCCTATGCCACATTTTTAAGGTTGACTTTAAGCCAATCTTTGAATCTCTTTTCCTGTCCACCAACATTACGTTTTCCGTTCTTGAGTTGGGAATAAAGTAACTGCTTTGGGAGATAGCATTCGGACAACATGGCCAGTCCAGAGGAGTTGCTTCAATGCTGGTGGTCTTTGCTTCTTCCAGCACAATGTCACTTAATCAGTTAATTGATTAATGATCTGTTAATTGAGGTTTGGAGGCTTTCAGTAGCCTCAGGGCAGGTGACAAATGTCATTGGCTTTTGGTTAGAGGATGAGTCAGAAGAATGACTTGCCTCGGGGAGCATGTTTGCTCCATCAATGGTTAACATTTACACAAATGCCACTGCCAGAAGGGACAGAGAGTTTGATCTATGCTGACGATTGTGCCATCACCGCTCAAGCAGGAAGTTTGAATTGGTTGAACAGAAGCTCTCCGAAGCTTTAGGTGCTCTTACTGCTTATTATAGGGAAACCACCTGGTTTCTAATCCATCTAAAATGCAAACATATGCTTTTCATCTTAAGAACAGACAAGCATTTTGAGCTCTGAGGATTACCTGAGAAGGAATCCCATTGGAGCATTGCAGCACACCCAAATACCTGGGAGTTACCCTGGACCGTGCTCTGACTTACAAGAAGCACTGCTTGGCTATCAAGCAGAAAGTGGGCGCTAGAAATAATATCATACAAAAGCTGACCTGCACAACCTAGGGATCACAACCAGACACAGTGAAGACATCTGCGTTTGCGCTTTACTACTCTACTGCTGTATACGCATGCCCAGTGTAGAACACATCTCACCATGATAAAACAGTGGATTGGTTCTTATGAGACATGCCGCATTATATCAGGATGTCTACGCCCCACACCACTGGAGAAATTGTACTGTTTAGTTGGTATTGCACCACCTGACATCTGTTGGTAAGTAGCAACCAATAATGAAAGGACCAAGGTGGTCCATCCACTGTTCAGATATCAGCCAGCATGCCAACACCTTAAATAAAGAAATAGCTTTCTAAGATCTACAACAGTGGTTCTCAAACTGTGGGTCTCTAGATGTTTTGGGCTTCAACTCCTAGAAATCCTAACAGCTGGTAAAGTGACTGGGATTTCTGGGAGTTGTAGACCAAAACATTTGGGGGAAGCACTGATCTACAGAGATACTTGCAAGAACACCTCAGCAAGCAAGAGTCCAAAAGTGGCAGGCTAAAACCTGGAACTTCAATACCAGATAAGAGACTCCCCCTGGGCACACAGAAGACTAGGCAATTTGGAAGGCGCTAAACAGACTGTGCACTGGCACCACGAGATGCAGAGCCAGTCTTCAGAAATGTGGAGTCCACAACATGCGAGTGTGGGGAAGAGCAAACCACAGACCACTTACTACAATGCACCCTGAGCCCCACAACATGTACAATGGAGGACCTTCTCACAGTGACACCAGAGGCACTCCAAGTGGCCAGCTTCTGGTCAAAGGACATTTGGGATAATGCCAAGTTCTTAACTTTGTTTGTGTTTTAAATACGTTATAACTATACCCTCAACTTGCTTCTGACACGATAAATAAATAGAGGATGAGTGTAAAATCAAGTATGAAAAAAGGGAAAAAATGTAAAAAAGAAAGGGCATTTTTTTCTTAAATAGAGATTTACAAACTTGCTATCAGACAGAATATCTGTTTCCAAACAAACAAACAAACAAAAACCCAACAACAACCCAATCCTCATAATAGCGTTTGGGAGCCAGGATGTATATGTCAGCCTAAGAAATAAGGCAGGCCTGTGATCAGTCAAAAGATAAAATGCCTCTATCAGATTGCAGGACCTTTGCTCCTTCCTGGCGCATTAACTCTCCTTGCATTCTTCATCTTGCGAGCTGTTCTGCTGGCAGATGCCATTCCTCAGCAGAGTGGTGAGTTAACCAGATATAGAAACAACTCTGTTTTATTGGGTTGTGGTGTGTTTTCTGGGCTGTATGGCCATGTTCCGGAAGTTTTGCCTGCATCTATGGCAGGCATCCTCAGAGGTTGTGAGTTCAAGTGGTCAAACTGAATTAATTCTACTGGATTAATTGGAAACTAGGTGGGAAGGTAACGGCGCTCCATGCAGTCATTCCGGCCACATGACCTTGGAGGTGTCTACGGACAACGCTGGCTCTTCGGCATAGAAATGGAGATGAGCACCACACCCCAGAGTCAGACATGACTGGACTTGGTGTCAGGGGACTACCTTTACCTTTACCTTTAGGCAAGTGAGGTATGTATATATATATATATATATATGGAATGATGTCCAAAAGTAAGCTGTCCTGAGTCCCCCTTCGGGGGTTGAGAAGGAACGGGATAGATAAATAAATAAATGTTCCAGAAGCATTCTCTCCTGACATTTTGCCCACCTCTATGGCAGGCATCCTCAGAGGTTGTGAGGTCTGTTGGAAACTAGGCAAGTGAGGTTTATGTATCTGTGGAATGATGTCCAGGATGGGAGAAAGAACTCTTGTCTGTTTAAGGCAAGTGTGAATGTTGCCATTGGCCAGCTTGATTAGCATTGGATGGCCTTGCAGCTTCAAAGCCTGGCTGGTTGCTGCCTGGGGGAACCTCACAATCTCTGAGGATGCCTGCCATAGATGTGGGTGAAACGTTAGGAGAGAATGCTTCCGGAACATAGCCATGCAGCCCGGAAAACACACAACAATGCAGTGATTCCAGCCATGAAAGCCTTCAGTTTTAATGTGGGTCTTACTCTTAAAATGCATATTTATTGCATGTGTTCAATAATAATAATAATAATAATAATAATAATAATAATAATAATAATAATCTTTATTTATACCCTGCCACCATCTCCCCAAGGGACTCGGAACGGCTTACATGAAGCCAAGCCCAACAACACATCAAAACAACAAGCAATAATAAAATAACGAGGAATAAACAGAATAACAATACAATTAATATAACTCATAAGTAGACAATATCACAAGAGTTCAAAAACCTATGGCTGGGCCAAATGTAATAGTTATAACTTTAAAAATAAATGCTAGACATGAACAGAGGATGTATCTATTTGGAGGGTTTTAAATCAAAAGTAAAGAGCAACCCAACGGGTAATCAAAGTGCTAATGGGCCATTGTGTATAATAATAATAATAATAATAATAATAATAATAATAATAATAATAGTAATATAAATAAACTTTACCAACACATCGAGTCCTTTGGGAGATTTTGCGGGGTATAAATAAAGTCAATAATAATAATAATAATAATAATAATTAAAGTGCTAATGGGCCATTGTGTTTAATAATAATAATAATAATAATAATAATAATAGTAATAATAGTAATATAAATAAACTTTACCAACACATCGAGTCCTTTGGGAGATTTTATAAATAAAGTCAATAATAATAATAATAATAATAATTAAAGTGCTAATGGGCCATTGTGTTTAATAATAATAATAGTAGTAGTAGTAGTAGTAATATAAATAAACTTTACCAACACATCGAGTCCTTTGGGAGATTTTGCGGGGTATAAATAAAGTCAATAATAATAATAATAATAATAATAATAATAATAATAATAATAATAGTGCTAATGGGCCATTGTGTTTAATAATAATAATAATAATAATAATAATAATAATAATAATAATAATAATAATCTTTATTTATACAAAAGGGACTCAGGGCGGCTAACATGAGGCCAAAGATACAATACAGCAAAATAAAATACAGAATGCAGACAACAAAAAATAAAATACATACAGTAGCAAAAAGATAAAAGATCTCTCAAAAAGTTATATTACTTTCTCCTAATTTTACCTGATGCTATTTTCCATCAGTTTCTTCTACTAGGGAGTTACATGCCATTGGGATTAACTAACCCTGGGAATTTCTGTAAAGTATGCATTGATATTTGAAAGTAGCCAGACACTGAGCTGTAATGGATAATTTTCCTCCTTTGATTGGTGGCTGCATTTGGCCAGGTCACAACGGAAGGGGCAGAACTGGAACGGAAAGGACTGGGAACATCCATCTCAGCAGTTTGTGATGTTGTCTAACTGGACAAACTGGAAAATCTAAGCAGAGGAGGAAGAGAAGCCAACCTGTTCTCGGCTTCGCTGACTTGGTGTATGCTGCTGCTTTGCTGACGGAGCTATTTTGAAAGACCTATTTTGACAGACAGAACATTGAAAAGCAAGACCACACCTGGAATATTGTGTCCAATTCTGGGCACCACAATTCAAGAGAGATATTGACAAGCTGGAATGTGTCCAGAGGAGGACGACTAAAATGATCAAGGGTCTGGAGAACAAGCCCTATGAGGAGCGGCTTAAAGAGCTGGGCATGTTTAGCCTGAAGAAGAGAAGGCTGAGAGGAGATATGATAGCCATGTATAAATATGTGAGAGGAAGCCACAGGGAGGAGGGAGCAAGCTTGTTTTCTGCTTCCCTGGAGACTAGGACGGGAACAATGGCTTCAAACTACAAGAGAGGAGATTCCATCTGAACATGAGGAAGAACTTCCTGACTGTGAGAGCCGTTTCAGCAGTGGAACTCTCTGCCCCGGAGTGTGGTGGAGGCTCCTTCTTTGGAAGCTTTTAAACAGAGGCTGGATGGCCATCTGTCAGGGTGATTTGAATGCAATATTCCTGCTTCTTGGCAGGGGGTTGGACTGGATGGCCCATGAGGTCTCTTCCAACTCTTTGATTCTATGATTCTCTGATTCTAAGAGTAGGATGGAATCCATTTCCAGATGGTCTTCTGACGTTTCCACACGTGGAAAGATAACACTGGCGAACACACACTTTGGTGCCTCAAATGTTAGTCCTGTTTCTTTGTATGTTGGACCTGATGATTCAAAAAATGGCACCAGAACTCCCCTATCAGCTCTAGCTTTTGAGATACAGAACATATCTCATCTACCAGTCTTAATCTGTTCGCCCATAGAAAAACATGATAAATTATCTGGGCATGTTTAGCCTGTAGAAGAGAATAATAATAATAATAATAATAATAATAATAATAATAATAATAATAATTTATTTATACCCCGCCACCATCTCCAGAATGGGGACTCGGGGCAACTTACATGAGGCCAAGCCCAACAGCGCATTACAATAAAATAAAAACCAAAGCACAAGACAACAACACAATAAAATACATAAAACATGAGAATATAGTAAACAGTATAAAACTACAATATAAAACTGGCTGGGTGTCAGCTGCATTAAGATCACTACTGACCGAAAGGTCATGAGTTTGAAGCCAGCCCGGGTCAGAGT
Organism: Anolis sagrei ordinatus; assembly: GCF_025583915.1. Lineage (NCBI taxonomy): Eukaryota > Metazoa > Chordata > Lepidosauria > Squamata > Anolidae > Anolis > Anolis sagrei. Next base: position 14,378,092 of record NW_026844478.1, read on the forward strand.
GAGCTTCCGGCCAATTGTGTAGCTTGTTGTCGACCTTTGCAACCCAAAAGACAGTTGCATCTGTCAAGTAGGAAATTTAGGTACCACCTGCGTGTAGAGGCTAATTTAACAAATTTACAAGGCCATTAACAAAAATCTTCAGCAAAAGCATGCACGGAATGCAGAAAGTACTTCATCAGTGTCGCAGATGGACGGTGAAGCGACAGCTCCCCCGATGGCCAGAAAATTGGAATGTTAAATAGCCTCTGACTGTCTGTCTATATGTGTTGTGTGTCTTTGGCATTGAATGTTTGCCATGCATGTGTACGTTGTAATCCACCCTGAGTCCCCTGTGGGGTGAGAAGGGCGGAATATAAATACTGTAAATAAATAAATAAATAAAAAGAAGGCTGAGAGGAGACATGACGAGGGTCGTGTCTAAATATGTGAGGGGAATGTATTGTCGAAAGTTTTCATGGCTGGAATCACTGCGTCGTTGTAAGTTGTGGGTCACCTCTGAGGATGTCTGCCATAGATGCAGGCAAAACGTCAGGAGAGAATGCTTCCAGAACATGGCCGTACATCCCCATAAACCTACAACAACCCTATGTGAGGCGAAGTGATACGGAGGAGAGAGCAGGCTTGTTTTCTACTGCCCTGGAGACTAGGTGATGGAACAATGGCTTCACACTACAAGAAAGGAGATTCTACCTGAACATGAGGAAGAACTTCCTGACTGTGAGAGCTGTTCAGTAGTGGAACTCTCTGCCGTGGAGTGTGGTGGAGGTTACTTCTTTGGATGCCTTTAAGTGGAGGCTGGATGGCTATCTGTCGGGGGTGCTTTGAATGCGATTTTCCTGCTTCTTGACAGAATGGGGTTGGACTGGATGGCTCATGAGGTCTCTTCCAACTCTAGGATTCTATCTAAGAAACTAGAGTTGATGTGGTCTATCCCATGCAGTTTTATAAATCAGTGATCCAAAGAACCCTAAAAGCAGGTCTAAAAATCAAGACACCAGGATTTTTTTGGTTGTTGTTGAGATATGTAATGCATAATGAAGGGAAATGACAGAGTAGGATCATTTTCCCACCATGTACTACATTTTTCAGGTTGCCATGTAATAACCAGAAGAACCAGGCCAACCAGGTGTAAACCTTTGCATGGAAATCAGCATTTTCCTAACTCCCTGAATTATTAAGCTAGATCTGGTGATCACAATCGAAATGTGACTGGGCAAAGTTGGAGGACTTGGGTGTGAAATCGCCAAGCCTACCCTCCATAGAGGGACTCAGACCCGGGTACAGCAAGGATTCAATGCTAATAGTACAATCTAAAAACATCATACAATAACAACAAGTTAAAATACATATAAATTTACAAATAAGCCAAATCACCAAGATAAAATCATGTCCAACTCAGTCCGTATGTGTGGTCGATAACTTTGTTCTGTAGCCAGTTTCAACCATTACTCTGGGAATGCTTCCTTCCATAGCCAGGATTTCACCAGCCTCCTGAAGGACAGGAGGGAGGGGGCAGGGCTGATCTCAATTGGGAGAGAGTTCCATAGCCGAGGGGCCACCACAGAAAAGACCCTGTCTCTCGTTCCCACCAGATGCGATTGCAAAAGTGGCAGGACTGAGAGCAGGGCCACACTAGAAGATCTTAATTGCCTTGATGGTTCATAGGGGAGAATACATTCAGACAGGTAAACTGGGCCGGAACCGTATAGTGTTTTGTAGGTTAAAACCAGCACTTTGATTGTGTGCTTTCAAGTCGTTTCAGACTTAGGTTGACCCTGAGCGAGGGCTGGGTAAATGACCTCGGGGGGCCGTATCCGGTCCACGGACCTAAAGGATCAGGCCTGGTCAGCAACAAGGAAGGACTGGCAGGCGGTGCAAAAGGAGCAGAAATAAAATAAATGAAGGGGAAGGAGGCTCGCAGACCAGATTTTCATCCTTGTGGCGTACTGGTGGTCCGTGGCCCACAGGTTAAGTACCAGTGCCGTAAATGGACAGGCATGCACACAAATGGGCATCCTTTCTTGTTCATCTGCCTGCTTTGTTTGACATCCCCTTTGCACCAATTTTGCTGTAAAAATGGGTGCAAGTGGCTATTGTTTTGCATAGAAGCTTGGGTGATCCTTGTTTGTGCCTCCACTCAGTGATACTTACTAGTCCCTTTTAAAAAATGCTGGAGTTCTGGATTGTAATGAAGAATGGTCATTACTGTGTTGATGTCCTTGGGCCAGTGACATGCTCTCTCGCTCTCTCTCTCTCTCTCTCAACTCAACTGATTGCACAAGTTTCTTATGAGGATGAAACAGGGAATAGGAAACCTCATAAATCTCAGAATTCAAAGCCATAGCTGTGTTAGTTTGGCATATCAGTCTGCAAAGGGAATCTTGTGGCATCTTAGAGCAGTGGTTCTCAACATTCCTAATGCCGCGACCCCTTAATACAGTCCCTCATGTTGTGGTGACCCCTATCCATTAAATTATTTTCGTTGCTACTTCATAATTGTAATTTTGCCACTATTATGAATCGTTATGTAAATATCTGATATGCAGGATGTATTCTCATTCACCGGACCAAATTTGGCACAAATACTCAATATGCCCAAATTTGAATATTGGTGGGGTTGGGATGGGAGGATTGGTGGGAGGATGGGAGGATGGAGTTAGGCGTTGACCTTAAGTTTGGGAGTTGTAGTTCAGCTACATCCAGAGAGTACTGTGGACTCAAACAATGATGGGTCTGTACCAAACTTGGCACAAATACTCAATATGCCCAAATATGTACACCGGTGAAGTTTGGGGGAAATAGACCATGACATTTGGGAGTTGTAGTTGCTGGGATTTATAGTTCAACTACATTCAAAGAGCATTCTGAACTACACCAACAATAGAATTAAGCCAAACTTCCCACACAGAACTCCCATGACCAACAAAAAATACTGTCTGTGATGGTCTTTGGCGACCCCTCTGACACCCCCTCGTGACCCCTTCAGGGGTCCCGACCCCCAGGTTGAGAACCACTGTCTTAGAGGATGACTGAGCCAAAGGAGTCAATAGTTGTCTAAGTTTTTCTCGACTTAAGTGTTCTTCATCAGCTGCATGGAGTGAATTGCTTTGGAAGAGACCTTTATTGCATGGAGAAGAGAAGACTGAGAAGAGACACAATGCAGGCCATAGATCACGATGTGCGGGGAAGTCATAGGGAGGAGGGAGCAAGCTTGTTTTCTGCTGCCCTGGAGACTAGGAACAATGCGGAACAATGGCTTCAAACTATAGGAAAGCAAGATCTTCCGGAGAGGCCCTGCTCTCGGTCCCACCACCTTCGCAAGCGCGTTTGGTGGGAACGAGAGACAGGGCCTTCTCTGTGGTGGCCCCTCAGCTATGGAACTCTCTCCTGAGCGAGATTAGATCTGTCCCTTCCCTCTTGTCCTTCAGGAGGCTAGTGAAATCCTGGTTATGGAATGAAGCATTCTCAGAATAATGGCTGAGACTGGTTACAGACCAAAGTGAGTGACCACATATGCGGACTAAGGTGAACATGATTTTACCTTGGTGATTTGGTATATATGTATTTTATCTATATATATTTTAATCTTGTATTGTTGTACGATGTTTTAACTTGTATTAGTAGCATTGAATCCTTGCTGTGAGCTGGTCCCTCTACGGAAGTGAGAAGATTGGGATATAAAAGTTTTAAACATATAAATAAATAAATAAATAAATAAATAAATAAATAAAGAGATTCCACCTGAACTTGAGGAGGAACTTCCTGACTATGTATTGTCAAAGGCTTTCATGGCTGGAATCACTGGGTTGTTGTAGGTTTTTTGGGCTAGAACATGGCCATATAGCCCGAAAAACCTACAACAACCCAACTTCCTGACTGTGAGAGCTGTCCAGCAATGGAACTCTCTGCCCTGGAGTGTGGTGGGGGCTCCTTCTTTGGAGGCTTTTTAGTAGAAGCTGGATGGCCATCTGTTTTGAATACAATTTTTCTGCTTCTTGGCAGAATGGGGTTGGACTGTATGGCCCATAAGGTCTCTCCAACTCAATGATTCTATTGCTATGAGTGAGTAGGTTGTGTGTGTGGATAGCAATGGAAGGGCAAAACTTGTGGTGAGGTGACCAGTTCAATTTGGATGATGGCCATTGGGATCAAGGCAGGAGGAAAGATGTCACTTTGAATCAAGATGAGAAGATAATCTTATGCATGTTGGAGGGAGGCATTTGAAAGTAGTGTGATGCTGGTTGGCAACCAGAAAGGAGATGGGATAAATTGGTGTCATGAAGTATCTGAGTGCTCTTAGTTCGTCCTAACTGGAGTAGACCTCTTGAGTCAATTCTTGAGTGGTGGATCCACATCGAGGGAAATTCCATTGATTCAATACCCTTTTTTCCCCATTTGGGCCACCAACAGTGGGATTCAGGTTCACATTTGGTTGGTTATCTTTGATAAGTTCCTTTTCATAGAATCATAGAGTTGGAAGAGACCTCCTGGGCCATCCAGTCCAACCTCCTGCCAAGAAGCAGGAATATTGCATTCAAAGCGCCCTGACAGATGGCCATCCAGCCTCTGTTTAAAAGCTTCCAAAAAAGGAGTCTCCACCACACTCCAGGGCAGAGAGTTCCACTGCTGAACAGCTCTCACAGTCAGGAAGTTCTTTCTAATGTTCAGATGGAATCTCCTTTCTTGTAGTTTGAAATGTCTTTTACAAAAGTCTACTCGCCATGAGGCACGTGCCAATAAACCTGAATGTGAGGCTCGGATGTAACTCTTTGCCAGCTGGATTCAGGTCTAACAATGTTTAAGCCCTTCCGCTGCTGAAAACTGAAGCTCAACCTAGTTAAGAGAAACTTCCCGCAGGGCTTTCGAGTACCTTATTCTCGTCCGGATTTGGAAAGCCATCTTTCTAAATCTTTGAAGATTAAACTTTGATTCCACTTAAAGATCTCCTTTCATTCTCCACAAGTGATATGAGCATTTGTGGGCAGGGAACAGGCCCGTTTAATATTCCTTGTAGCTTACTCCACCTAAGCTGGGGAGCTTAGAAGCGGGAGTTATGCATTTCCCAGGCCCCTAAGGCTATGGGGCGCTGTTTGGGCACGTTTAGGAGGATCTGTTAGAGATTGTTCAGTGGGAAGAAGAGAAATGATACTTCTTCAAGGGAAGAAAAGAAAGAAGGCATGTTTTCCCCTTGGTGTGATACCGTTTAGGTTTGAAATAGCTTAGTCTTGGGGACAATTTGAAGCAGAACGAGACAGACTGAAGACCATACTTTATTTCCTCCTTGCTTTCATTAATTGTTTGGCACCAAGAAATTTAGCTCTCTGAGGTAGAGGAGCAAATGGCAACCTCCCCACCAGCCTAACACTAATTTATTTATTTGCAGCATTTATATTCCGCCCTTCTTACTCCGCAGGGGACTCAGGGCGGATTGCAATGTACATATATATGGCAAACATTCAATGCCATAGACACACAACATATATAGACAGACACTCAGAGGCTATTTAACGTTCCAGCTTCTGGCCACCAAGGGAGCTGTCACTTCACCGTCCATTTGTGACACTGATGAAATACTTCCTCGTTCTTTGCATGCTTCCTGGAGATTTGTATGGCCTCGTAAATCAGTTAAACTAGCACTGAGTGCATCTTACCCAAAGTTACACAGTACGAAAGTTACACAAAACTGAATTTACGTTAACAAATGAATTTGAGCAGTGTTTCTCAACCTTCCTAATGCCACGACCCCTTAACACAGTTCCTCATGTTGTGGTGACCCCCAACCATAACATTACTTTCGTTGCTACTTCATAACGGTAACTTTGCTATTGTTACGAATCGTAATGTAAATATCTGATATGCAGGATGTATTTTCATTTTCTGGACCAAATTTGGTACAAATACCCAATATGCCCACATTTGAATAATAGTGGGATTAGGGAGGGATTGATTTTGTCATTTGGGAGTTGTAGTTGTTGGGATTTCTAGTTATTCTACAATCAGTGAGCACTCTGAACTCCACCAACAATGGAATTGAACTAAATACTGAAAGAGTTTGGTGGGCATTGACCTTGAGTTTTGGAGTTGTAGTTCACCCACATTCAGAAAGCACTGTGGACTCAAACAATGATGGATCTGGACCAAACTTGGCAGGAATACTCAATATGCCCAAATGTGAACACTGGTGTGGTTTTGGTAAAATAGACCTTGACATTTGCTGTGATTTATATTTTACCTACAATCAAAGAGCATTCTGAACCCCAACCAATGATAGAATTGGGTCAAACTTCCCAAACAAAACCCCCATGACCATCAGAAAATACTGTGTTTTCTGATGGTCTTTGGTGACCCCTCTGACATCCTCTCACAACCCCCCAGGGGTCCTGATCCCCAGCTTGAGAAGCGCTGAGTTAGAGGATCCTATTAGTCCCTTGTCCCCATTTCTGGGAGTGACGATGCAATCATGACAAAAGAACAATGTGCTGCCTTTTTGTGATATTGCAGACCTGCTTCACTCTGTCTAATACATAGTAGGGCCAGCTCTGGTCATAACAGATTTGATTTGCTATAGGCCAGCACCCCAGAGATACATATTTTAGGAGACGTTTAGGGCAAGACCACTTTCAAAGCCCCTTTTCCATCAGCATGTCTTCAACTCTTCCTCACTACCATTGTCTCCTTTTGCCTCTCCTGGTTGTTGTCATTGTTGGCCAACAAAAAAACAGTTACTGGTGGTTGTGGCTGTTCCCCTTTCTTCCAGTCCTTTGTTCCCAGTGGCATAGAGCAGTGGTTCTCAACTGGAGGGTCCCTAGGTGTTTTGGCCTACAACTCCCAGAAATCCCAGCCAGTTTACCAGTTGTTCGGATTTCTGGGAGTTGAAGCCCAAAACATCTGGGGACCCACAGGTTGAGAACCACTGGTGTAGAGGAAAATTGTGAAGAGCTGGCCATCAGGAGGACACTCCCTATAGCAACACTCCAAAACTTGACAGCAGTGTTAAGCAAAATAATGTTCTATCAGCTTTCAACTCCACCAGAAACAGATCTTCTTCAAAGCTCGTTTATCTTGGCTTCTGAAATCAAAGCTACCAAAATAATTTGGACTGGAGCAGAGAATACTCATCACAATGTATTATTGCTAGGAAAATCTGCTTCTCCTCCAGTTACTCCGGGGTTGCTACTGAAATTGGAAGGAAGAGGGGGATGCAAGGGATACTTGTGGCAGATGACGTTATGGTTCAGGGATGGACAAAGGGCAGAGGCCATTTTCTCCTCTGTTTTCCCAATGGGTGCACCAGCATGTTTTGGTGTGCCTAAAATGATGCAACATTTGGCTGCTATTTTGACAAGCGATTGGTCGTTTTTGGCATCTTGTGGCAGTTTCCAAGTCAAAAGACCACCCTCAAAATGACCACACAAATTAAAACAGGGACCTAGGGATTGGGGAAGGGGGCTTCTCTGGACACATTTGTGAGACCCAAGGGCTCACGCAATCATAGTGTTGGAAGAGACCACAAGGGCAATCCAGTCCAACCCCCTTCTGCCATGTAGCAACAACCCCATATAGGTTGCATGTTGCTCCTGCTATAGAAGAACTTCCTACCTCTGAGAGCTGTTCAACAGTGGAACTCTCTGCCCCAGAGTGTGGTGGAGGCTCCTTCTTTGGAGTCTTTTAAGCAGAGGCTGGATGGCCATCTGTTGGGGGTGCTTTGAATGCGATTTTCCTGCTTCTTGGCAGAATGGGGTTGGACTGGATGGGCCACAAAGTCTCTTCCAACTTTATGATTCTGTGACTCTGCTCACCAGAAAGTCCCAGTGTTTTATTCCTGAGATTTTTGGCTGCTTTGCACCACAGTGGGAAAAAAAATGAAACGCAGAGCTGGTAGCAATAGTTGGCATCACATGCTTTCCATGCAAACTGCTCTGCTGATTGGCATTTAGGCAAAAGAGGAACCCATGCAAAACCTGGACAGGCCAGCTGTGCATCCATGTGCCCTCTTCATCCTCATAAAGCAAGCTTGGCCTTCTGAGCTTGACTCCAAGACGTAACTGCTCATTCAGGGAGAATGAAGACTTCCCAATATCTTCTGCCAGGTTCGTTTCCTGGAGAGGGTGAGAACTGAATGAGGATTTATTTGGCTTGGAAAGCATGTGCTCTCCTTTTCCTTCTTGAGAAGGCTTCCTCGCTCTCATCCCATGGTCCCACTCCTTCTCGTGTTGGTGCAAACCCTTTCCATCATAACACAAGTAAATATGGGCGGTACGGAAGAGGCATCTGTGCACATCCCTTGTCAGCAACCCTCATAACTTTGAGGCTTTCTAGTTTAGAATAATTAGCATTTTATTAAAATTGTTTTTTTTTCCACAAGAGTTTTTGTTCTGAGTCATCTGTTGTCGGAGGCGGCTTGCGGAGTTGCTGCAGGCGTTTCTCACATTGAGAAAGATGCACTCTTCGCTTTCACTGAAAGATTCGTTGACCTACTTTGAAATGGCAGTTACTTAATAAAAGACTCTCCTGACCAACTCATTGACAAATAACATCCTGTTTGGGTTGTTGTAGGTTTTTTTGGGCTATATGGCCATGTTCTAGAAGCATTCTCTTCTGACCTTTCGCCTGCATCTATGGCAAGTATCCTCAGAGATAGTGAGGATGCTTGCCATAGATGCAGGTAAAACGTCAGGAGAGAATGCCTCTAGAACATGGCCATATAGCCCAAAAAAACCTACAACAATCCAGTGATTCCGACCATGAAAGCCTTCAACAATACATTGAACATCCTGTTTGTTTTCAGAGGATATTTTGAAGGGTCAAATGAATGGTAGTGAGGTGGATATCAAACACCATATTGGAGCATGACATGACTGTGCTGTCGTACGCTGGGCCTGTGCATAAGACTGTAGACAGGACATAAATTCTGTGTGCCCAACGGGACGCTGGGGCTGCCTCAGACTAAAGGCCCTTGGATTTCCTTAAAACAGAGTCTTTAGATTGCTTAAAGGTTCGACAAAGTTCTTTATTAATGAAAACAAACAGGTACTTTAAGGCTTTCTTAACTGTCTATTGGCTCTCTCTCTCAATCTTGTCCACAGGAAACAGGCACTATCTTCATAACTGTAACTAATGGGGAAATCCTTAACTTCTAATCTGGGCAGTCTGTCTTTGCCTCTGATGGCGTGGAGCCCCTACACCCAGTACCAACTGCTTCTGGCTTCCGCGAGTGACCCTTACCAAGCAGAGCTTTGTAGACCTCCAGGGGAAAAGGAGTTCAGGTTTCAGTGATGGCTGAATGAAGTCCCTCAGCAAAGGAGCTGTAAGGCTGTATGATCCTCGGCCAAGCTGTAGGCTGTATCTCCCCGGCCAAGCTGTAGAAGACAAAGCTTACTACAGGAGCTCTTAGTATTATGTCCTGCATGGAAAGCTTCTCTGTGTGGACTGACTCAAAATGGGAACCTAACTATAATTGACAGGTGGCTTGCTCTATGATTGCAGCCAAAAGAAGCCACCTATCTGCAGAGTCCCTGAAACTCAGGACTACAACAAACATCCAATGCAAAGCAAACAAAATTGGAGCTCCTGGTACAGTTGTACCTGCACAATGACCCAGTCAACTTTAAGATCCTTTCATTATTATTGAAATCGATGTGGTTTAGAAAGTGCTCAGCTTTGGCTCTATCATGGCTTTTATGGCCTCTATCTGCTACTAAAAATGTCTTTAGTAAATACCCAGTCTTGGGTAGAGTTCCCAGTGCCACACTGGGTTAAACCCTTGTCCTGGCAGGAATGAAGACCGACAGGTTGCAGGTTTGAATCCAAGGAGAGCATGGGTGAGCTCCCTCTGTCAGCTACGGCTCCCCATGCGGGGACATCAAAGAAGCCTCCCACAAGGATAGTAAAACATCAAAACCTCTGGGCGTTCCCTGGGCAATGTCCTTGCAGATGGCCAATTCTCTCACACCAGAAGCGTCTTGCAGTTTCTCAAGTCATTTCTGACATGAATATATAAAGGTCTAGGGTGCATCTACACATTAGGATGAGTGCAGTTTAACACTAACTCTATGGCTCAATGCTACATAATCATGCAATTCATAGTTTTACAAAGTCTTTAGATTTCTATTTGAAAGAGTTTGGCCCCTCACCAAACTACAACTCCTAGCATTCCATAGGCATTGAGCCATGGCAGTTAAAGTGGTGTCAAACTGCATTATTTCTCCAATGTAGATGCACCCACAATCGTCCCAAAGAAACAGCCTGGTAGTTGGCTCTGATTCACAATGTTTTTAGTGTGCTTTTTTGGTTATGGAATGCCTCATATTGGGATCTGTGGTGCAGCTGTGGCGCAGCTAGCACCGGGACTGTGGTGCAGCTGGCTGGGAGTCAGCTGCATTAAGATCACTACTGATCGGAAGGTCATGAGTTCGAATCCAGCCTGGGTCGGAGTGAGCTTCCGACAAATTTGTGTAGCTTACTGTCGACCTTTGCAGCCCAAAAGACAGTTGCATTTGTCAAGTAGGAAATTTAGGTACCGCTTATGCGGGGAGGCTAATTTAACTAATTTATGAGGCCATAAAAATCTCCAGCAAGCATGCAAAGAATGAGGAAGTACTCCATCAGTGTCACAAATGGACAGTGAAGCAACAGCTCCCCTGGTGGCCAGAATACCCTCATGAAAAGCTGGAGTATTAAATAGCCTCTGAGTGTCTGTCTATATATGTTGTGTGTCTATGGCATTGAATGTTTGCTATGTATACGTACATTGTAATCCGTCTTGAGTCCCCTGCGGGGTGAGAAGGGTGGAATATAAATACTGTAAGTAAATAAATAAATAAATAAATAAATAAATCTTCTTGGATTTGATTCAGATAAAGGAATCCAGGAGAGAATGGGTTCTTGGGCTGGCAAAGAAATGTGTTGTTTTGACAATTGCAACTTTCGAACTGACCACAGGCGTGTCAATTTTGCCATCTAGCACTTCTTGCAGCAAACCATTTTACTTTGAGTGTTGAAACCGACTCCACCCAAAGTCATATGACCCGCACCTTGTCTCAGCACATCTCTGCATTTGCATTGGCAACTGCAGCTCCTACATTCTGGTTCTGTCAGTCAACAGTTTCTTATCACTTTCTCCAGGTGGGCATTAAAGGAATGCAAGAAATGTGCTGCAATTGTTTGTGTTTGTTAGTTAAATAATTGCTAAGGGAAAAACTGTTTGCAAGGTGACTAGAGTAGTCACAATCCAAAACACAGCAACACCTTTATTGTATAAAATCTATATAAATAAAAATGTAATGTAAGTTTTTGGGATTAACATAACTCAAAAACCACTGGATGAATTGACGCCAAATTTGGACACTACGCCCTTAACATACCAACAAGTGACCATCACTCATAAACCCCCCGCAAAAAGTAATAGACTTAAAATCCCCAGAAGCAAAATGACAATACAGATGTAGATGCATGGCTTACTAACCGTGGAGTCCTTACTCTGCAGAAAGCAAGGATGAACGTCTCTCAAGCGCTGCCTTCGAATCCAACTCTTTTCCGGCCTATGTCTGGAGGGAAGGAATGAAGAAGGGAAAGGGAGAAGGAAGGAAGGAGAGAAGGAGGGCGGGAAAGAAGGAAGGAGGGAAGGAAAGAGGGAATGAAGGAAAAAAGCAGAGAAGGAAGGAAAGAAAGAGGTAGAGAAAGAAGGAAGGAGAGAATGAGGGCGGGAAAGAAAAAGGGGGGTATGCAGGAAAGAGGTAGAGAAGGAAGGAAGGAGAGAAAGAAAAAAAGAGAAGGAAGGAAGGAAAAAGATAGGGAAGGAAGGAAAGAAAGAGAAAAGGAAGGATGGCACCAAAGAGCAAAGGAAGGAAGGAAAGAAAGAAAGAGGTAGAGAAGGAAGGAAGGAGAGAATGAGGGCGGGGAGAAAAGGGGGGTATGTAGGAAAGAGGTAGAGAAGGAAGGAAGGAGAGAAAGAAAGAAAAAAGAGAAGGAAGGAAGGAATGAAAGAGAATGGAAGGATGGAAACAAAGAGGAAGGAAGGAAGGAAGGAAGGAGGTAGAGAAGGAAGAGAGGAGGGAAAGGAGAAGGGAAAGAAGAAGGGAAAGAAAAAGGAGGGAAGGAAGGAGGGAGGGAAGGAAGGAGAGAAAGAAAGGAGAGAAAGAGGGAGGGAAAGTTGACCACAGCCAGCTAGTACTTTATATAAGCTTTTGAAGCTCAACTGGCATCTTCACCAGGTGAAGGTGCTAAAATCATATAGAAGTGACAATATTTGTTGTTATTACTATTTCGTACCCATCTCTCCCTTTGAATGAGCCAAATGCCTAATCTTTGTCCTAGATGTTTCTTTTGTCATCGGTTAAGAAGGACATCAATGCTGGCAATGTATTGTTGAAGGCTTTCATGGCCAGAATCACTGAGTTGTGAGTTTTCTCACAACTCAGTGGCCATGTATGGCCGTGTTCCAGAAGCATTCTCTCCTGACGTTTTGCCTGCATCTATGGCAGGCATCCTCAGAGGCTGAGAGGATGTAGGTGAAATGTCAGGAAATAATGCTTCTGGAACATAACCATACAGCCCAGAAAACTCACAACAACCCAATGTAGGCAATGTTAGTCATGTGCGGACTAGGGACAAAAGACATGTAATATATTTCAGCTCCATTAACAATAGAAAAGTAACTTCCCCGGAGATCCAAGCTGTCTCTGTTCTGTGCTCTTTCCTAATCAGAAAACACGGAATTTCTCAAGAAGTTTCTGTCTTGTTACACGTGGAAAACCTTTTAGATCAGTGGTTCCCAATCTTTTTTTTTTTTTTTTGACCAGGAACTTCTTTGAGTGTCGGGATCACTCTCTGACATTAGTACCAAAAGGGCTGCAAATCAGTTTTTGGTCAACTTTAGATTCAATTTGGTTCTTTGGGGTGCTGATTCAGAAAATGGCATTGGATAAACTACATCAGTTCTAGTTTCTGATACAGAACATATGCCATCTAGTAGTCACCATCTGCTCGCCCACAGAAAACTATATTTAATAAGCCTCGGCACTATAAGACGGTTTCGCGAAACCAGTTGCTCTTATTGCAATGGCGTAGTAATGACGAGGCTGTTGACCATATTTTAGTTCTTGTAGACCACTGTTGGTCCACGGACCACAGGTTGGGAACCACTGTTTTAGATGCTATATAGGTAAAACTTGTCTATTGTAGTCCCAATTATTTGCTTTTGTTGGAGTGAACAAGCTCCGTCTTGTTAAAGCCTTCCCTGTTGAAGTGTAAAGAGGCTAAGAAGGGGAATGGGCTCCAAAAAGAGAAGTAGCAACTGAGACAAAAGTTAGGCTTGTTACTCAAGCTTCATCATTTCTATTCTCCTATTCTCCTTTGCTCGATGAAGAAACCAGTGAAGCTTCGGAAGCTTACATAATACATTTTGTGCTTTGAGTTGGCTTTCCCAATATAGGATGTTGTGTTTTTGTTGCATGCATAGCTATCTTTGAATACAATATAAATCCATAGAGCCATTGCTCTGACATTGTACCATCTCATAATTATATTTTGTTTGCTGTTTTCCCCTTCCAGGAAGTTGGATCTCCATCCATGAAATTGGCTCCTTATTCCCAGGGCACTGTCCGGAGGATTATATATGAGAATCCTGAACAGGTAAGAAATCCTTTTTTTTCTTTATGGTATTTTGAAACAGTTCATGGGGTCTCTTCAAAGTAGGTCAACGTTGTTGGATTTCAACCTGAACTCTAACTGGTAACTTCTTAAATTTTTTTGAGAAACTACAAGCCCCCATGGGGAGATAGTGGTGGGGTAGAAATAAAGATGATTATGATGACTATTATTATTATATATTAGTGTCAGAATATATAATAGCCATGTATAAATATGTGAGAGGAAGCCACAGGGAGGAGGAGGGAGCAAGCTTGTTTTCTGCTTCCCTGGAGACTAGGATGCGGAACAATGGCTTCAAACTACAAGAAACGAGATTCCATCTGAACATGAGGAAGAACTTCTTGACTGTGAGAGCCGTTCAGCAGTGGAACTCTCTGCCCTGGAGCGTGGTGTGGGCTCCTTCTTTGGAAGCTTTTAAACAGAGGCTGGATGGCTATCTGTCAGGGGTGCTTTGAAAGCAATTTTCCTGCTTCTTGGCAGGGGGTTGGACTGGATGGCCCATGAGGTCTCTTCCAACTCTAAGATTCTATGATTCTATGAAGTGACTTGAAAAACTGCAAGTTGCTTCTGGTGTGAGAGAATTGGCTGTCTGCAAGGATGTTGCCCAGGAGACACCTGGATGTTTTCACCATCCTGTGGGAGGCTTCTCTCATGTTCCTGCACAAGAAGCTGGAGCGGACAGGCAGTAGCTCACCCTGCTCCAAAGATTTGAACTGCTGACCTTTCAGTTAGCAGTCCTAGCAGCACAAGGGTTTAACCCATTATGGCACCAGGGTCTCCGTAACTTAATGAAAAGGACTGCACTCATTTTCTCTGCTATATAACTTTAGATAGATAGATATAGATATATGTATAGATAGATATAGATAGATAGATAGATAGATAGATAGATAGATAGATAGATAGTCATAGGTTTGAATCTGGGGAGTGGCGTGTAGTCCCAGCTTCTGCCAATCTAGCAGTTTGAAAACATGCAACTGTGAGTAGATCAATAGGTACTGCTCCAGTGGGAAGGTAACATAACTCCATTCAGTGATGCCAGCTACATGACCTTGGAAGTGTCTACGGACAACGCCAGCTCTTTGGCTTAGAAATAGAGATGAGCACCAACCTCTAGAGTCAGACATGACTAGACTCAATGTCGGGGAAAGCTTTACCTTTACCTTTGAGTAGGAAAACTTTAGAACTGTCTTTTTTAGTTTGAAAACATGCAACTGTGAGTAGCTCAATAGGTACAGCTCCAGCAGGAAGATAACATCACTCCATGCAGTCATGCCAACCACATTACCTTGGAGGTGTCTACCGGCAACGCCAGCTCTTCGGCTTAGAGATGGAGATAAGCACCAACCCCCAAAGTTGGACACAACTAGACTTAATGTCAGGAAAGCCTTTACCTTTATATAACTATATCAAGATTGTACAGCAGCCAACAGTAATTTCACTTGAAATACTAGAGTTTTTTTAAAAAATAGAGGGATACAAATGTGTAGTGGAGTCCTGTCCATTCATAGCATCTTCTTTTTTCAAAAGTCCATGTCATTTTCTTTAAACTTTCCAGGAACCGATCTCTCCACTCCTGAGAGGAGGAAATAATGTCATCTATGAAAAAACAATAAGAAAATATGAGCTGCTTAATCCAGACCATGTAAGAGCCTTTATCTTCTATTTATTTTGTTATTTTTAAGAGGGGGGGGGGGGGGAATACATTTGATAAAAGGTTTCCCAGATCCAGAGTTGAAATTTGAGAAATAAAATAAGAGTTTTGCTTAGATTCCCTGAATGCTTCCCCTGGCGGCATTCTGCTTTTGCCTCTGGACACAAAAGAGCACCTGTTTCATCTTAGCAACAAAATGGGAGGGAGAAACATTTGGTCACCGACACAAAAGGTTTGGTGGTGCTTTTCCAGGGCTCATGCAAATGATTAATAGAAAGTCCCAGGTAGCGCCTTTTGCAAGGTCTGCTTGGAGTAAATGCTTCTTCTTTCCCTGTAGGAGAAGCAATACCAATATGCTCTCCAGCATGCACAGTCGGACCAGACCCACATCTGTCAACCGGTGGAGCATGTTCAAGTGGTGCAGCAGCCCCAGACAAACAATTGCTATGACATAGGTCCAGTCATTGTCAACGATGCTGGAAGAGGAATTGTGAAGACAGTCACCATCAAAAATTGTGAACCAGTAAGTCTAACTCCAATTTTACTTTCCCGGTTCTTTCTCTCGCATGGCGAAGGTACAATTGTTGAATTATCTGGGAGCATCACAGGTTGCAGCATGGCTAAAGGTAAACGGATGGACATCTGCAAGGCTTGGTTAGGTCTGGTTGGACCTTGAGACTGGCTTCCCCTCTTCTCTTCCTTTATCTTGTCCAGTGGCACAATGGGTTAAACCCTTGTGCTGGCAAGACAGAAGAAGACCAACAGGTCAGAGGTTCGAATGGAGTGTGTGTGTGTGTGGATGATGTCAGTAAAATTCTTCAATCAACTTCAAAGCCTTAAAGTGGCACATTTTATTTAGTTACTTTCTAACAACTACAAAAATAACAAACATAACTATGTACAAGAGAAATCACACAGGCGTCTTGCTTCTTCTCCAGCATGGCTAGAAGAGAATATCCAGTAGTCCGTTATCTCAAATCCACGTCATTGGAATGTGTGACGTATACAGGAAAAGCTCACAGTTCACTCTATGCCTTTAACTCTTGCATAGCATTACATAGCATTACGTCCTGCATCGGACACCCAGTTTAAAACTATAAACTATATTTCACACCAGTAAAACTGTAGTACTGATATATGAGCTCCCTCTGTCAGCTCCAGCTCCCCATGTGGGGACATGAGAGAAGCCTCCCACAAGGATGGTAAAACATCAAAACATCTGGGCGTCCCCTGGGCAACGTCCTTGCAGATGGACAATTCTCTCACACCAGAAGCAACTTGCAGTTTCTCAAGTCGCTCCTGACACACACAAAAATTGTCTTAACATCAGCAAAAAAAGACCTTGCCTGGCCTCTAAGTGTTGATGCTGGCACTGCTGGCATCTTCTGGAGTGATGCCACCTTGGGGCCTCAAAGGCATTGTAGGGGAATTACATTGTCAAGTGGCAACCCCAGTAACTCATGCTTCAGTGCAGAGAAGCACATCAGGCGCAAGTAAACATAAGTAAGCATTATAGGTTATCTTGGCAGTAGAAGATCAATCACTTCCTGATGATGTCAGTCCATTACTAGCTGCAAGGTCCTCGTTAGTCACTTGAGTGGATGGTAACTTAATAATATCTCATCCCTGTGGTAGATCCCAATGGCACTTGGGAATGACTGTACTAGAATGTCCAGATTCGGCATAAATGTCTAACATGGATTCCTTACACCAGATATGGATGCCTTTGGGACGCTAAAAGGGGTGCACCAGCCTCCCACATGTCTTTGGAGGATGGCACCCCCCAGAATTTGCTGCCTCCAAATGCCCTTGTTTTTGGCTCTTTTTCCTACCCATTTTAGCCCCAGGAGAGGCCTTTTTGCAAGGTTACACATTTCTTATTGCCCAAAGAATTCCAGCCCAAATCTCATTTTCTGTTTTTTTTTTCATGTCAGGAGTGACTTGAGAAACTGCAACTTGCTTCTGATCTGAGAGAACTGGCTGTCTGCAAGGACATTGCCCAGGGGACGCCCAGATATTTTACCATCCTGTGGGAGGCTTCTCTCATGTCCCCACAGGAGAAGCTGGAGCCGACAGATGGGAGCTCACCCCATTTTGCGAACTCGAACTGACCTCAAGGTCAGCAGTTCGGCCGGCACAAAGTTTAACCCACTGTGCCACCAGGGGCTCTTCTGAACCATGTGCAACAACAGAAGCAGATAGAAGCTGCAGCTGAGAGCAAAGGATTGCTTTTGCTCCCAGGTTCCTTGCTACGTGGGTGAGAGTTAAACCAAAACCGGTACTTTGATTCCGGCAAGAAAAATGCTCTAATACTTGCAAATTATGAAATAAAACTACTAAGATGAGGCACCTGGGAGAAGAAGATATCTAAATTCTAATTATGTGGATGATATGTTGGACTTTGTACTTACTTAGGCTATCCCTCATTGTCCGAGTAGGATAGTCTTCCATGATCAGTGTTCTGGTGGGTCCGTAGGTGATTGTGGAGCCTTATTCTTCATCCACATGTTCTCCTGCAGTGAGGGCATTGGTTTCCAGGTGGAAGGCGGTCTCAGTTGGGGTTGGCTTGACACGCCTTCCTCTTGGCATGTTTCTCTCTTTCGGCCTCCATTTGTGCCTCTTCAAATTCTACAGCACTGCTGGTCACAGCTGACCTCCAGCTGGAGTGCTTATGGGCCAGGGTTTCCCAGTTCTCAGAGTCTATGCCAGATTTTTTTAAGGTTGGTTTTGTCCCCATCTTTAAATCTATTTTCCTGCCCACCAAAATTCCGTTTCCCATTCTTGAGTTCGGAGTAGAGCAACTGCTTTGGGACACGGTGGTCGGGCATCCGGACAATGTGGCCAGTCCAGAGGACTTGATGGCAGAGGACCATCGCTTCAGTGCTGGTGGTCTTTGCTTCTTCCAGCACGCTGACATTTGTCCACTTGTCTACCCAAGAGATTTGCAGGATTTTCCGGAGGCAACACTGATGTAATCGTTTTAGGACTTTGTAATTAGATGTCCAAGATGGACACCATTGGAAAAGCCAGGATTGAAATCGGTGCCTTTGCTAAGCCCTTGTGTTAGCAAGACGGAGGGATAAGGCAGAAGAAAGGGATCTTATTATTCATCACTAGGACTTTTCTAGAGCTTTCAGCTGAACAGACTTGTTTGGGGAGCCGTTGGGCATTCCTGTTGTTGAATATCAGTTGTAGTCTTATCATCTCTGATCTCTGATCCTCAAAATGAAAAACGTTGTGTTAATGACTTCAGAGAAGGTGTGGTCCTTCCTATTCCCAGCAGAGTTCATCTCCTAATTTTGCCGTCTTGCATAGTTCTACTAGGTTGGAATTAGGACTGCAACACTTTTGGATGAAAGTCAGGGCAAATTACCCTTGTAGAAAGCCCTGAGATGAAGCCATTGAAGGCAGAAAACCAGCAAAGCAGGGAATGTGCTGGGATGGGGATATTTATCCCATGTGCGTAAATTATTCACTGAAGAGGGATTTTAAAACCCCTTTAAAGTTCATGAATGGAGTCTAATAGTTCCAATTGAATTCAGTAATTTGTTTAATGATTGGGTGGACTCGGGCTTCATCCTGAATAAGCAATTAAACCAAACTTTATATAGAATTGCAAAATCATGCAGTGGCAGCAATTGAGCAACAAAAGGTTCACACACACACACATCCCTCCAGTAATGATATGTGTGAATAGTGAAGAACACACACACAAAGGAAGCAATTTTTCAATAAATGTGTTTTGTCCTTTCCATCCTCTGGAGAATCGTGTGCTGTCTGGAAGCTTTCCCGTAAGCCAGGCATGCCAGCTGGCGATCTTTCAATGAACAGTTGGCAGAGAAGAGTTTAGGAGGCCAAGAAAAGGTCTTTTCCACAGGGGCCAAGTCTATTTCGTGCCCTCCCCAGGGCAGATTCTCCTTCTGGCTACATTATGGTCATTTCTGCAACAGACGAGACTTCAGTGTCCTTCTGGGGCATTTTTCAAAACTACTTTGAAGTCTTAGAACTCTGTTGATTTTTTGCTGGCTTTGTTTGGATCTAGCGCTGTTGCCTCTTTGCTGCTGGTTTTATTATTATGTGCCTTCTTCCGGCATTGTTCCATCCTCCATACTTTCTACTTTGAACATATTGCACATCATGTGGAGAACTCTGGTAGTAGTAGGGTGGCAGTATAAATGTAAAATGTGTAAGTGGAGCATGGAAACAAGCCAGTTTATTGGTGCATAATGCAAAATAGAGGGGCGTCAAACGGTAATACAAACAGAAACGACACTGTAGATCAGTGGTTTCCAACCTTGATCAGGGAACCACTCTCCAGCATTAGTACCAAAAGGGTTACAAATCAGTTTTTGATCAACTTTAGATTCAATTTGGGTATTTGGGGTGCTGATTCAGAAAATTGCATAGGACACACCATATCAGTTCTAGTTTCTGATACAGAACATATGCCATCCGATAGTTGTCATCTGCTCGCCCACAGAAAACCATATTTAATCAGCACTAGAAGAGGGCGGAGTGGGTTAAAGTGCTGAGCTTGTTCACTGAAAGGTTGCAGGTTCAAATCTGGGGAGTGGCGTGAGCTTCCACTGTCAGCCCCAGCTTTTGCCAACCTAGCGGTTCGAAAACATGCAAATGTGAGATGAATAGGTACTGCTCCAGTGGGAAGGTAACGGTGCACCATGCATTCATGCTGGCCACATGACCTTGGAGATGTCTACAGACAACGCCGGCTCTTCGGCTTAGAAATGGAGATGAGCACCAACCCCCAGAGTCGGACACAACTGGACTTAATGTCAGGGGACAACCTTTACCTATAAGAGGGTTTTGCGTGACCAGTTGCTCTCGTTGCAATGGTATAGTAACTGTGAGGCCGTGGACCATACTTTAGTTCTTGCGGACCATCGGTGGTCCATGGACCACAGTTTGGGAACCACTGCTGCAGATGCATCAAGGTATTAATCTGTAGGAAGCAAGTAATGAATGCAGCATGGTTTAAAAGGAATAGCAATGCCCCATATCAACAGTTCACATGCTGGTCATTAAGAGCTGTTTATGGTGCATTATTGTCCGTTGAATTGTCCTTTGTTTCCCCTTCAGGAGCAAAATGACCAGTTGGACTCCCGATACTATGGAGAGCTGCTTGCAGAGCTGCACCACAGGAGCAATGAACTGCACAATTGTTTGCTCCAACATGTGGAAAAGCTAGGCGGAAGGTATGCCTCCGTGGGAGCTGGAGAACATCTTGCAACGTTTTCTGGGAGGAGAGCTGTTGGGCCGAGTCATATTCCTGAGAATGTCTTTAGAATAACAACTCCTACAATCCATTATCATTTGGTTATGCTGGGCTGATGGGCATTGTGGACTACATGGCTCAGGGCTCATGGGAGTTGTAGGCTAGAACATGCCCTTCACCTATTTCAAAAACAGATAACGTTATTTTTTATAAGGAACTTCTTTAATCTATTTATATCATCCAGGATGGCATCCAAGAAGCACTATAAATATGGACCTAATAAATGACTGTTTATTCACTGGATTTGAAAATGTTCTGTTCTAATATGCTCCTGGTGGCACAGCGGGTTAAACTGCTGAGCTGCTGACTTTGCTGACCGAAAGGCCAGCAGTTCAAATCCGGGGAGTAGGGTGAGCGCCCAGTGTTAGCTATAGCTTCTGTCAACCTAGCAGTTTGAAAATATGCAAATGTGACTAGATAAATAGTAACAGCTCTGATGGAAAGGTAATAGTGCTCCGTACAGTCATGTTGGCCACATGACCATGGAGGTGTCTACAGACAATGCTGGCTCTTCAGCTTAGAAATGGAGATGAGCATCGTCCCCCAGAGTCGGACACAATTTGACTTAATGTCAAGAGGAAACCTTTACCTTTACTTTAATGACATCTTATGTGATTCTTTTACAGGCAATATGAAATTGAATCTCTCAGTCAGGTAAGTTCTCCAAATATTTTCTGACCAATAGTTTGAAACTATAGTGAATATCCTGAAATATAGTGAAATATAGTGAAAATATAGTGAATATCGGTCATCTGGAGAGGCCTTGCTCGTGATCCCACCCACGTCGCAAGCGCGCTTGGTGGGGACACGGGACAGGGCCTTTTCTGTGGCGGCCCCCCGACTTTGGAACGCCCTTCCAAAAGATCTCAGACAGGCCCCTACTCTAGCCGTTTTTAGAAGGAATTTAAAAACTTGGCTGTTCCGTTGTGCTTTCTCAGACTAGGAATCCCCACCCAAGTCCTAGTAGCACTTTAGTTCAACAAACCGTTGCTGCACACCGCACTTTTAAACCTACGTGCCTCCTGCCATTTCAGCACTTTTAACCCTAGTACCCCAGTGCGCCGGCCGAACCAGTTTTAATAATGTTTTGATGTATTGCCATTGTTGTTGTTTTGCTTTTGTTGATTTGCTTTGTTATTGTGTGTTATGTTTTACTGTATTGTGTTTTGAGGCTTCGGCCTGTGTAAGCCGCATCGAGTCCTTCGGGAGATGCTAGCGGGGTACAAATAAAGTTAATAATAATAATAATAATAATAATATCCTGGCCTGTTTGTCTATTCTAACCATGATTAAAATTTACAAACATGCAATAAACCTGTTAATCGCTTGGATACCACCTTTTTCATTCTTCATAATATAATTGTATTTTTTTTCTCTTTTCCATAATATGAGGATGCACTCTGATGCTGAAGAACTGTCTGATTTGTGCATATGATAATGTCATTATGTGTCTTAAATGTGCAGAGTAAGACCTGATATCAAGTCTCTTTCTTTTTGAAACAACAGACAGAGGATATTGAGAGTCTGATTCCAAAAGGGGTTTCAGAATCAACAAAACAGCAAATCCGTTACCTGCTGGAGGTATGTTGCTGACAAATCCATAAAAATTGTGATCCTTGGTCACCTGTCATTGTGAAAGCATGTCTATTGTAGACAGTATATTAATGCCTACTATCAAATGAGAGATAGACACATGTGTGCAGACATAATTTTTGGTCATATTTTAATTATAAATATGCAAAATGTTTCATTAGAAATTGTGTTTTCTGAAGATTTTTATCTACATTTAATAGGTTGTAATTGGAGATACGTGGGCTCCCCGGTGGGGCAGCGGGTTAAACCACTGAAGTGCTGAACTTGCTGACCGAAGGGTTGGTGGTTTGAATCCAGCTCCTGCTGTCAGCTCCAGCTTTTGCCAACCTAGCAGTTCGAAAACATGTAAATATGAGTAGATCAATAGAGAAGGTAACGGCGCTCCATGCAGTCATGCTGGCTACATGACCTTGGAGTTGTCTACGGACAACGCCGGCTCTTCAGCTTAGAAATGGAGATGATCACCACACCCCAGACTAATATCAGGGGAAACTTTTACCTTTACTTTAATTGGACATATACCTTTTCTGGTCCATATTTCAAATTGTGCACACAACACTTATGTATAGAGAAGGAAGGAGGGAATAAATCTGAATGAATCTAAACACAACTAAAATGCACAGATTTGTTTTGAGTGCTGGTTAGAAATATTTACTCATTCATAATAATTCATAGCAAGCCTGTGTCACAAATGATTTGAAAGTATACAACAGCTACCACCATCAAAGTGATAATGAAACAAATGGACTGTACTTTTGATTTTCCTTCTTTTTTTAGATGAGAGTAACAGCTGATAAGTCGCTAAGACTTGTGCTTGCTACATTCAACGGTCTCAGAGAGGAACTTGTCCATCTTCAGGATGATTTAGGAGTAAGTGACTATGACCAGATGTTTTCATTGTTTGGACCCTCAAAGAATTCATAAAGTGCTTGCCATGGAATTCTGGACATTGTCCCATTTTTTAAAGTATAGTGTAGAAAGCTTTTATCCTTTTCTTTGGCTGAAGCAAAACGGTTTGACTGTGGAATAAACTGCCCCAGAAGTGAAGGAATCTCCTTTGGAGCTCAAGATGGTCATCTTTCAGAAGTGCTTAGCTATGGCAGCGGGTTGGAATAGATGCGATTCTATAGCTCGGTGATCCTACAGTACTTCTTTCCATGAATTGTGGGGAAGTTCTGTGGGAAAGAACAGGAAGAGAACCAGAAATGATGGGTGCTGTTGCAGTTCAAGAAGAGCCTCAGGGTTACCAGCGTTGTATCTCAGCCTTTGATTGTGCCTGCACCCAATCTCTCTAGAGCAGTGGTTCTCAACCTGGGGTCCCCAGATGTTTTTGGCCTTCAACTCCCAGAAATCCTAATAGCTGGTAAACTGGCTGGGATTTCTGGGAGTTGTAGGCCAAAAACGTCTGGGGACCCCAGGTTGAGAAACACTGCTCTAGAGGTTCTGGGCCTGTCAGTCACCATGTTGACACAAGGGATTCTGGTTTTGCAAGTCAGCAGGAGCAGTGAAAGATTTTAGGCCCTGCTGAAAATGAGCGCGTCACTATCTGAAGACCACATTCCAACAGAAATGAGTTCAGAGGATGATAGTGAAAGTCCAGGTGGACGGATTAATGAGCAATTAGATAGAAGATTTACATTCAGTCAACATAGAGTTTCACATGAAAAAGTCCCAAGGTCAAAACACCAATTAGCCAAGAAAACCTTATTTGTTTCCCAGGGGATAAGGCATGATTTTCTCTGTGTATTAGCTAGTCCAGCAGATGGGTCCTTTAGACCAGGAAACATTGGCATTGAGTAAAGATCTAGGGTCAAGTTAAGGGATTTCTAGTTTCATGTTCCAAGTTCACGTTTCATGATTCCTAGTTTGAGGACTGTTTGTTAATTTCATGTTGGGATTTATTCTGCTTTTATATTCCTAGTTTTTTGATGCTACTCCTGTACTTTATAGATTTCTGTGGATTATTCCTGATCATCAAAAAACCTAAGATTATGGCAACAAGAATGATTGATAACTGGGAAATAGAGGGAGAAAACGTGGAGGCCATGACAGACTTTGTATTTCTAGGTGTAAAGATTACTGCAGATTCAGACTGCAGCCAGGAAATCAGGAGATGTTTCCTTCTTGGGAGGAGAGCACTGTCCAATCTCGATAAAATAGTGAAGAGTAGAGACATCACACTGTTAAAGCAATGGTATTCCCCATCGTCACCTACGGATGTGAGAGCTGGACCATAGGGAAGGCTGAGCAAAGGAAGAGAGAGGCTTTTGAACTGTGGTGTTGGAGGAAAGTTCTGAAAGTGCCTTGGACCGCCAGAAGATCCAACCAGTCCATACTTCAGGAACGAAAGCCCGACTGCTCATTGGAGGGAAGGATAGTAGAGGCCAGGATGAAGTACTTTGGCCACATTATGAGAAGACAGGAAAGCTTGGAGAAGACAATGATGCTGGGGAAAATGGAAGGAAAAGGGAAGAGCAAGATGAATGGATGGCATCCTTGAAGTGACTGGATTGACGTTGAAGGAGCTGGGGGTGGTGACGGCTGTCAGGGAGCTCTGGCGTGGACTGGTCCATGAGGTCACGAAGAGTCGGAAACGAATGAACAACAACAAATTCCTGATATTTGGACTTTGGTTTTTAATACTATTTTGCTGAATTGTTTCTCATTTATATTCTTCAATACACTGCTTTGCTGTTGTACCTTGGACTGGAGTGTGTGTTAAGTACAGAGGTGGTTCCCAGCCTTGGAGTGCGACATCTCGGTCCTGATATGGCCTCTTTGGATCACTATGTGACTTGCAAATGGCTGCTGATGAAACACTCGTTCATGCTTCAGCTCTTCCCATCCCTCTTGCTGGGTCTTTGTTTGGAAAGCTGGGTTCCACATCTTGTGGCAGTTATTTTAAGTTATGGGTCATTTCTCTGAGTAACAAGCATACTTTCATGAAATAGCCTTCAATTTGACCCATGCACTCAGAATACACTCTTGAGACATAGGAATTGGAATGACTGGATGACGAGATGGGACAATGTTTTTATTAGGAGACGCAAATGATGTATGCTTTTAGTATTCTTGTTATGGTTTTATATTATGTGTTAATGTTTTTAAATGGTTTAGGGTGTTTTTGGGCATTGAATTGTTGCCATTGTAAACTGCCCTGAGTTGCCTAAGGGCAGTATACAAATATAGTAAATAATAAAATAATTTTCCACAACTAGAATTTTGCATTCCCAGTGTCTACCATAGTGAGATATATGCATATGACTATCAAGTTGTATTAAAGACTCCCAATCTTTTGGCTTTACAGAAACTAGAAATGGACAAGGCATTGCTTGAGAAAGACCTGTCTTTTAAAGAATGCCAAGTAAAAGAATATGAAAAGCTTTTGGCATCCGTGCGAGAGAATAATCGCCAACAACAGGTAAAGCGTTCTCAGTGAAATAGCAACTCCTCATTGCGAAGAATAATTCCAGTGTACAAAGACTCAAAGAGTAACTTTCTATATTACTACTAAATATGCAATGAGTATTTGAATTAAGCAACTTCATGGGATGGTGAAATGTTGATACTATTTTCCATACAAGTGGGGAAACGTGGCAAGGTTCCTTTTACAATATGACAATTGCTTCAGAGCTCTAGACATGAGTTTCTACATTTGGCAAAGCCTGGGATGAAGGTTGACTATTTGTTGGGTGACTTGTAGCTTTTGGACTACTGTATTTACTTGAGTATAAGCTGAGACACCTAATTTTACCCCCCCCCCCCCAAAAAAAATCCTGAGAAAACATATTGACTCAAGTATAAGCCGAGGATGGGAAATGCAGCAGCTACTGGTAAAGTTCAAAATAAAAAGATACCAATAAAATTACATTAATTGAGGCATCAGTAGGTTAAATGTTTTGAATATTTACATAAAACTGAAATTTAAGATAAGACTGTCCAATTCTTATTGAACCATTATTTTAAATCCTTCAATGTAAATGTACTTACGTATCCTTCCAGTAATAATAAAGGAAGTAAAATAATAAATGCAATAATAATAGAGTAAAATAATGAAGAAGTAATAATAACGGTAATAATAGAGTTAAATACTAAATGTAATAGAGTAAAATAAATGTAATAATAGAGTAAAATAATAAATGCAGTAATATAATGGAGTAAAATAATAAATGTAATAATAATAGAGTAACATAATAATGAAAGTAATAATAATAATAGAGTAAAATAATAAATAACTTTGACTCAAGCATAATTCGGGGTGGGGGGTTCAGCTTTCAAAAAGGGCTGAAAACCCGGCTTATCCTCGAGTATATATGGTAATTTGAAAAGTTTTTCACAAATGAGTTCAGATCTGGGAAGAACACTTATAGGAGCCACTCAAGTGACAAGAGGAATAAGGGCTCAGAAAATGCGATAGCCCTCCTGCAGCCATCACACAACCCACACTCGATTACCCCAGAGGCTATCTGGCCCTTGATGGTCCTCAAGAAAAGTTGCTTGTGTATCGAATGCGTAGTTGTTTACATGTGTTTGCTTCTTCATTGTGTTCACAGCAAGCCCTCCGAGAATATACTCTGAAATGCCGTTCCCTAGAAGAGCAGCTTCTGTCTATCCGGCACAATGACGGTGAGCGGGAATTCCGGCTGAAGGACCTCGAGTACAGCAAGCGGGCGTTGGAGCAAGAAATCCAGAATCTGAGACTCCATGTAAGGGCAGGCTTCTTTACGGTTGCTATCAATGCAGGTTCAGAAAGTTGGGTTGCAAGGTCAGGTGGTTTGTGATAAAAGATGAGGCCAAACTAGCTCCCTGCTTGTTTATTTTGGGCTTCGTGTTTATGCCCAGTTGTTTCATGAAGAAGCATTATTTTGTGGCATTACGGGGGAGTAAGAATGGCAGCCTTGTATTCATTCTATGAGGAAGATAAATATTATAATTTAATTACTAAAGAATTCCTCAAGCCTTCCTTAAATCAAGGGAAAATATTTTTGTTGGTATGATGACGACGACACCCTGCTGCTTATATTTTCCAGTTTATTTAGAGGCATACTGATCTAGTTTGATTAATGTAAGACAACTTTAGCATATAGTGGTTCCCATTTCGATGAACGTGATGATTACATGTTATTAATGTTCTTTTCTATTCCAAACGTTTAAACTGAAAACCCCAAAACCTTTCCATTGGCACAGGCCTCTTCTAATTCTTTGGGTCAGACCACCACTGATGAACTCTCCAGCCGCTATGTGGAGATGATCAACCAACTCAGAGAGGATAAAGACAGAGAGATTCGTAATCTGAGGGTAAGTAGTTGTTACATGTTCCTTCTGATATACTTGGCAGGGTAAGAAGAGTCCACAACGAAACATCTATTGTGCATTTGTATAGATCAGTGGCTCTCAACCTGTAGGTCCCCTGATGTTTCGGCCTTCAACTCCTGGAAATGCTAACAGTTGGTAAACTGGCTGGGATTTCTGGGAGTTGTAGGCCAAAACAGCTGGAGAACCACAGGTTGACAGCCACTGGATAGATGGACCAAATCGGACATGGCTTTGGTAAACCTATCACTGAATCTCCTTTTGATAATACCCTAAAGATCTTGTCTGATATTGGAAGTGAAGCAGGGTCACCTCTGGTTTGGTCGTGTCAGGAGTGACTTGAGAAACTACAAGTCACTTCTGGTGTGAGAGAATTGGCCGTCTGCAAGGACATTGCCCAGGGGACGCCCAGATGTTTGGATGTTTTTGCTATTCTTGTGGGAGGCTTCTCTCATGTCCCTGCGCGGAGAGCTGGAGCTGATAGAGGGAGCTCATCCACCTCTCCCCGGATTTGAACCTGTGACCTGTCGGTCTTCAGTCCTGCCAGCACAGGGGTTTAACCCACTGCACCACCGGGGGCTCTAACCTCTGGTTAGAACTCGTTAGAACTCAGGTGGGAAACTGTCGAAGAATCCCAGGTGCTGTGGGTTATATTTCAGAGGAAAGAAATGTCAAACCATAGGAAGACCTTCCTGACCCTAGGAGCTGTTCCACAGTGGAACTCTCTGCCTCAAAGTGTGGTGGAAGCTCCTTCCTTGGAAGTTTTTAAACAGGGGCTGGATGGTCACCTGTCAGGGGTACTTTGACCGTGCCTTTCCTGCATGGCAGGGGGTTGGTTTAGATCAGGGGTCTTTTAAACAGAGGGCCAGGTCACAATCCCTCAAACTGTTGAAGGGTCGGATTATAATTTGAAAAAAACATGAATGAATTCCTATGCACACTGCACATATCTTATTTGTAGTGCAATAACGCTTTAAAACAATACAACAATTGAAATGAAGAACAATTTTAACAAATATAAACTTATTAGTATTTCAGTGGGAAGTGTGGGCCCACTTTTGGCTTATGAGATAGGATTGTTGTTGTGTGTTTTCAAGTCGTTTCAGACTTAGGCTGACCCTGAACAAGGGCCGGGTAAATGACCTTGGAGGGCCGAATTCTGCCTTTAGTTTAAGGACCCCTGGTTTAGATGGTCCATGTGGTCTCTTCCAACTCTATCATTCTATGTCTACATATTCTTTGACTGAGAAAACCCACTGAAATTCATTTGATCAACATGACAGAAGACAATATAACACATGCCAGTAACCATCAGTTTGGGTTGATATTGATCAGAGTTGTTTTTTTTCTCATCTAGTCCCAGTTAAGCGATTTCCACAGGGATTTTTCAAGGAAGCAAGGGACTGATGTTGATCTTCAGATGAGAATGCAAGAATTGACCTTAAGGATGGAAGAAAGGGAGGCTTACATTAAGCAGCAAGAAGAGGTAAGTAGTACTGCTAGATAGGCTTTAGTCTTATCCATGTCTCTCCTTTCCTATAGCCAATGGCTGTGAGTATCCAGTTGTGTGAGATCAGTGAGGTGTGTCTTGTAGACTTCAGCATATTTACTTGGAAGCGAGGTCCTTGGGCAAGTCATTCTCACATAGTCTTGCCTCTCTTGGAAATGTCGTTAGGGTTGCACTTTCATCAATATACGCGGCATTAAAATCAATGGCCCAGTTAATTTTCTCTAGATTTCTTGATGTGAAAGGGTCATTAACCTTAACAACATCCAGGACTTAGAGCCATTTCGCATCAAAATGGGATTTTGAAGTAACCTGGTTTAGGAACCTGACTTAACTTAAACTTGCAGGACTGGATTTACTTATTCACTGTATTAATATATCATTTGCCTGAAACTGCTTTTTTCCCTCTTTTAAATCTCCCTCAGGAACTCTTCAAGTTGAAACAAGAAAAACTAGCGATTAATCCATCCCAAGGAGTCACAAAGACAATCATCACCAAAAAGTAATGCTATTATTGCATACAGTTTCATTACTATTACTATTATTTTATATTCTTAGTATCCTGGGATAGTTTATGGACTAAAGAAAAGTTGAGCAAAATAATGGAAATGTAATAATAACAGTAATAATAGAATAAAATAATAAATGAATAAAATAAAATAAAAATAAAGTAAAATAATAAATAAAATAATAATAAATAAACAAAGAATAATAAAGTAAAATAATAATAATAATAATACAGCAGGATTGCAGAGAAACAACTGGAAAAGCTGACACAATATGAGGATTTAAAGATCTAACTGCAAAGCCTCTGGCATGAGCCAGTCAAGGTGGTCCCAGTGGTGATCGGCACACTGGGTGCAGTGCCTAAAGACCTTGGCATGTACTTAAACACAATCAGCGCTGACAAAATTACCATCTGCCAGCTGCAGAAGGCCACCTTATTGGGATCTGACGCATTATTTGCCGATACATCACACAGTCCTAAACACTTGGGAAGTGTCTGACGTGTGATCCAATACAACAACAGCCAGCAGAGTGATCTTGTCTGCTGTGGACTCATCTTGTTGTGTTACTAATAATAATAATAATAATAATAATAACAACAACAACAGCAACAACAACAATAATAATAATAAGTTGAGTAAAATAATGTAAATGTAATAACAATAATAATAGAGTAAAACAATAAATGTAATAACAACAACAACAGCAGAGGAAAATAACTTTGACCAGAGTATAAGCTGAGGGGGGCTTTTTCAGCCTTAAAAAGGGCTTATACTCAAGTATATACGGTAGTACAGATAAATATGTCCATATCAATCTCAATTTAGCTTTGAAATGCTTGTACCATGAACATGAGGTACCTGATATCCTTGTACACTATAGCAATAGAGATTTTATCTGCAACAGACAGTTCTCTATTTGCCACTGATGCAGTTTAAAGTGCCAAATTGTTACAATGCTTAGAGCAGGGCGTGCAGTCTTTCAGCAACAGTCCTGATCAATGCTTTTTGAACGGCATGCTCTTTGAACGGCAGGTACAGGAATCAATATCCCATTCTTGGCCTCTTGTCTGATGACTACAAAGTGACGTCACCCGTCAAGGAATCACAGACAATTGTGATTGAAAAAACTGGAGAAATGTGGAAGCAGGTATGGAAGCACTCCAAACTATATAAGAAAGATGCTAAAGTGGGCATTTGTTTGAGCCAAAAAAAACCCCTCCAAAGATATGTACTTTTTGAAGGACAACTGTCTGTGGACATAGTAAACATATGAACACAAAAACTTGTCCAAAAGTTGGAATATTTTACTGTCCATAGGTGTCTATGGCCCCCAGGTGTTGCAGCAGGTTAAACTGCTAAGCTGCAGAACTTGTTGACCGAAAGCTTGGCAGTTCAAATCTGGGGAGCAGGGTGAGCTCCTGCTGTTAGCCCCCGCTTCTGCCAACCTAGCTGTTTGAAAACATGCACATGTGAGTAGATCGATAGGAACGCTTCTGCGGGAAGGTAACAGCATTCCATGCAATCATGCTGTGCACATGACCCTGGAGGAGTCTATGGACAACGCCGGCTCTTCAGCTTAGAAATGGAGATGAACACCACTCCCCAGAGTCGGACATGACTAGACTTAATGCCAAGGGAAACCTTTACCTTTAGGTGCCTATATGAAATCTCTCTTTGTGTAGGCCTTTTAAACTGGGGGACATTGCTCTTGGATCACCAAATAATATAAACTGGATTATAATCTTACATTGGTCAGTGCAGCAAATTTCATGTCAATGTTAATTTTTGACAAAGCTATTACTGGTTGAGCAACCCTGATACAGAAATCTGAAATACTCAAAAATTGTCCACCTGAATGGCTGAAATAGTGGCACCTTTGCTTTCTGCTGAGCCAGCATACACAAACTTTGCTTTATGCATAAAATCATTTCAAATGCTGTCAGACTATGTATACAAGATGAAGTAAATTTGTGTTGGAGATGGGACTTGGGCCCCATCTCCAAGATAGCTTATTATATACACATGAGCAAATAAAGATATTCCAAAATGCAAACAAGTAAAACATTCAGAATCCAAAAGATTTCTAGTCCCAAATATTTCATTTCAATGTCTACAAGTAAGTATTTCACCAAAATACATACACTGTACAAAACAGTACAAAATACTGTCAAGTTTGATTTCAGTCTTTATTTTCCCAGTGTTATATTTGTTTCATCCTGATCCCACATTAAACTGTGAATTCATAATTTGAGAAGAACATGTATGTACTCTACTATGCAGCTTTTAAAAATCTGCCTTTTCGTGTGCATACGCCGCTCTGAGTTCCCTGCAAGGGTGAGAAGAGCAGGATATAAACAGTGCAAATAATAAATGAGGTTTCCACACACAGAAACATGAAATACCATATTTGTTCTTTTTTTTTAAAACTGCATTGCAAACTTTGGGCATGCCTATGTTTTAGAAAGCAAATAATGTTGCTGTTCACTTTTACATTTGGAAATCATGAATTCCATATATTCCTATTGATATGCAAATTGAACAGACTTTTTTCCACAGTCTTAATGGTAAAGCTAGAATTATTTCATTAGAGGGGCAGGTGTTCATTGCTAGCCCAAAGATAATCTGATAAAAGCAATACAAGCAGATGGCATTCCCAGGAAGCCACTGGGAGTTTGTGTTACAGATTTATCCCACATTTCAACCTTTCTCATATAGCAATGTTTTTGTGCCAGTTCACAATACACAACACTCGCTTTGAAAACAAGGGCCAGAAATGAAAGGTTTGCTGTGAGTTTTCCAGGCTGTATGGCCATGTCCCAGAAGCATTCCCTCCTGACGTTTCACCCACATCTATGGCAGGCATTCTCAAAGGTTGTGAGCTCCCCCAGGCAGCCAACAACCAGGCTTTGAAGCTGCAAGTCCATTCAATGCTAATCAAGCTGGCCAATGGCAACATTCACACGTGTCTTAAACAGACAAAGAGTTCTTTCTCCCATCCTGGATATCATTCCACAGATAAACTTCACTTGCCTAGTTTCCAACAGACCTCACAACCCCTGAGGATGCCTGCCATAGAGGTGGGCAAAATGTCAGGAGAGAATGCTTCTGGAACATTTATTTATTTATCTATCCCATTCCTTCTCAACCCCCGAAGGGGCACTCAGGACAGCTTACATTTGGCAGCAATTCAATGCCACTACATATAACAGAAATATAATAATTAAAACAATAAGTAACACATTCATTAAAACAGTGAAAAACAGTATCAATAGCCATATCATCATTTCAGTCAATTCCATATCCAATTCCATGTCCGAAGTGTTATCTATGTCTGTTGTCCAAAGGCCTGGTCCCAGAACCATAACTTCAATTTCTTCCTAAATGACAGGAAGGACAGAGCCGATCTTACCTCAGTGAGAAGCGAGTTTCACTGGTGGGGGGCCACATTCGGGAAGGCCCTGTCTCTCGTCCCCGCCAGACGTATTTGTGCTGTTGACGGGAGCGAGAGCAGGGCCTCCCCGGATGATCTTAAACTACAAGGCAGGACGTAGAGGGAGATGTGTTTGGACAAGAAAGCTGGACCAGAACCGTATAGAGCTTTATAGGTGAAAATCAGCACAAAAACATGGCCATACAACCCGGAAAACTCACAGCAATCTGATTCCAACCATGAAAGCCTTCGACAACATAACAAAAGGTTTGCTTCATGAACTCTGTATATTCGAGGGGTTCCCTTATATTTACAGCATAAATTCAAAACCTTCAGGTTAAATAGCGTTTTAAAAAATCTTCTAAACTATCTCATAATTTGTCTTATTTGTCTTGTCACAGGAATCCTTTACTTCCGATTAAAGAACTACTTACTTCTTTCAGGAATGAACGCGTCCCCCCTGACAAGTCACGTCTGATCAGCGGAGTTCGCATACAAATGAATGTTACGTTATTTTTCTCTCTGCTTGTTTCCCTCCTTCACGTTGGTTCTTCAGGTCTGAAACTCAAGAACAGCCATGCTTGGGGAAAGAAGAAGTACCGCTTATCTCAGGGCTAAATGTCTAAGAAACTATTATTGAATTGATTTTGCTAGTGGTGACTCTTAGAAGGTAGGCTAGTATTCTTTGATACTGTCCTTTCGTTTTCTTATTCAAGCTTCTATATTAAAAATGTATCCACTTGTGCCCAAAACCCCAAAATAAGATAATTTGGAAAAAGCCACCATTCCTGAAATTTGTCATATGCTTACTTAGGTGAACTCCTATTGGATCCTGTGAGATTTACTTCTGGATCACCTTTAGTTAAGTTGTATTTACGTGTGTTATTTTTTTTATATACTGAGTTTCGGTGAAGTAAAAACAGCTGGATCTTTCTGTTAAATATTTAGGCTTCAAAGTGCTCCAAAATGTACACAGTGTTTGTCTTTCAGTGTGGTGGGTTTCTTTTTTACGTGAGCAAACTCATTAAAGTAGGGAAAAGCATATGTGGACTTTACTCTTATTATTTGAAAGCCAATTCATTGATTGGCCCTTTTGTGGGTTTTTAAAGCTGGCACCATAGACTCGCCCTTTCTGACTTTAGATAAAAGGCAATCTTAAGAGGAAATGTTTTGGTCATACCAAATGGATGTAAATTTTCACAGGTCTAGACTATGACAGCTTTTTGCTGTTCCTATGGCCTACTATAGGGGCCTTCTGATCGCGCAGTGGGTTAAACCGCTGAGCTGCTGAACTTGCTGACCAAAAGGTTGGCGGTTTGAATCCGGGGAGTGGGGTGAGCTCCCACTGTCAGTCCCAGCTTCTGCCAACCTAGCAGTTCAAAAACATGCAAATGTGAGTAGATCAATAGTTACTGCTTCTGCAGGAAGGTAATGGCACTCCATGCAGTCATGCCGACCACATGACCTTGGAGGTGTCTACGAACAACACCGGCTCTTTGGCTTAGAAATGGAGATGAGCACCAACCCCCAGAGCTGGACACAATTAGCAAGGGAAATCTTTACCTTTATGGTGGAATACCATTATACATTCCATAGGTCTAGATGTAAATGGGATAATTGTTCAAAATAGATCAAGTTGATCCATTTGAAATTCATTGAACATTTTCAAATTTGTCAGAATCAAACAGTGAAGTTTGCCCCTCTCCTTTTGCTTCCTTTGCTGAAATCTTAGAAATCAAAGTTAAGAAGTAGAGTCATAGGACAAAGTCAATTTTAAACTGATGAAACAAACAGAGACTGGAGAAGTCTACTTGGCTGCTCTTGGGCTAGTTCTCAAACATTTCACCACTGGAAATTTTTCAGGTAAAAGTTCAGCAAAGGTTCTTCTAGAGCTACGCAAAATTACGTTACTTGCGCTTTTGTAAGGAAGTGCTCCTTTTCTCTCAGCCTGATGAATGGTGGCCATTTGGTGTCAAAACACGCAGTCTGTATTTGCAATGATAAAGTTGAAGGGCTAATGTGATTATACCTTTGTTAAAGAAAATAAAATATATTTGTAAGCTTGGATTTCTTAACTGTCTCCTTAACTTTTTAAACTAACTCCGCTTTGAGTCCTGTAAGTATCTGTGACGCTTGGTTCCTGCTCAAATGGGACCATGGCAAGGGCCAGAGCTAAATTTCAGCCAATACATGTATCATGTTTTATCTTGCTTTATACTTACTGGCCTTCCTTCAAAGCACTGAAAGTGCTTGTATGCAGTCCTGTTGTCCTTTCCCACACCACTAGATGACTCCAAGCACAGATGCAGAATCTCTATTCCCATTGCTGCTAACCAGAAACCTGTTATTGCGAACAGATACACAAACAGAGATTAGATCAAGGGTCCTGAAAACCCAGACCACAGGCAAACTCAGGCCTGCAAAGGTATTTTTGGCAGCCTACCTCTGCAGCCACTGGGATCTTTCCCCCTGAGGAACCTCTCTTTTTGAGCCTTCCACACATCCCACAGAGGGAAAGAAGGGGGGCAGACAGAGAAAAGGAAAAGAAATGGAGGAAGAAAGAAAAGGAATGAGGGAGGGAGGGAGGGAGGAAGAGGGAAAGAGAGGGAAAAGGAAGAAAGAAATGAGGGGAACACAGGGAGGGAGGGAAAAGAAAGGAAGAAAAGAAATCAGGAAGGAAGACAAGAAGAAAGAGGGAAAAAGAAGAAAGGAAAGGAAATGAGGGAGGGAGACAGGGAGGGAGGGAGAAGGAAGGAAAGAAAGGAGAAAAGGAAGAAAGAATGAGGGAGGAATACAGGATGGGAGGGCGAAGGAAGGGAAGAAAAAAGGAACGAGGGAGGAAGAAAAAAGGGAACATTAAGAAAGGAAAAAAATAAATGAAGACAGGAAGGAAGGGAGGAAGAAGGGAAAGAGCAAAAAGGAAGAAATAATGGAGAAGACAGGAAGGGAGGAAAAAGTAAGAAAAGAAGAAAAGAAATCAGGGAGGAAGACAGGGAAAAAGAGGGAAAAGGAAGAACGGAAGAAAAATGAAGGAGACAGGGAGGGAGAAGGGAGGAAAGAAACGGGAAAAGGAAGAAAGGAATGAGTGAGGAAGACAGGAAAAGAGCGGGAAGGAAGGGAAGAAGAAAAGGAATCAGGAAGGAAGATGGAGAAGGAAGAAAAGGAGAAAAGTAAGAAAGGAAGAAAAGAAATAAGGGAGGAAGACACAAAGGGAGGGAGAAGGAAAAAGAATGAGGTAGGAGGACAGAAAGGGAGGGAGAAAGAGGGAAAGAAAGGGAAAAGGAAGAAAAGGAATGAGGAAGATAAGGAGGAAGAGGGAACGACTGGCTCTGAACTTGCAAACTCAGCCTCAGAGGAAAGCAAAGGCAAATTCCCCTTTTTATAGAAAACTGTAATCAATAGTCTGAAATGTCTTGAAGGCACATGACAACAACCCTAATTAACTTGACTCTCTCATCAGCCAAAAACAAGCCCACACTTCCTACTGAAATACTGGTACGTTTATGTTGGCTAAAACTGTTCTTCATTTTAAATACTGTATTGCCCTTTCATGGTTTTTTTTTTTTTGTAGTACAAATAAAATATATGCAGTGTGCATTCACTTTTTATCAAACTATAGTTCCCCCCTCCAACAGTCAGGGATCATCATGAAGCAGCCCTCAGCTTAAATAGTTTGGGAACCACTGGGTTACACTCTTGGTATCTGCCAATTGCATTTAGTCTTCCCTATGAAGAATAGCCTCTTCATGAAAATAAATCGCCAACACACTGTAGAAGGCACAAGGATGCTTATTAATAGGGATACTAGAAATTGATTTTTAAAATAACTGATCAATTTAAAAAGTACTTCCAAACTAATGGGTTGACTTTTTTTTTACCATGACACTACAGGTACTTGTGCTTTTTTACTTTGAATTAAGTGCAACTGAAAATTCAACCAATTGCTAACATTGGTTCAATCAACAGATTACAGAAAGAGCAAAGAGTGAATGGCCTGAATCTTATTCACTAGTCCAAACAAGAAGACTCACTATAATTTGACAGTTGAGGAAACAAATAAATTCAATGAGTCTACTCTAGCTGGCAATTAACAATGGGATTCAGGCTAGTATATAGTCATCCGTCCAGATTTGCGGTTTGTCTTTTGCAGATTTCATTCAAGGACTTGGTTAAAATGTTCTTTAGGAATGTGTTGCCAAAGACTTTCATGGCCAGAATCACTGGGTTGTTGTGAGTTTTCTGAGCTGTATGGCCATGTTCCAGAAGTATTCTCTCCTGACGTTTAGCCTGCATCTATGGCAGGCATCCTCGGAGGTTGTGAGGTCTGTTGGAAACTAGGAAAATGGGCTTTATATATCTGCAAAATGTCCAGGGTGGGAGAAAGAACTCTTGTCTGTTTGAGGTAGGTGCGAATGTAGAAATTGATCACCTTGATTAGCATTGAACAACCTTTCAGCTTCAAGGTCTGGCTGCTTACTGCATAAATCAAGAAACATGAAAGGCTCTGCAGACTCATTCAACCAGAGAAGTCAGCCATAGCAGAGCACTTGATGAACCAACCTGGACACTGCATATTATTTGAGAACACAGAAATGCTGGACCACTCTAACAAGCACCACTGAAGCCATTGAAATCAACAAGCATGTGGACAATTTAAACACAAAAGGATGAAACCATGAAAATTAACAAAATCTGGCTACCAGTATTAAAAAAAACCTCTAAAATCAGGACAGTAAATAAAGAACAACACTCAGAAAACACAGGAATTCCAGGCGTGAATCAGGGCCAGCTAACACCTCCCAACAAAGGATTCCCCTAGGCAGGAAGCAGCCAGACCCTGAAGCTGAAATGCAATTCAATGTTAATCAAGGTGGCCAATTGAAACATTCACACCTGCCAAGAGTTCTTTCTCTCACTCTGGATATCATTCCACATATATATAAACCCCACTTGCCTAGTTTCCAACAGACCTCACAACCTCTGAGGATGCCTACCATAGATGTCAAGAAATAATGCTGCTGGAACATGGCCATACAGCTCGGAAAACCCACAGCAACCTAGTTCTCTAGGGATCTCCTAAGTTCTCCAGTGCAGCTTCCAGTGGAATTAATTCAACCACAGAGTCATGCTGGAAGATCTAGAAATTCTTAGAAAAGTGTTCTCTCAGGAAAAGAAACAAGAATTCCTTTATTTGTGGTTTTTCACTTTTGTGGAGGTCCTGTATCCCTAACCCCACTGAAT
Source organism: Anolis sagrei ordinatus (assembly GCF_025583915.1). Taxonomy (NCBI): domain Eukaryota; kingdom Metazoa; phylum Chordata; class Lepidosauria; order Squamata; family Anolidae; genus Anolis; species Anolis sagrei. The sequence goes on from NW_026844478.1 coordinate 14,416,282, forward strand.
GTGGAAGGCTGACTGTATACATAGCACCAATGAAACAGAATAAATCCTTCTACTATCTATCCTTTAACTGAATCAAAATCAAAGTTTTGCACTGAAATTTCAAAGACCTAACCATTTTCTCATCTTAACTATCACTACAATTTGATTTGAATTTTCCAAAAGTAATAGTCAAGGTATCAAACCAAGTATTTTTAAAAATATGGTAAATGAGAAATACATACCTCTGGACTGGTACCAGCAATGGACGCAAAGTTCTGTACAAAGCTTGGAGTGCAAGAGATGCTTTTTATTGTATGCTCATTACAATGAGTAACACATTTCAAAATAATAATAATAATAATAATCCCACATAACAGTGACAATCTTATTTTACAGCGTGTACATCATTTTTTTTACAGCCACATAGAACACAAGTAGTTTTCTAAGGTTTCCCAAAGTTAACTTTCTGAAATTTAGAAATATTAAAAAAAATTATTCTCAAGGAACTGATTCTCGTCTGGTGCAAAAACAAAGTATGAACATTGTCCGAAACACAAAGCCACAATATAGTAGCATGAAGATACAATTTATCATGTGGATAGCTGTGTGCAAACATGAAGCAACTTAAAAAAAAAGGTTTTAAAAAAGGACACATTATATGCATAACATTTATGAACAGTTTTTAATTATTAAATAGCCCTAGACCAGCTTGTTATATTAAGCGCCATTTTGATTTGCAGCATGCTAACACAAAGCATTGTTTAAAGGGATGCATATTTCAAATGTATACACTGTAAACTGAAGATCCACCTCCAAACTCTAGTGGCAGCATATTGGTTCTGGTTAAATACTGCATATATAACTTTTCTTACAGATTGAGAATGCATGTTCATAGAATGGTATACATTTTGTATGAATTCATTAAAAGGTGCAATTTTACTGTCTATACTGATTTTTAAAAAACAAAACAAAACAAAATTGCAAATAAGGACTGTATTAATCCTACTTTGCCAGGAAGACAGATCCTAAAGATTCACCAGGCATTTCCAATGATTGTGTTCTTTCTATTTTGATACTTTTTAAAAATGGAAGAGAGTAAAGAGAAAAAGAACAGCGCCGAGTCTTAGCACCATCAGCCGCACCCACCCTAAAGTAACAGTAATCAGATCGGCCAAAATATACTTTTTGTCATATTTGCCATATTAAACATTCAACTGCAGGTTTGGATAAAAAAGGAAATTATACACACACGCACACACATCTTTAACCTTAGCACCGAACGACACTTTTTGAGCTCAAAAACATAATGCTGTATTTTAAACATTGCATCCTGCAATGAAATAAGTTAGCAGCTTTTTTAAAAAAATGCTCATTGTGAACATAAATAAATGGAGAGAAAAGTTTCCTGCTGAAAAATATGCTTTCTTTTAAAAACAAAATGGAAGACCAGATCTCAAGATCCGACCAGTTCTGGAATACTGTTTCTGAGCACAATGAAAAATGCCGTGATGATTGGATTTCTATCCAGCGTCACTGTTCAAAAACTGCACATGGAAGACTTGCCTTTGCAAATCTCTGTAAAGAACTCCTGTCCCTGGTTTTCCTTGAGGAGATAAAATGGCGTTATTGATAAAGGGCTAAGATAACTGTCGTATTATTTCCTTTAGCTTAACAATGTGTAATACTTTAAACAGAAGACATTCAAGGTCTCATTCTGCAGCTTCTCAGACATTCATTCCTCTCTATGCATTGTATAGTGTTCTTTAGGTTCTGATGAGCAACAATCATAGGGCTATCAGCTCCCTTGTCAACCCTAATACTTTTTAAAGACTTGTAATACAAAGAATGTAAAGTTATGGTTTAATATCAAGCTTTGAAACCAGGAGAAACAGTTCATGAGAGTTTTTTCTTTCCCAATTAGCACATCACAGTTTCTACATGACTCCCTTCCACAGCTCAGGGGTTACATTAGAGCTTCTTTGTGGTGCCTCATTATATGCTGGTTTTTCTCTGACGGCCTACGGAATCCCTTTTTGCAGTACTCGCACCTGTGTGGATAGTCTTTTGTGTGTATCGATATGACGTGCCGCTTGAAGCCCGATGCGTCTGTAGTGCTATACTCACAATACTGGCATTGGTAGACTTTCCTCCCGCTGTGGGTCTTCATGTGCTTCTTCAGTTCTATCTGCTGCCTAAACCCTCTCTTGCAACGTTTGCATTTAAAAGGCAGGTCCTTGGTATGAACGGAGAGGATGTGCCCGCTAAGTACAAAAGGATCGGACGTTTTAAAGTCACAGTGCCTACACTGATGGATCTTTTTACCTTTATGAGCCTCGCTGTGCTTTTTGAGCTCCGAGGGACGGTGGAAACCCTTTTCGCACACCTCACACTTGTGAGGAAAGTCTTTTGTGTGGACAGAGATGACGTGTCGCTTGAGGTCGCTAGAGTTAGTGCTCTTGTGGTCGCAGTGCGAACACTGGTGAGTCTTATGCCCTTGAAACAGCTCCAAGTGCTCCTGCAGTTCTTTATCCTCTGCAAACGCCTGCGGGCAATGTTCACACTTAAAGGGTAGGTCGGTCACGTGCTTGGTTTTGATGTGCGTCTTCAGGTTGGACTGGTCGGCGCAACGGAAGACGCAGTGCTGGCACTGGTAGGGCTTCTCCCCCGTGTGGGTCCGCATGTGCTTTTTGAGTTCGGAAGGGTGGCGGAAGCCTTTCCCACACTCCACGCAAACATGAGGGAAGTTCTTGCTGTGAACCGCGAGCAAGTGCCGGTTAAGCAGCCCTTGCTCCGCAGTCTCATAGTCACAATACTTGCACTTGTGCAATTTAGGCTCCTTATCCCTCAAGATCAGCTTATTTGAACTGAGAGGACTCGCTTCCCTGTACCGCCTGGTGTACTCTGTGAATTCGTGGGTTTTGTCCACTTTGTTGATAAGCTTATGGCTTTCCAGGTGATTGTGGAAGCTCACTTTCTTATTAGTTGTAAAATCACAGTCTGTGCACTGGTATTTCTTCTTAATCATGTGATCTGGGTGATTTTTCATATGTCTTTTCAAGAATCCTCTGGATTTGAATTTTTTCCCACATATATGGCAAGGGTAGACGGTTAAAGGCTGCCCATCGGGACCTATTATAACAGCTGGTTTCAAATAAACAGGAGAAAAAATAATGAAACAGATCACACAAAAATACAAAAAAAAATCCTGACATGTGTCAAGCATAATAATAAAAGCAAAGTATCGAATAGATTAAATAGTCAAGAATGCAATCATACACATGTATAGTCAGCAGTAATCTCCAGTTAGTTCAATGGGACTTATTCCAAGGAAAGTGTCCGTAATAGATCATAAGCCTAACTTTTTGAGTCAAATATCATCCTATGCAATGATTAGTTGATCATAATTTTTGTCAAGGCATGTTGCAATTTAGTGTGGCTCTTTGATGTCTAAACTTTAGAAACATCCAATTTTAAGAGTTCGTTAAAGCTGCCAATCCAAACAGACTAAACTGAACTCAAGTCAGTTTCTGAGAAGACATGCATAAGATTGCACTGTAAGAAATTGTGAAACACTGCACCTAGAAAGAAGAGGATGAAAGAGTCAAAGAAGAGTAGACCTTGTATTCAATTTTGTTTCACTGTGAAAATCTAACTGATGCTAAAGCTAAAAGAACTACAGCCTTATTAAGTTTCAAACGGATTATGCTCAGAAGAGATTTCCCTGTACATGAATGGTGATTAGTTACCATATATACTTGAGTATAAACTGAATTTTTCAACCCTTTTTTTAGGATGAAAAAGCCCCCCTTGGCTTAAACTCGAGTCAAGGTTATTTATTATTTTACTCTGTTTTTATTATTTTATTGCATTTATTATTTTATTCTATTATTGTTATTATTACAGTTGTTATTTATTATTGTTATGGGTTGTTGTAAGTTTTTTGGGCTGTATGGCCATGTTCCAGAAGCATTCTCTCCTAAAGTTTCGCCTGCATCTATGGTAGGTTGTGACACAGCAACCCAGTGATTCCCACCATGAAAGCCTTTGACAATATATTATTGTTATAATTACATTTATTATTGTACTCTATTTATTATTGTTATTATTACATGTATTATTTTATTCTATTATTACTGTTATTATTACATTTATTATTTTACTCCATTATTACTGTTATTATTACATTTCCATTATTTTCCTCTCTTTATTATTATTGGGAGGAAATGACGTATATTTACATTGAAGAAGGTTAGAATAATGATATAATCAGAGTTGGGAGGTCTTATCTTAAATTACCGTTTTATGTAAATATTAAAAAACATTTAACTTACTGATGCCTCAATTAATGTAATGTTATTGGTATCTATTTTTATTTTGAAATTTACCCATAGCTGCTACATTGGCTTATATTCGGGTCTTATACTTGAGTATATAATGTAATCCTTGTTACCTCTGTTAAAGGAGGAAGTCACTTTATACCACTAAAAGAAATCTATTAATTTTTAAAAAAATAATACAATTATCTAAAACTGTGCACACAAAGAGCTTGTTGTATAGACAGAATTACCGCTAGCAACAATATTATATGGCTTTAAAATGCATTCATATGCATACACACAAGATATCAATGTAATAAATAATCTGTGTTGCAACATTTATGACAAAATTGGGAGAGTCCAGCATGTGCCTCCAATACCTCATTGATAAATGTTAAGATCAACGCAGGTATTTAAGGCAGGTAAGGGAGGCCCCAGAATGACAAAAATATCTCCTACAGTCCCTGGATCTTTTTCCAGTTTATTTTGAAAATCTATCAAAATATTAAAATTGAATTCCCTCAGATCTGGAATTCATAAACAGGTGAAATTTACTTTTCCAATAAGTAATAAAATGTTTCCGGTTTTCTCACCAATTAATATGTCTTTATTTACTTTAATAGTTATACAATACTAACTTGACAACAGCAGTAAGTCATGATGTTATTTTCCCAATCTTCTACAACAGGCACATTTTATATTTGACATAAAGGATTTTGCCTTCATTCATCATAGAGGAAATTTCCAAATGAGTTCTTAATACATACTAGTTGCCAAAATGGATTGAAGTTGTTATATTTAAGCATTTTGTTCGTGTACAGTTTGGCACAACCACCGTAAGAAAGAGAAGACATGTTGTTCCTGTCATGAACTTCCAGCATATTGGATAATAATCTTGGAAATTCATGACTTCATTGGTGAGGGTAGTCCCTCCCATCAATGAAGACCACAACTATTCCAGACCATTGTTGTATTCCCAGTTGTTGCAGCCAATTAATTATCCTTATAATGCAGAGTTTCCCAAACTGTGCCCCTCCAGATGTTATGGACTTCAGCTCCCACAATTCCTAACAGCTGGTAAACTGGCTGGGATTTCTGGGAGCTGAAGTCTAAAACAGCCGGAGGAGCACAGTTTGAAAAAACATTGTTCTGATGGACCTTTCTGTACTTAGCAAGGGCAATTCTTAGATGGCAGACACAAAGCCCATTAGACATGAAGTCTACATGAAGGCTTACCAGCTTTGCAGAATTTGCCAGAGCACGAGCTCTGCTGGGACACCCTAAGAGGCAGAATAGGACATTGTGGAGTACTGGATCACTGCTAGTACTGGATCATTGCTGGCAATAAATTACAAATTCAATTTAAGAAGCTTATGCATTCTGTATTAGTATTCTGGCAGGATCTGATATTAAGGAAACTTTTGTGGCCGGTATTTTGTGTATTCAAAAGAGAGAAAGTTAATTCACAAACTTCTTTCTGCTCATTTCCCATCTGCTAAGGTCTCCTATCCGGCTAACAAAACAAGAATATGGCAACTACAGATATGCCAAATGGTATTGTAAGGAAATGATAAAATAACACTTAACAAACCTAATAAAATAAGAAACTATTCAAAATCTTGTGTCAGTTTCTTTTTACAAAACACTCAGAAATTGAAGCGTATGGGAAGAGAGACTAACTACAAACCAGCCAAGAAAGATGTTTTACCTGTTTGCCACTGCCTTGCTTCCCCTCTTCTCCTTCTCTTGGCCTTCTGCTTAAGCAGTCTGTTTGTGCTAATGCTATCACAGATTTGCAGGTATTGTGTTGCATTACCATTTTTGTTTTCTAATCTTGCTTCCAAGTTGGTTCCTGATATGAAAAACACTCATCACAGTGTTGCAAGTGACTTCCTGATAAGAGCTTATTTAGAAATATGAAGTTTTTAAAGAAAGGCTCTTGGGTTTGCACCGAGACAGGCACAATGGGACTCTGCTTCATCACAAGATGCTAGAAGCATTAAAAATAGCCACATATAATTCTGTTTAATACAACACACGGAAAGCAATGCTTGGTTATTATGTCTGTTTGTCTTAAGCACATTTTGACAGCTGAAAATGAAGGCAAAAACTGAACAAACATAATCTAGTATATAATTTCATGTACTCAATCCGTATTTAGGTTGCAATCTTACGCACATTTACTTGGAAGCAAGTTCCACTAAACTGTGTGGGGTTTAGTTCCAATTAAACATGCTTTAGATGACAGTACAAGCTTCTTAGGATGGAATATTAATTTATACCAGAATTAGCAGTGAGGTAGAAAGGCAGAAACAATTGGTACCTTGCTCCACAGCTCTTTATTGTAACACAATTCTCCCCACAACTTTCCCACTAGTGAAGAACTGTAAGGTGGGTTCTTTTTGCAATTTGAAAGCTGTGAACAGAGCTACTGAGTGATCTGAAAAGTGTATATCCTTTTACATTTCATTATATATAAAGTACTAACTAGCCTTTCAATGTTCTCCTGAACCCAATATTCATATATAGGTCTTCAGTGCATTTTAATTCTTGAACACACATTTATTTACATCATAAATAATTCTTTATCTACTCACCTGATGTCTGACAATCCTCATATCTCCTTGGCAATCTTCTATCATCTCCTATAAAAATGATAGTTTAAGAAAATAGTTAAAAATTAACAAGTGCATTAAATTCTGAAAAGGTCTATCACTACCGGCAAAATAAAAGAAAAAAAGAAAAAAGGTCAGATACTTTAAAAGGTCAAGAAATCTCCAAGCAGCCTTTTATAAGGACTTTCTAAGACATGCCAAGCAACAGGAAACTTTGTATGTAATTTCAGCCAAACCTGTCCTTTTACCCATAGGATTTGCTGCCATTTGCTGCAAAATAAATCCCATAAATACACTTTCCAAGCATTCTTCTTTACTAAGGATAGCGCCATTTATAAAATCCACTACACCAAGAAAAACCAGTAAGTCTTTACATGTTTATGAAACTAACAAAATGAAGTTTAATAGAGACAAATGCAAGATATTCCACTTAGGCAGAAAAAAAATTGAAATGCAAAGATACAGAATGGGGAACGCATGGCTCGATAGCAGCACGTGTGAAAAAGATCTTGGAGTCCTTGCGGACAACAAGTTAAATATGAGCCAGGAATGTCATGCAGTGGCAAAAAAAAAAAAAAAAAAAAAAGCCAATGGGATTTTGGCCTGCATTGATAGGAGTCTAGTGTCTAGATTCAGGGAAGTCATGCTACCCATGCTCTATTCTGCCTTGGTCAGACTACACGTGGAACCACACCGTGTCCAATTCTGGGCACCGCAATTGTAGGGAGATGTGGACAAGCTCGAATGTGTCCAGAGGAGGACGACTAAAATGATCAAGGGTCTGGTCTTGAGAACCAGCCCTATGAGTAACGGCTTAAACAACTGGCCATGTTTAGCTTGCAGAAGAGAAAGCTGAGAGGAAACATGATGAGGGCCATGGATAAAGAGGTGAGGGGAAGTCATAGGGAGGAGGAAGCAGGCTTGTTTTCTGCTGCCCTGGAGACCAGGATGCAATGGAACAGTGGCTTCAAACTACAGGAAATGAGATTCCACCTGAATATTAGGAAGAACTTCCTAATAGTGAGAGCTGTTCAGCAATGGAACTCTCTGCCTCAAACTGTGGTGGAGGTTCCTTCTTTGGAGGCTTTTAAACAGACTCTGGATGGTCATCTGTGGGGGTGCTTTGAATGTGATTTTCCTGCTTCTTTGCAGAATGGGGTTGGACTGGATGGCCCACAAGGTCTCTTCCAACTCTATGATTCTATGTAGACAAGAGTTCACTATATCTACAAAAAAACTCGTACTATTGGGAACCACTCATTATGAGGAATATATTAGGTTGCCTTATATTAGATCACTGGTCTGTTTAGCTCAGTACTATTTACAATGATAGTAAGCTGCTATAGTTTCAGACATTAATGTTGTCCATGACCAGCTAAGAGCTTTTTAACTAAAGATACCGGCAATTAAACCCATAGGACTATATACATAAAAAGTCCATAGTTTCCCACTGAGAAATGTTGTCAGGACAAAAAACAAAATGAAAATTTAAAAATGCTATAGCCTTTTCTGACTTGAGACTGCATCCCAATTTTATCAGTTTAAATTATTCACTTCCATGGCAATATATGTAGATTTTGGCTTCATAAAGTGGTTAAGTAATAGATGGGCTCATTAAATTCATAATGCTGATATCAAACTAGTAACATTTGCCATCTAATATTAATTTCTTTTGACTGAAATATAATCCTTCTGCATTCTAAATTTGACTATTTCAAACATAACACCAAATGCTCTTCTAAAATGCTCTGGAAAAAGAGCACAATATAACAAGCCTATGTACAGTTGGGAGTAAGAGAAGTATTACTTTCTGTAATCACAGAAAAAAAAATAATTGCAAGTGCCTGACAAGTATTCACTGAGCTCTTCTTACAATTAGTAGCAAACTACAAATTTGTTATCCTTGAAGCATAATTTCAATCTACACCTGAACTAAGAAAAGGAGCTGTGCCTCTTTTTACAACTAATGCCTCTTTTTACAACTTTTTGTTGCTCTTTTTGCATATATGAAATATTTGCCATATATACCCGCATACCCGAATATAAGCTGAGGCACCTAATTTTACGATTTAAAACTGGGACAACATATTGACGAGTATAAGCCCAGAGTGGGAAATGCAGCAGCTACTGGCAAATTTCTAAAATAAAAATAGATACCAATAAAATTACATTAATTGAGGCATCAGTAGATTAAATGTTTTAAATATTGACATAAAACTGTAATTTAAGACAAGACTGTCTGACTCTGATTAAACCATTATTCTAACCTTCTTCAATGTAAATGTGCTTACGTATCTTTCCAATAATAAAGAGAGTAAAATAATAAATGTAATAATAACAATAAATAAGAGTAAAATAATAAATGTAATGATAGTAGAGTAAAACAATAAATGTAATAATAATAGAGTAAAATAATGTTAATAATAATAATAATAATAATAATAATAATAATAATAATAATAGAGTAAAATAATAAATAACCTTGACGTGAATATAAGCCCAGGGTATTTTTTCAGCCTTTAAAAAGGGCTGAAATACTCAGCTTATACTTCTTTTCTGGACAGAAAGTGGGTACATGTTCTCAGCCACACAGAAGCATGATATATGAAGTGCAAAGGTTAAGTGACTCTTATAAAGAGACCCTCGAGCATCCTACCATAAGCAGCAGCCCATGCAACAGGAACAAAAGTTTTATTCACACCCGATTCTTCAAGCTGTGCATCAGGGAGTGATGTTGCTTCCTCTTCTCCCACAATGACCTCCATATACACTTCATCTGCTATTTCAGCACAATCTAGATTTTTTAAAACAATATTTAATTAATGATATTATCTATACAATTTTAAACTTTACTCAATCCATTTTTAATCAGGCATTAATACCCACTAAATCAACATCTGTCAGTCTATAGAGGGAATTTAATTTAGGATGGAAGACTCATGAAATGGTCTTGAAACAAATTCTCTGTCCAATACTAGAGTTGCACCCTTATAAATATTTATCATGAAATAAGGTAGTTTGGGAATATTCTGGACTACATGGTCCAGAATGCTTCTAAACAACTTGGCCAAATTCTCCCAGCCTGTGTGTCCTGTGGCTTTCTTGCTACTGAAACCTCGAAGACTCACTTTTGTAAGATCTGTGAAATAAGCTGTGCTTAGAACACCAAACAGAGCTTATTTCTCAATAAACATCCTTAGTAATGGAATCTAATGCATTCTACTGCAAAATTAATCATCCTGTGTGTGCACCTTCAAGTCATCTATCGACTGATATCTTGAATTTCATAGGGTTTTCTTAGGCAAGGAATGCTCAGAGGTGGTTGGATCAGCAACTTTCTCTGCAAAATAGCTTTAGCGCACCTGGGATTCCTTGGTGAACTCCCATTCAAGTACTAACTGGGGATTCCAAGATTATACAGCAGACATGGCAAACTTTCTAACTTGGGGACTGTATGCTAACACTCCCTGCTAGGAGGGCTGGCTGCCTGGTGATGGAAGAAAGGAAGAGAAGGAGGAAGGAAAGAGAAGGAAGGACAAAAATTAGGAAAGGAAGGATGGAAGGAGAAAGAGGGAGAGGGAAGGAAGGAAAGAAAAGCAAAAAGGAAGGAAGGAAGGAGAAAGAGGGAGAGGGGGGGAAAGAGGGAAGGATGAAAGGGTGGAAGGAAAGGATGGAATGAGAAAAGAGGGAGGGAAGGGAGGGAGGGAAGGAAAGAGAGAAGGAAGCAAAGACAAAAGGGAAGGAAGGAGGGAAAGAAGAAAGGGTGGAAGGGAATGGAGATAGGGAGAAAGAGGGAGGGGAAGAAAGAGATGAAAGACAAAAGGGAAGGAAGGAGAAAGAGGGAGAGAAGGAGGGAAGGAAGGACACAAGGGTGGAAGAGAAGAAGAAAGAGGGAGGGAAGGAAGAACAAAAGAGAGAAGGAAGGAAAGATAGGATGGTGAGAGAGAGGCAAGCCCAAGAAAAGAGCCCAAGGGGCTACATCCCCCCCCCCGCCCGAGTGTGGGTTTGCCCAAACCTGTTATACATGGTCCCTGAGCACAAAAGACTGACCCAGATCTACTCTTCTTTTGAAATTATTTTCAATCACATTATATAGCGACATATGTCATACTCTTCTAGTGAAAACTACTGTTACTAATTAAAGTTTCTTTAGAATGCCAAGTACAAAGTACCTCAAGTAATTTTTGTAAGACAGTAAATTAAGTCAGTATAAGTACTTCTTACAAATAGGGGGCTGAGCAGTTTACCTTCTCCCTCTACTACAGTACTGGGCAAAATCCGACCCTCCAAGTGTTTTGGACTTCAACTCCCAGAATTCCTAACAGCCAGCTGTTTGGAATTTTGGGAGTTGAAGTCCAAAACACCTTGAAGGCTCAAGTTTGCCCATGCGTATAAATGCCTAGGATAAAATCTAAACAAATGTAAACCAAGATAAAATATAAACCAATAATTTTAAATATAAAAATGCAGTAAATATTATGGCTAAAATTACATTAAAATAAATATAATGTAACAAATGTTATGTACATTTGATTGTATTTCTTTGCCTTTTATAAGATGTTCACTGACATTAACAAACTGAGTTTTGTTTATCTAAATAATCTTAACTTCTCGGGGGGAAATGTTCCCAGCAAATAACAGTACATAAGTTAACTTGACTTTCTTTACTGCAGGAAGAAATAAAAGAAACAAATGAATTATTTATATTTTTTGGATAGGTGGTACAATTTTGTGTGAGTTTAGCCCAAAAAAACCCACTGACCTCAATGGGGCCTATTCCCAAGATAATGTGCTTACATCCACTTACCTGGAAGGAAACACTATTGAACTCAAAAGGACTTGCTTTTGAGTAGACATATATAAGTGCACTGTGCAACCTGTAATAGTCAGACAACTGAATATCAGATCACAAGGTTCTGATGTGTCACGCAATGCATAATCATAGTACATTATGACTAGTTTTATGATTAACAGAAATGCTGTGGTGGTTTGGGATCCAGTTTATTTGCGAACTGGAGCATGCAACCCTTTCTACATTAAAAAAATGTGTAACTCCACTAAAAGCCAGGGTACCCTAGTTGTCATCATTTCTATCTTCTTTCACAATGATCGTGTAATAATGCAGAGAAAACCCATTCACATTTACACATCATAGCAATGGTACAAGATATAGCAAAACGACATGGTTATTGTCTTAACAACATAAAAAATGTTGTTCTTACTAATATCTTCATCCTCTTGAGAGGAATCCTTAACAGCCATATAAACCATCTTCTCTCGCTGAACTCTGCCAACGCCTCCTTGCTCTAGAACTCCAGCTACAGAATGCCCATTATGAAAGTCACTCTCTGTTACAATTTCTGTTCCACCTTGAAGAGAAGGGATAATTTTCATGTGATAACACTTTTAATCGAAACCATAAAATGTTTCCATTTCTCTTCTGTGTGCGGAGTGAAATAAAACGTCAACAAATACCATTAGGGAAGACGATTGCACGGTGGGACAGCATTTTTTAATTTGTATGCACTGCAGCATGACCAGCTGTCATGGACTTAGCATATGACAGGCAGGAGCAAACCCAAGAGAGGATTTACAGGTCTTGAGGAGCAGGGAAGGTTCTGGAACTGGAGTGAGGTAAATGAGGCAGGAGCAGGGGACATTGCATGCTATTTGGAATGTATGGGCACATCTCTCTTTCTTTTGGCCATCTACTTCCTTTAGATTTTCTTGCTAAAGGAAATCTAACAAGAGCCCATTACAAAGGTATTCAGTTTACCTAACACAGACAGCTAAGATTTTGTCAAGCATCTACCAACTACCACAAATGGAATTTGAAACACGTACCTATTTCCACATCGTCCTCAGCCTCTGCTTTAAATATGTAAACTTTAATAACTTCAGAACCAAACCCATCATCTTTAGATACGTCATCGTGTGACACTTCAGTGCTGATTTTTAAGGGAGTGTTTCCAATATGATCTAGCTTTTCCCCAACATCATCCACTATAATAAAAAAATACAGTTCAGTTGAGGGTAAACACACAGCAATTACCATCAATTCTGCCCAAGTATTTTAAATTCATTTAGGCACAACACAACATGACGGCTATTACAAAGCTGGCATGCAAATCAATGACCTTTTTCTTGTGCTGAAAAGAGCTCACAAAGCATAAACATATTGTACTAATTATTTTACTATTTCAAAAATCAACCAATTTAACTTCATTACCACAAAGACCAGCAAGTATCATGTAAAAACGTGTATCTTGTGTCTGATTGAGCTTCTAAATAAGCCATGGCATTTTTTTTGTTACACTGTTGCTCTTTCTTCCTATTGACAGTAATGAATACATTATAGGAATGCAATTTTTACCATTTTAAAATTTCAACTCTGACGTTATCTTGCAAGACGTCAAGTAATATTTGATCATTGCATTATTACACAGATGTCGCTTGCTTTCTAAAGCAGCACAGTATAAAAGATGAAATGATAATAAAACTATGTCCGTTCAAAACGTTACTCAGTTGGCCAATAAAAATTGAAACAGATGTTAACACTTCAAATTCCTGAGGTCCTCTTTGTATGTAAATCTTCTGTACGAAACTTAATCATGGTTAAGATATATGCTGAACTGACCTTAATGATGAACAGAGCTACCAGTTTTTTTTCCTAAACCAGAATGTGTTAATACCAGTACTAGTCAATCAATCTTCTTTAAGAGTGGCTTCTAGTTAAGATCAGAGTCAGTATAATATCAAATTATGGTTAAAGACTGGAAGGGATAGAAGAGGTTTGATTCTGTGAGGAGCATATAAAGCATGTGTGGCTCACCGTTTCTAAAGAAACTGGTCTAATGTTTATCTCACAAACAACCCTAATTATTTAAGGTTTAGGTTTTCTGGAAAAACAGAAAAACCTAAACCCGGACGTGTATAACAAAAGTGTTTTTCTTTTGAAATAACCCTTTGCCTTTGGAATGTGATGCATTATTTTTTTCTTTAAAAAAATAGAATTACATCACTGCTATGCACAATTGTCCCCAAGAGTGATATAAAATGCAACAGCAACTTTATGGACAATAAAATAAAAACTAATGAGTTTGTGCATGTCTGCAAAACTGAATAGTCATAAAATCCTATTCATTTCAACATATATATATATATATATATATATATATATATATATTCATTTTAACAGTTAGATACATTTATATGAATGTTGTCAAAACATAAAGATTATAAATCTATTCAATACATGTTACTTTAGAAAACAACAGAAAAGACCAGAGTTAGCAAAAATAATAAATCATAGCAAACCCTATTGAGAAAAAAAAATCTCCAGGTGGAAAAATATAATAGTCACACCGGAGGACCTAGGAAATGCCTAGAGAGGAAATATATCGCCAGATGTGGGTAAATGAAATTGCAGATACTGTTATTGTGGATACAGGGGTCATACTGCAATTGAAATAAGGAAATAAATAATGTGTAGGTCAAATTAATTTTTTCTTGACCTTTTGCATTTCGAGATATATCAAAGGGTATCTCAGCGTGTTTACATTGAGGATAACAACTTGATATAATAATATCAAGCTGTTAAGAATTATTGGAGTTAAAGTCCAAAACACTTGGAGGGCTGAAGTTTGCCCATGCCTGATATAGATGCACAGTTCACCTATTCATTTTAGTTAAATGTCTGCTATTCTTATGGTAACAACATAACCAGGCCATCAAGCTGTCTCTCCCAGACTCCTGATTCACCCCATCCTTACCCCTAAAGAAAAGAAAATACACCTGAATTTAACACATTTCCATTAATGGTAAAATGCAAAGAGACTTGCAGAGGCATAAAAAGATCACACAGATATAGAATAAGTAAAACGTATCCGTTTTATGCATTATTTAATTCCACATATTTCCTCAGACCAACATGGACCATTACATTTTGGACAACACAGTCAAACCATAATGGGGGGAAAAGAACAGCAGAAAATAGAAAAAAAGTTGTCTGAAGTTATCAATAACCTAATAACCAAGTCACTGTGGAGTTTCAAAACATGAAAGATACACTGCAAAAAAATGCCTATTTAAAGAAGAAGAAAAGAACACCTTTACCACCTTTAACTTACCTTTCTTAGCAGTTTCCAGGTGTGAGATGTTCAGGTTCACTGTGGATTGCCAGCTCCCAACTCATGTGATGTCTCGGACTGCACTATGCTGGTGATATGACTCCCACCATAAAATAGCCCATGAAAAAGGCGGAAAAGTCTTACAGCTGTGCAAAATGTTTGAAGATTTTATTTTCTGAGTTTCTCTTACAGGGAACAGTATAGGAATGTATTTATATTGGTAGCAAACTACGCAACATCATATGGCAGGGGTGGATAACATTTAGCCAACATACCAGATGTGGCCCTGCTACTCTGGTATGCTCTGGTCCACAGCACCATTTCTGAGGACACGGGCTGCAGCTTATGTGCCCATGACCCACACAGTACATCTAGGGACTAGTAGCAACACATTTTCTAGCCCAGCCACCATACAACTGCATGGTTACCAAGAGCGGTGGAAGCCTATCAAAGTGGAAGAAGACTTGCTTGTTAGTTTGGGGAAATGGCTCAAAGCAAGACAAAGTTGTCCACCCCTGCTATGCTGTAATAGGTTTTTAAAAGGAGGTGGTGGTGGAATATTACCTTACCCCTAAAAGACCGCTCCAGTGTGGTTCTGTAGTGGGCATAGGATCACCAGCATTGTGCATGTAGTGTCATCGAATGGATTGAGAGCTAGCAATCCACTGTGGGGGTTTGAACATCACAAACCTGAAAAACAAAAGAAAAAAGGGGAATGTTTTATTTTACTTGTACGATAATCATGTACTTGTACCGGCTACCTCATGTTACATTGAGTGTTTTTTTTATCATTGCGAACTGCTTTGTAACATGTCATTATAAAATGTGGATATTAAAAAAGTTTGAAAAGATGTACCTGTCATTTAAATTTATGTGCTGCATTAGGATTTCAAAAAGAAATCAAAGAATACATTCCACAATTTTAAAAAGTCATGTGCATGAGCAGCTTTCTGTACTTTGGTAATGTCTTTTAAAAGCACAAACTTATCCTCCCAGGAAATAATTACAATAGACATGACAAACAAAACAGAGTTGGTTCTAGTTAATTTATTATTAATTAATTAATTAATTAATTATTAACCATATTTATATACTGCCTTTCTCAGTCCGAGGGCGGCTCAGGTCAGTTTACAAAAAGAAATCTGTAGTGTTCAAAGAAATCTGTAGTGTTCAAAGGTTAGCACGGGAGAGAGGGGCGATTTGCATTCTTTTTTGCCATGAATGTAAGCGTAAAGGTTTCCCCTGACATTAAGTGTCCGACTCTGGGGGGTGGTGCTTATGTCCATTTCTAAGCTGAAGACTTAAAAAGACACCTCCAAGATCATGTGGCCAACATGACTGCATGGAGTGCCATTACCTACCCCAGAAGCAGTACCTATTGATCTACTCACATTTGCATGTTTTCTAACTGCTAGGTTGGCAGAAGCTGGGGATAATAGCGGGAGCTCACTCCCCGGATTCGAACCGCCAACCTTTCGGTTAGCAAGTTCAGCAGCTCAGCGTTTTAACCCGCTTGCCACAAGGGACCCCCTCTTTTGCCATACCAACAGTTAATTTAAGCCATTTTTGTTTTTGCTTTTAATTGGAACAAAGGTCATAGAAAATGCAACAGGACAAGTGTATGAGCCATGTATGTGGCTCATAAAGGGACAGAGGTAAGTAAAACCACCTGAAAATTCAGTATTTTCCACACACAAAGCACTCATAGTCAAATCCCATCGATGTTAAATACTTCTTAATACTGGGACAGAAAAATCTCGACTGGATCTGTGCTGCAATATAGTTATATACCTCCACATAATACGTGGAACTGGAGAGCTCTGGAGAAACATTCACTATGATTAGAAGATACAGCTACCAGTATGAGAATAAATAAAACAATTTTTGGAGGGAGTGGAAGAAAAGAAAAACATGAGGCAGATTACATGATCTTGAATAGTATTCTCAATTTCTCAGTCATCATTGCTGAGTCTTACTAGGGTCTCAATCCTTAGTTCCAATTACAATACTCAGTGAATCAACAGTAACCGGCAAAAGGACATTTATGTATATTTTCCACTGATTCTATAGGCTTATTCCAGACAAGATGAACAACAGGACTCAGACCGTAACCGTCATAGCACCCCTGCGACCCTACCTTGAATTCTTTCCAATTTTTTTCCTTGAAACTAAAATATAATATTGAAGAGATATACTACACTTTAAATACTATACAGAAATACTAGAGTGAAGCAATATTTCCTCTAAGTTTGATCAGAAAAATAATGCTCACATTTACAATCAATAACACTTTCTAAAGCATTAGATCACTTTAAGTTTAAGCAGTTTCAATCTCATATACCTTTCCTTCACTTACAAGATATCATTAAATAGTCTTCAGATGTGCTCTTGCCATCATCATCATCTTCCGTTTTTATAGTAACTGTAGAACCAGGAACAGTGCCAGCTGCCTGAATCACAGTTTCTGTATCTGAATTGGTTACAAGAACCTCTTCTGAAACCATCGTGGGAGAGTCAGCTCCTGATACAGAATCTTGTACTACATGTTCCAAATGTCCATCAGACCCCGTAACAAGATCAGCGACAAAGACCTGATCAGGAACTCTAACAGTTTCTGTTATTAGATCAGAAGTCAATACGTGATCACTGGTATCTAGTGCTTCTTCAATAGCAACATCAGCTTCCAATACAGATTCGGGAACAATGACACCTTCTGTAACAACATCAGTTTCAGTTATGATATCAGGTCCTTGGACAACTTCAGCTGCTAAGCCATGATCAAGTGTTATTCCATCGTCTGTGACAACATCAGAGACCAAGACAGCTTCAGGGACTGATACAACAATATGGTCTCCATCAATGTGAGCCGTACCAGTCATTCCAGCCACTGTGAAACAATTATGAATGAGAAAGCATATTAATAGTTATATTGCTATAATACAGTAGTATGCATCTTTGGCTGATGAATGCAGTTATTTAGGGCAGTGGTTCCCAACTTTTGGTCCGCCGGGTGTTTTGGACTTCAGCTCCCACAATTCCCAACAGCTGGTAAGATGGCTGGAATTTCTACGAGTTGAAGTCCAAAACAACTGGTTGGAAACCACTGATCTAGAGCATACTCCAATCTTCTATTTATAGTTTCAAAAGGCTATACTAACAAGGAGTTCTGCAGCTTTTCACAGGAAATTTGTAGAATGTTTAAAGAGTTCAGATAAAATGCTCCAAATGAAATTATCACTCAGTTTTTACTTTGGTCAAACCAGTACTAACCATATTTCTCCATGAACACAGGATATGTCCATTCACTTATAGTGAAGAATAGGAACCATACATTCACAAGACCTGCTTGTGAGTGATCAAGTTTATGCTTAATTGCTCAGAAGCAAGTAATTGAAAATTGATGTCAAATGTCTCCTGCTATTCAGTTGTCAATATGGGAGATTTACAACACTGAAAGGCCTAAACAACACTGAAAGGCCTAATGCGCTAGCTCTCTCTCTCTCTTCTCTCTATATATAGGATGTTTGTTGTGTGGCCGCTGCTTCAAACTGTATTAAATGGTCACTGTAGATGGGGTCTTAAGTCTCTTATCCCAAAGTGTCCCAAACTTTTACTCAACTATAATACTTTCGTCATCTATGTAAAGAACTGTTACTTTATAATATAAAACAACTGATCAGCAAATAATTTGAATTAGAAATAGAGAAGTGTTACCAAAATCCTGCATAATCATAGTGTGAGGCATTTTGGATTCCTGCAGTCCAAGGCTTCCACCACCTGGATCCATAATCATATATGTTCATTCATGGACTGTAAAAGGAAAATTATACAGAAATTGCTAGTTATACAATCAGTCTTTTAATAATGTTTTATCAAATTGCAGAATTAAATAAGACAATATTGAGATAGTAGATATAATTTTCTCTTCCTTTTCCAGTGATTTCAATCAGGAGCAAACAGAAGTAGAACCACTGCGTAATAATAGACTCTGTTACTATCTGGAGAAAATGATTTATATTTATATACCAGTGCAATTACTATACAAGTTTGTACAAGATATTTCATTTAGAAAAGTATTAAAATCATATATATGACTACAATAGTGAGAATCATCTATGCTCAAAGGTATAATCAGCTATCCTAATGCAAAAAGATTATCTTGCGAAGATGTGTGCACTAATGGAAATGGACAAACTCACGATGTTAATCCAGGAGAAATCTCTAATCACTTTCAACAAAGGCTGGGACTTATTATTACATTTCTTCAGCAAATATTGGATCAAACCTCTATGATTTTTTTAAATTAGAAGAGTGTCATCTTGTGGTGAAAAGAATGTATTAATAGTTTTTCTTCTTTTACTGAGCAAGAAAAAATGAGAGAATAAAATCACCAGACAGAGTGTAAAGCCATTAGACTAGGTACTGTACATTTGGATGTACTTAATGTTTGATGTTGTTGTTTTAGTGGATTTATTTATTTATTTATTTATTTATTTATTTATTTATGGCATTTATATGCTGCCCTTCTCACCCCGAAGGGGACTCAGGCTTACAATATATATTTTCATTCAATATATTATAAGGCCCTTCCAGATAGGCCCAATATCACAGGATCTGATCCCAGGTTTTCTGTTTATACCAGATTATCTGGCAGTGCAGACTCATATAATCCACTTTAAAGCAGAAAACTTGGGATCAGATCCTGGGATATAGGGCCTGCCGGAAGGGCCCATAGTATCAGTGTGTTTTTTATATTAAGAAAATCTATCTTTACTATTATTGTTTTTGTCCTATGCTTTAAATTCTTGCCCTTTTTTGTCTGTTTTTAGGTTTGGTGTTAGTTTTTCTGAATTAATAAAATTATCAATTAAAAAGAAAGAAAGCATTAAAATATTGTGTATAAAATTATTTTCAGGCAATGTGTACCATCTGTGAAATAAATTTATTATTTATTTATACCTCACCTTTCTCCCTGAGGGGATTCAAGATGGCTAACAACATGCTTTGATTAATTTTAAACAAAGTGAATACAAAAATGTTTCAAAAACAAATTAAATATTATTGTGTGTGAGAGAGGTTAAAAGGCAGTTAAAATATAATAAATATAATTAAAGATGCATTTTAAAACATGCAATTCCCCCCACAACTTCCCCTTATCCTTCTCCAAATGACTGCTGGCAGAGAAAGGTCTTGTGTTTCAATCTGGGGTCCATTTCTAAAGAGATCTCATTATGAATAAAGCAATGGTTTTAAAAATGGCACTCTCTCTCTCTCCTCTCTATAATAAAAATTAGAATGTGTATGTATGTATGTACATACATACGTGGGCTTGTGGGCGATTTCCAAGATGGCTCACATTTTCAGAGAGACCCAACTCCCAACTATGATAGATCTGAATCAAACTTGGCATTATAGACCTCTCATGGCCAACATAAAATACTGGAAAATTGGGGAGACTGATACTGGATTTTTGGGAATTAAAGTTCACCCACATCCAGACAGCACTGTGAAGTGAACCAGTGAGGGACCTGGACCACACTTGGTACACATACCCAACATGGCCAACTATGAATACTGTTGGGATTTGAAAGGAATTGGTCTGGGATGCTGGGAGTTATAGTGCGCCCACATCCAGGGTGCACTGTGAACCCAACCAATGATGGATCTGGAACAAGCTTGGCACACAGATACTGCATGATCAACTTTAAATAATTGCAGGGTTTTCAGGGGTGGGGAGGGGTAATGACAGAGGACGAAAGAGATTGCCGCTTACCAACATCCTTTTCTTTTTTAGTTATACTGTAAGTTTTTATTTTGAAGCCAGAGTTGGTACATTTCTGCTGACTCTACTTCCCTGCCTTGAAAAATTACAAATTTGACACCAGACCATCATGCCTTGCAGTTTGTGGATGCTAGAAGCCCTGTTTAATTCTCTGATATTTCCAAACATCACTGAAAAGTCTCTTTACTCAGTGCAATGTATCCTCTCTCTGTGCAGAGTATTTAGGATGGTAAATTGTGAATGTATTGAGAGATGAGGCAGCTGCTCTTTGTTGTGTGCTTCCCTCATTCTATTATTATTATTATTATTATTATTATTATTATTATTATAAAGTTAAAAACATAGTTACAAACATATTGAAACAGTATCCGTATTGAGGAAGTACGCCACAACACAGGATGTTTCTTAATGTATAGAGCTAAAGGGCCACAACAGAACCTATGGCCCAAACTGCACTGACATATAAATTGTTTACAACAAATAAAATTAAGAAAGATACAATATCATATAACAATTTTGCATTCTGCAATTTGGACATTTGTTCTCGAATGTCGCATATATACACCATACATACATACATACATGGTTTTAAAGCTTAATATTTATTTATATTTTATTTCTGGATGTTATTATGATTTGTTTGGTTTTTGTCTTGTATTTTATGTTAAATGTGCTTTGATTTGTACTGTATTATGTTGTGAGCCGCTTTGAGTTCTATTAGGGAGAAAAGTGGGATATAAGTAAATATTTATTATTATTTATTATTTTAGATAAGCTATGATGCAAAAAGTTAAAATGCTCAATGATTTTATGTACAAGCTGTATTAAAACATCATTTTTATCCTTTTGAAATATTATGTACTTTCCCTATTTAGATAGTGTTTTTATGATAAAAGACTAGTTAATTGTATATTCTGTTTTAATATTAAAAGAATTTTTAAAAAAACCAACGTACACAAACTATCTTATTTTATTGATTTATTGCGTTTCTACTCTGCTCTATCTCACCCGGAGGGGACTCAGAGCAGCTTCTAATTTTGGCAAATCTTCAATGCCACATTGAAACATAAAAGCATACAATATACAACACATTAAAATTTAAAATTAATTAAATAAAATATTTAAATACAATTCAAAACATAGCACCAAATCGAGCTATTGGTTCTGTGGATGTGGATTGCGGTTATCCTACTCCCCGAACAAATGGTTCCACGGCCAGGTTTTGACTTTATTTCTGAAAACCGGGGGGGGGGGGGGGGGGGGGAGAAGCCAATCTAATATTGCTGGGGAGGGAGTTCCATAGCCGAGGGGGGCACCACTGAGAAGGCCCAGTCCCTTGTCCCCTCAGTTGCACCTGCAAAGAAGGTGGGAATGAGAGCAGGGCCTCTCTGAGTTGGTTCATAGGGGGAGAAACATTTGGACAGGTAAGCTGAGCCAGAATTGTTTAGGGTTTTACAGACTAAAGTAAGCACTCTGAATTGTGCTCAGCAGCAGACTGACAGCCAGTGGAGCTGATGTAATGAGGGTTGTATGCTCCCTGTACGCTGCTACCCACTGGACTACTTGAGTTTCCTAACAGTCTTCAAAGGCAACCTCATTTAAAGTGTGCTGCAATAGTCTATTTGAGATGTAACAAGAGCGTGGACTACCATGACCAAGTCTGGTTTATCAAAGTACGGGTGCAACAAGTTTTAATTGCGCAAAAGCTCCTGTGGCCACAGCTGAGACCTGGAGTTCCAGACTCAGTGATGAATCCAGAGGCCTCATCACACTGGAGAAAACAATCCACTTAAAATCAGGTTTCTGCATCCTGCAGAATTCTGGGGGTTGTAGTTCAGCCTCACTAAACTACAAACCCCATAATTCTGCAGGATTTTAAGTGGATTTTTCTCTCTAGTGTAATGAAGTGGAAGGAAAACTCCCAAGCTGTGATTTTGGGAGGGTGTGTGTGTGTGTGTGTAACCGAAGAACAAGAGTTCTGGGAGTTCTGTGTGCCAAGTTTGGTTCAATTCCATCATTGGTGGAGTTCAGAAGGGTCTTTGATTGTAGGTGAACTATAAATCCCAGCAACTACAAGTCCCCAATGACAAAATCAACCCTCCCCCAACCCCACCAGTATTCAAACTTGGGTGTATTGAGTAGTGCCAAATTTGGTCCAGTAAATGAAAATACATCAGATTACAATTACAATTGATATCAGTAGCAAAATGACAGTTATGAAGTAGCAATGAAAATGATTTTATGGTTGGGGGGTCACCGCAAAAGGAGGAACTCTATTAAGGGGTCATGGCAAAAGGAAGGTTGAGAACCACTGTTATACTGTATCCAGCCTTTCGAATGACCAGGAGTACCTCTGTCTTGTCTGGATTCAATTTCAATTTGTTTGCCCTCATCCAGATCATCACAGCTATCTGTGATTTAGATAGAAGCAAATAACTCATCCCTCATAATGTGTGTGTGTATAGCATACACATGTAACACCAGATGTGGTCTCACTTGGGCATACCGCTCAATGTACGCATGCCAAAGCTGGCAGTGATATTCTACCTTCCATTCTAACATTCCAATAACTCTGTGAAAGTCTCTCTGAGGATAAGTGATTGTCCTAAAGAGACCTAGTGAGGTTCTTAGATATCTTTAGTCTTACGGTTTAATCACAGTATAGAATTCTGCAACCCTGCCAATTTCTAGGCAATGATGCATTGTTATAGTTGCTTCTAGTGGCTGATCTCTTGTCTCACACCCAATTCTAAAATGATATCTAGAACCCTTAAAACAGTAATATGAGCATAGCATTATTCTTCCTATCTACTACTCCTGGCTTCAAGTCCCAAATGCACTTTGCTAGAGATTCAGGATTATCTGCACACTACGCCTACCTCCAAATACCTCTACATATTACCTGTCAAGTTCAGCACTTTTAAATTTTGTCCATTACATTTGGCCCGGCCTTTAGGTTTTAATTGCGTCACGGTGTCATTGTTTTACTGTTTTTATTGTTTGCTTGATGTTTTATTATTTGCTTATGAGTTTATTGTGTATTGTATGTTGTTGATTGTCGGCGGCCTTGGCCTTTGTAAGCCGCATCGAGTCCTTCGGGAGATTTTGCAGGGTATAAATAAAGTTAATAATAATAATATTTCCTATTTATTTATTTATTATTTACATCACTTATATCCCGCCCATATCAGCCTGCAGACGACTCAGGGCGGTCTACATATCGGCACAATTCGATGCCATCAATACAATACAACAGCAAAAACAATTAAGTGCATTTAGACAAAAAAGACAAAACACAGTGCAATTTAAAAAGAGCTATATCCTCTCATTCCAATCCTCATCCGTTTCATCGTCTTGGCCGTTCCTGGGTCATTCTCCACCTCAAGCTTGACTATCTATTCTGGGGTTCTGAATGTTTGCTCGACTCGAAGAGCCAGGTTTTTACTCTCTTCCGAAAAGTCAGGAGGGAGGGGGCTGATCTAATATCCCTAGGCAGGGAGTTCCACGCCGAGGGGCCACCACTGAGAAGGCCCTGTCCCTCGTCCCCGCCAAGTGTGCTTGCGAAGCAGACGGGATCGAGAGCAGAGCCTCCTCTGATGATCTTAACTTCCTGGAGGGTTCGTAGGAAGAGATGTGTTCGGATAGGTAGGCTGGGCCAGAACCGTTTAGGGCTTTATAGGCTACAGTCAGCACTTTGAATTGAGCCCGGTAGCAAACTGGCAGCCAGTGGAGCTGATGCAGCAGAGGAATTGTGTGCTCCCTGAGCGCCGCTCCTGTTAGCAACCTGGCTGCCGCCCGTTGGACCATTTGAAACTTCCAAGCAGTCTTCAAAGGCAACCCCACGTAGAGCGCGTTGCAGTAATCTATGCGGGATGTAACCAGAGCGTGGACTACCGTGGCCAAGTCAGACTTCCCAAGGTACCGCGGCAGCTTAGGGAGGGGGGCTGCGTGTATAGCCCAAATATAGGGCGCTTCCTAGCCAAGGCGTTTCAGGTTTCAAAAGGAAGAGGGAGGGAGGCGGGAGAGCGCGTGCGCAAGGCGGGGGCGCGCCTGCCTCTGCCTTCCTGCCCGCCTCTCTCTCCCTCCCTCCTCCTCCTCTTCCCTCTCGCTTCCAATCAGGTCCCGCGATGAGCAAACAATAAGGCGGCGGCTGGCCTGCCAAAGGGGGTGGGGTTGGACCCGTCCTTCCTCGGGGCGGCAGGGCATGGCAGGGCAGGGCGCCAGCCCCGAAGAAGAAAGGAAGGAAAGAAGGAAGGAAGAAAAGCGGATGGAGGGATGACAGGCTGAGAGACAAAGACCGGCGGAGGAGGAGGAGAAGGAAGAAGAAGAAGAGACAAGAGAGTCCTCCGTCCATGAAAGGCTTTCCTCGGATAGAGAGGGAAGGGGAAAGAATGGAGGGGGAAGGGGGGGGTCTGCTCCAAAGGGAGGCCTTCTCTGTCTCGGCGCCATTTTGTCAGGCCTCGTCGGGGCCTTCTTTGCGGCAAGCACAACAACCCCGCTTCCTTCTTTCCTTCCTTCCGTCGCCCGCTTTAGCTCACCTCCCTACGGCAGCCCGAGACGTCCATGAAACCACAAAACGCGAAGAAAGGGCTCTTTCACTGGGAAGGCCTAGTAGGCCTCGCCCAGGCCTCTCCCCTCAGAACTCCCTTCCTCCATATTCCCCTCACCGCGTTCTCCGCTATTCCTTCCCCGCTACGTACTCGCTCCTCACCTCGCTGGGCGGAGGCCGCAGGAACGACCGCGAAGGCCGCTTTTTTCGGGGCCTGGCATTCGGGGCCCGCCAGGTCTGAGGCCTGCACCAATCACAGGCTTGGGCTGGGGAAGCGGCAGGCGGGCGAGGGAGGGTGGGAGTGCGCGTGCGCGAGGCAGAGATTCTCTCTCCCTCCCTCCCCCCTCCTTCCTTCCCGCTCTGCCGTTGGTGGTGTGACGTCACTCGGGCACGCGCCTGCCTTTCTGCGCCTGCGCGCGGAGTTTCTTCGCCCCCCTTCCTCTCTGCCTTGCGCATGCGTAGAAGAGCAGACGAAGCCTGAAGTTGCCAATATCGAACAAAAGGGAACCAGGGAAGCATTCCTTTCTCTTTCAATTGACAGCAGTGGGTTCCATAGGGGTCTCCCTCTCTTCTTAATTTCCTCATTAGCACTCAAGATCCATAGTGTTATCCTAAAGCAGAATGTTTATGCCAAATGAGAGGGAGGGAGGGGGAGTTTCAATGCATCTCCTATTTAGCCCCGCAGTGCTCGAATGCAACAACATCCGTCATAGAACTCCAGTATGCTGATGACAATGCCATCTGTGCGCATTCAGAAGTAGTTGATTAAATGTCCTTTGACCAGTATCTGGCCACTTGGAGTGCTTCTAGTGTTGTTATTGATACTGTTGGCATTGAATTGTTGCCTGAGTTAGCCGCCCTGAGTCCCCCTCGGGGATGAGAAGGGCGGGGTAGAAATGGTCTAAATAAATAACAATATTAATAATAATAATAACTCAAGATCCATAGTGTTATCCTAAAACAGAGTTTATGCCAAATGAGAGGGAGGGAGGGGGAGTTTCAATGCATCTCCTATTTAGCCCCGCAGTGCTCGAATGCAACAACATCTCTCATAGAACTCCAGTATGCTGATGACAATGCCATCTGTGCGCATTCAGAAGTAGTTGATTAAATGTCCTTTGACCAATATCTGGCCACTTGGAGTGCTTCTGGTGTTGCTGCAAGAAGGTCCTCCATTGTGCATGTGGCAGGGCTCAGGTTGCATTGCAGCAGGTGGTCAATGGTTTGCTCCTCTCCACACTCGCATGTCATGGATTCCACTTTGTGGCCCCATTTCTGAAGGTTGGCTCTGCATCTCGTGGTGCCAGAGCGCAGTCTGTTCAGCGCCTTCCAAGTCTCCCAGTCCTGGGTTTGAGCCTGCCACTTTTGGACTCTCACTTGTTGAGGTGTTCCAGTGAGTGTCTCTGTAGATCTTAGAAAACTATGTCTTGATTTAAGTCATTGACGTGCTGGCTGATATCCAAACGGGATGAGCTGTCTCTGCCTTGGTCCTTTCACTATTGGCTGCTACTTCCCGACGGATGTCAGGTGGTGCAATACCGGCTAAGCAGTGTAATTTCTCCAGTGGTGTAGGGCGCAGACACCCCGTGACACCCTTCTTGCAGCAACACCAGAAGCACTCCAGGTGGTCAGATACTGGTCAAAGGACATTTAATCAACTACCAAACTCACAAATTTTGTCTGTTTGTTTGCTTTGTTCTGTTAGAAATGTAATATAATTTCACTGGTTGTCCTGACACGACAAATAAATAAATTCAGAAGTAGTCACCGGGAAGATTGAGAGATACTGTTCAAGATGGAGGAGATCACACATCATCTCCTCATTTGCCCTCTGTAATGATTTGCCATTTTAGATATACAGCATTAGGAAGGCTGAGAAACGCTGCTGTAGCTGCACCTGTGAAAATGCATTCATATAGGACAAAACATGAATAATGCACAGATCATATGTAAAGGAATTTTTAAAAGCCTTCTGCGTATATTCCACAGGGACACTACTATAGAGAGATGACTACATTCAAGCAGCTGGTGCTCCACCTTCCTGCTCTTTGATGTTTACCTTTTTTTTAAATACAGAAAAGCATTGACCTCTATTCAGGGGCCCTCTACTGGTCATTCAGGGGTAGTTTTGCCCAAATCCATCCCAATTTTCCAAAGCTTTGGGCACCTCTACAATGACCTGCAGAAGCTTACGAGAAGCTCGGCCTGTCATTGAACATCGAGAAAACCAAAGTGCTCTTCCAGCAGTCACCAGCCCATCCCTCTTCAATGCCAGAAATAAAGCTTAATGGTGTAACATTAGAAAATGTTGACCATTTCTGCTCCCTTGGCAGCCACCACACAACATTAACATTGAAATACAACACCACCTGAGCTCTGCAAGTGCAGCTTTTTTCCGAATGAAGCAGAGAGTGTTTGAGGACCGGGACATCTGTAGGGATACCAAGATGCTTGCTTATAAAACTATTGTCCTCCCAGCCCTGCTATATGCCTGCGAAACGTGGACTATCTACTGACGTCACATGCAATCCTGGAACGATTCCATCAGCGTTGCCTCCGGAAAATCCTGCAAATCTCTTGGGAAGACAAGCGGACAAATGTCAGCGTGCTGGAAGAAGCAAAGACCACCAGCATTGAAGCGATGGTCCTCTGCCATCAACTCTGCTGGACCGGCCACGTTGCCCGGATGCCCGACCACTGTCTCGCAACACAGTTGCTCTACTCCAAACTCAAGAATGGAAAACGGAATGATGGCGCTTGCCATTATCACAGGCTCGTCTTGTGAGCACAAGGGAGAGAGCCTTCTCCTCTGTGGCCCCCCGACTCTGGAACTCATTGCCTGGCGAGATTACGAAGGCCCCCACCTTAGAAACTTTCTAGAGGGATCTCAAAACCTGGCTTTTCCGATGCGCTTTTGGAGAGTAGCCATCACACAGTTGCTCCCCCTCAACTGTTTTCTTTTGTCCCCAGAGTATATTTCCCCACTTGTAGGAAGGCCTATTTTTATGACCCCATTCCTTTACGAGTTTCTCCCTCACAAACAATCTGCTCCATTCCTGTCTCATCCTGATTTTAGTCATTTTAGTTTTTATCTTGCACATGCAGCCCGCTCATTTATTTTTATGATTTTGCTTTATCGCGGGTTTTTTTTTGTACTCCTATGTTGTATGCATTTTACTGTGTTGCTATTGTGTTTTTTGGTTTTATTTTATTGTAATATGCTGTTGGGCTTGGCCTCATGTAAGCCGCCCCGAGTCCCCATTGGGGAGATGGTGGCGGGGTATTAAATAAAGATTATTATTATTGAAAGAGATTTAAAGATGGACTCAAAGCCAACCTTAAAAACTCTGGCATGGACACTGAGAACAGGGAAGCCCTGGGCCTTGAGCACTCCAGCTGGGGGTCAGCTGTGACCAGCAGTGCTGTAGAATTTGAAGAGACACGAATGGAGGGCGAAAGAGAGAAACGTGACAAGAGGAAGGCGCGTCAATCCCACCCTGACTGTAAAACAATGTCCTCACTGCGGGAGAACATGCAGGTCAAGAATATGGCTACACAGTCACCTATGGACCCACCGCCAGGACACTAATCCTGGAAAACTATCCTACTCTGCCAACAAGTGATCGCCTTAGATTAAGTAAACTCGAATGTCCCCTCTCTTTACTGCCCCCAGTGGACACATTCAGAATTGCACCTCCATGGTTTGGCTCTTTCTCTACAGCCGCCTTTTGCTCATCACTCTGTGGCTCCAATGCACGGGACTTTGCTGCCACCGACTGGCCGCATCGGGGAACTGCACCCTCTGAGCTGTAAGCCATAGGCTACTTTGCGGCTGTGACCCTTAGGCGCATACGCCTGGCCATAGAGCAGTGTTTCTCAACCTGGGGGTCGGGACCCCTGAGGGGGTCGTGAGAGGGTGTCAAAGGGGTCGCCAAAGACCACCAGAAAACATAGTATTTTCTGTTGGTCATTGGGATTCTGTGTGTTGGTCGAGTTCAGAATGCTCTTTGATTGTAGGTGAACTATAAATCCCAACAACTACAACTTCTAAATTTCAAGGTCTATTTGCCCCAGACTCCACCAGTGTTCACACTTGGGCATACTGAGTATTCGTGCCAAGTTTGGTCCAGATCCATCATTGCATGAATCCACAGCACTCCTCTGGATATAGGTGAACTACAACTCCCAAACTCAAGGTCAGTGCCCACAAAACCCTTCCAGTGTTTTCTGTTAGTCATGGGAGTTCTGTGTGCCAAGTTCGGTTTAAATCCATCACTGGTGAAGTTCAGAATGCTCTTTGATTATAAGTGAACTATAAATCCCAGCAACAACAACTCCCAAATCAGTCTAGGGCCCCTCCCTCCCAGCAACAATATAGTATTACATAGTACTAATATTGTGCTATGATAATAATATAACATACTGCTGGTGCAGTGGGTTAAAGCGCTGAGCTGCTGAACTTGCTGACTGAAAGGTTGCAGGTTCGAATCTGAGGAGCAGCATGAGCTCCCACTGTTAGCCCCAGCTTCTGCCAACCTAGCAGTTCGAAAACATGCAAGTGTGAGTAGATCGATAGGTACCGCTCCGGCAGGAAGGTAACGGCGCTCCATGCAGTCATGCTGGGCACATGACCCTGGAGATGTCTACGGACAACACCGGCTCTTCGGCTTAGAAATGGAGATGAGCACCAACCCCCAGAGTCTTGCACGACTTGACTTACTGTGAAGGGGAAAATCTTATCTATAATACTAATAATATTGTAATGTAATACAATATAATAATAATATGATATAACAATATTAATTATATATTATAACACTTTATTTGCTTTTAATCGTTTTTATAATGTTGTCCAATTTTATGTTTATTGATGTTTGACATTGATTGTGTCTCGATGCTTATTTTAACCTGTTTTGTTGGGCATGTCCCTTTGTAAGTACCCTGAGTCCCTTTGGGGAGATGGAGGAAGGGTATAAAAATAAAAATAAATATTACAAATAATATTGTGGTATAGTGGCATAGTACAATTAAATGTCATTAAACATCGAGAAAACCAAAGTTCTCCTCCAGCAGTCGCCAGCCAACCCGTCTCCAATGCCAGAAATACAACTTAATGGTGTAACATTAGAAAATGTTGACCATTTCTGCTACCTTGGCAGCCACCTCTCCACAAAAGTCAACTGAAATACAACACTGCCTGAGCTCTGCGAGTGCAGCATCTTTCCGAATGAAGCAGAGAGTGTTTGAGGACCGGGACATCCGTAGGGATAACAAGGTGTTTGTCTATAAAGCTATTGTCCTCCCAACCGTGCTATACGCCTGCGAAACGTGGACTATCTACAGGCGTCACATGCAACTCCTGAAACGATTCCATCAGCGCTGCCTCCAAAAAATCCTGCAAATCTCTTGGGAAGACAGGTGGACAAATGTCAGCATGCTGGAAGAAGCAAAGACCACCAGCATTGAAGCAATGGTCCTCCACCATCAACTCCACTGGACTGGCCACGTTACCCGGATGCCTGACCACCGTCTCCAAAAGCAGTTGCTCTACTCCGAACTCAAGAACGGAAAACGGAATGTTGGTGGGCAGGAAAAGAGATTGAAAGATGGGCTCAAAGCCAACCTTAAAAACTCTGACATAGACACTGAGAACTGGGAAACCCTTGAGCGCTTCAGCTGGAGGTCAGCTGTGACCAGCAGTGCTGCAGAATTTGAAGAGGCACAAATGGAGGGCGAAAGAGAGAAGCGTGCCAAGAGGAAGGCGCATCAAGCCAACCCCAACCGGGACCGCCTTCCACCTGGAAACCGATGCCCTCACAGCAGAAGAAGATGCAGATCAAGAATAGGGCTCTACAGTCACCTACGGACCCACCGCCAGGATACTACACTGATCCTCGGACTACGAGGGATCGCTTAAGTAAGTACAATATAGTAACGTATAATGCTAATATTGTGCTATGCTAATAATATAATACATTGTATGTACATATAACTTGTAAGCCACTCTCAGTCACATTCGGGGTGAGAGACGGCGAGGTATAAATGTAGTAAATATATATCCAGTGCAGGAGCCTGTGGCTTGCAGGTAGCCCTCCATGCCTTGGCTCTTGGAAATTTGTATTGTATGGTGTATATTGTATTGAAGGAAGGAAAAAGAAGGGAAGGAGAAAAGCAAAGTGTAAATAAGGTACAAGGAGCAAAGAAGGAAGAACGGAATAATTGAAAAGAAGGAAAGAAAGTAATGAAAGAAGGAAGGAGAAAGGCAAAGTGGAAAGAAGGAAAAAATGAAAAGGGATGAAGGAAGGAAAAAGAGTGGAAGAATGATACAAGGAGCAAGAAAGGAAAGAAGGAAGGCCCGAATCATTAAAAAGAAGGAGAGGAAGTAATGAAAGAACAAAGGAAGGAAATTAAATCAGTAAGAGAGGAACAACCAAAAGTTGGAGATGGAAATAAAGAAAGGAGGTGGTATGAATAATTCAAAATAGAGGATATTAAGAGGTAATCGTGGCTTTATTTTCCCAGAGCAGGCAAACATGCAAAAGAACTTGAAGAAGAAATGATGGGTTGCATTATTGTTATTATTATTTGAAACACAACAAGATGAGTCCACAGCAAACAAGATCACTCTGCTGGCTATTGTATTACATCACACGTCGGACACTTCCCAAGTGTGTAGGACTGTGTGATGTATCGGCGAATAATGCATGCAGATCCCAGTAAGGTGGCCTTCTGTAGCTGGTAGATGGTAGTTTTGTCAGCACCGATTGTGTTTAAGTGCAGGCCAAGGTCTTTAGGCACTGCACCCAGTGTGCCGATCACCACTGGGACGCCCTTGACTGGCTTGTACCAGAGTCTTTGCAGTTCGATTTTTAAATCCTCATATTGTGTCAGCTTTTCCATTATTATTATTATTATTATTATTATTATTATTATTATTATTATTATTATTATTATTCAATATTATTCAATATTATTATTTTGGCACTGTTGTTTCCACTTTCCTCTTTGCTCACACTGAGCTCTAAAAGCTCTTTATTATGCCCTGTATATATAAAAGTTGAGGGACCTAACAGCACACTCTCAGACAGCAGGGAAGTAAATTTTCCAAAATCGCTAAAATCCATTATGAATGGCTTTTGTTTGTATCTGTATGACCAGAAATAAAAGACAAAGCAGCATATTGTTCCCAGTGTATTCTGTGCCTGCCAACAAGGATGGGGCAATGAAGGCAAATTGCATGGCTCCACTTTGCTGGGAACATTTGCAAAAACGTTGGTATTGATAATTCTCACGCAACCATGACACAAATCAGGAAAAATTAAAAAGCACACAAAAGTGGAATCGCCATTGTAACTTATCGTCTGTATTCCTTGTGTTGTTGAAGGCTTTCATGGCCAGAATCACTGGGTTGCTGTGAATTTTCTGGGGCTGTGTGACCATGTTCCAGAAGCATTCTCTCCTGACATTTTGCCCACATCTATGGCAGGCATCCTCAGAGTTGTTACGCCTGTGGAAACTAGGCAAGTGAGGTTTATATATCTGTGGAATGTCCAGGGTGGGAGAAAGAATTCTAGTTTGTTGGAGGCAAGTATGAATGTTGCAGTTGGCCAGCTTGATTAGTATTGAATGGCTTTGCAGCTTCAAAGCCTGGCTGCTTCCTGCCTGGGGGAATTTTTTTTTGGGGGGGGTTAGCTGGTCCTGATTATTTCATGTCAGGAGTTCCCTTGTTTTGATGCATGTGGACAATTTCAACAGAAAGGAGGAAACCATGAAAATGAAGAAAATTTTAAAACTCTAAAATCAGGACAATAAATCAAGAGCAACACTCAAACAACAGGGGAGTACAGCCCAGAAAACTCACAGTTACCGTAGTATTCCTGTTTTTATCAAGATCACAAAAGGCTGGGTCTACATTGCCAAATAACACTGTGTTACAAAATTTGGAAATGTTTCTGTTCCTTAAATAGCTGAAGCGGAAAAGGAAGGGGCCCGAGGCTGTTAGGAATTGTGGGAGTTGAAGTCCAAAACACCTGGAGGGCCCAAGTTTGCCCAGGCTTGCTCTCTACTGACCATATCATACAGTTCAAGATCTTATGCTAGTTATTTTTATTAACGAAGACAAGGATATCTAGGGTATTCTAGTTTTTTAGAGTACGAATAGGTAGCCTTACAATCACGTTTAGGAAGAAAGTTGGAGAAGATCAACAGTTGGAAAACGACCGCACCAAAGAATGGTAAAAATGGTAAATCCTGTGCGTTGGTTGTATTCATTTCAAGCTTTTAGGTATATTTAACCTGAGGGCGTACAAAGCTGTAGGGGTTTCTTGCCCCGTTCGGGTAATGGTTTGGCTCATAGTAGTCGGCCCGAGGAAATCCGGAGGAGCCTGATGTCTGAAAGAAAGGCAAAATGGGACTCAATTAATGCATGGAAAGGGTGGAAAGGGTTTCAGAAATGAAGACGCTGGACTCAAACAGTTGAGAATGTCATTGCAAATAATCACATCTGCAAAAGTCAAATATCCCATACTGATTGGGATATTTAGCTTGTCAGATTTCAGCACAGCTTCTTACTTACTTCCATAGGCGATCCCTCGTCCCAGTAAAATTGTCCTCCAAGTTTGGTGTCCTGGCCTTGGGTCCGTAGGTGACTGTAGAGCCCTATTCTTGACCTGCATGTTCTCCTGCAGTGAGGGCACCGGTTTCCAAACGGAAGGCAGTCCTGGTCAAGGTTGGCTTGATGCGTTTTCTTTCTTTTGGCATGTTTCTCTCTTTCGCCCTCCATTCCTGCCTCTTCAAATTCTACAGCACTGCTGGTCACAGCTGACCTCCAGCTAGAGCACTCAAGGGCCAGAGTTTCCCAGTTCTCAGTGTCTATGCCGCAGTTTTAAAGGTTGGCATTGAGCCCATTTTTAAATCTCTTTTTCTGTCCTCCAACATTCCATTCTTGAGTTTGGAGTAGAGCAACAGCTTTGGGAAATGGTGGTCGGGCATTCAGACAACATGGCCGGTCCAGCAGAGTTGATAACGGAGGACTATCGCTTCAATGCTGGTGGTCTTTGCTTCTTTCAGCATGCTGGCATTTGTCTTCCCAAGAGATTTGCAGTATTTTTCAGAGGCAATGCTGACGGAATCGTTCCAGGAATTGCATGTGACGTCTGTGATAGTCCGCGTTTTGCAAACATATAGCAGGGTTGGGAGGACAATAGCTTTATAAACAAGCACCTTGGTATCCCTACGGATGTCCCGGTCCTCAAACACTCTCTGCTTCATTCAGAAAAATGCTGCACTTGCAGAGCTCAGGCAGCATTTTATTTCAGTGTCAATGTTGACTTTTGCGGAGAAGTGGCTGCCAAGGTAGCGGAAATGGTCAACATTTTGTAATGATACACCATTAAGCTGTATTTTTGGCGTTGCAGCACTGCTTCTATACATGAACCAATAGTTTCAGTCATTTAATTCTCTGCCTGATTAACTGTTGAGTATTTTCTTCCCACTCGCACTTTAGTTCTTGCATTGGTACACCATGATTTTGCATTAAAGATAATTACTCCAATCTGTTTAAATGCCGTACAGGCAGTTCCTGAGTTACAAACATCTGACCTACATATGTCTCTTAGTTAAGAACAGAGCTGAGACAACAGGAAGTGAGAGAAATCTGACCCCTAAGAAGGATGGAAGAGGAATTCACTCCTGGAAGAGTTATTATCATGGGGGAAAAGGGTCTCCACTGAAGGTTTCCACAACGAGCCACATTTTACAAAGCCCAATTGAAATTTGGGTGCAACTTACAATTGATGGCATCTTACAAATTGATGAAACACAAGTAATATAATCAATGTTACTTGTACATACCGGAAATGGTTGCATAGCCATAGCCGTAAATGGGTTTTCTTCCTCATAATCCTCATCGTTGCCCACATAGCCGCCGCGTTGAGGAGGCGGGCCCGGTAAACGATTATTATTTCCCATTTGAACAACTCTTCTCAGCGGCTGATGTGGAGCATAGCTGCCATGATAAAATGAAACATAAGATTATGTTTGTCTGCACAGACAGACAGATGCATAGACAGAGCAGAGAGAGAGAGAGACGTACCTGAACCCTCCAAAGAGAGGTAACTCAGCTTGTTCATAAGCATTGCTTTGGGTTGAGAGTTTGGGGAATTTCACATTTTGAGCGACGCCATCATCCTATAGCAGGTAAAATAGAAATGCAAAGTAATGTCTGGTTAACCCCGAAAAACTCAATCAGTACTTCAAGTTTGTTATGTTGGGCAAGTTTACTTTAGATCAGTGTTTCTCAACCTGGGGGTCGGGACCCCTGGAGGGGTCACAAGGGGGTGTCAGAGGGGTCAACAAAGACCACCAGAGAACACAGTATTTTCTGCTGGTCATGGAGGTTCTGTGTGGGATGTTTGGTCCAACTCTATCGTTGGTACGGTTCAGAATGCTCTTTGATTGTAGGTGAACTATAAATCCCAGCAACTACAACTCCCAAATGTCAAGGTCTATTTTCCCCAAACTCCACTAGGGTTTATGTTGGGGCATATTGTGAATTCGTGCCAAATTTGGTCCAGATCCATCATTGTTTGAGTCCACAGTGCTCTCTGGATGTAGGTAAACTACAACTCCCAAAACTCAAGGTCAGTGCCCACCAAACCCTTGCAGTATTTTCTGTTGGTTATGGGAGTTCTGTGTGCCAAGTTTGATTCAATTCCATCGTTGGTGGAATTCAGAATGCTCTTTGATTGTAGGTGAACTATAAATCCCAGCAACTACAATTCCCACAGGACAAAATCAATACGCTCCCCCAATCCCACCAGTATTCAAATTTGGGTGTATTGGGTATTTGTGCCAAATTTGGTCGAGTGTATAAAAATACATCCTGCATATCAGATATTTACATTACTACTATTCATAATAGCAGCAAAATGACAGTTATGAAGTAGCAATGAAACTAATTTTATGGTTGGGGGTCACCATAACATGAGAAAGTGGATTAAGGGGTCGTGGCATTAGGAAGGTTGAGAACCACTGCTTTAGATGCATCATCAGTGGGGTTCAGTGTGCTCTCCGACTATAGGATAAACTACAAATCACACTACGGTGAGTCAGTCCCCTCAAACCCCTCCAGTAGGTTGAGTTATGGGGGTTCTGTGTGCCAAGTTTGGTCCAGGTCCATCATCGGTGGAGGTCACTGTTTCCTTGATTGTAGGTGAACTACAACTCCCAGAAAGGAAGGTCAATTCCCCCAAAACCCCTCCAGTAATCACATTTCGGCATATAAGGTATGTGTGCCAAGTGTGATCCAGATCCATCAGTGTTTGGGTTCACAGTGCTCTTTGGATGTAGGTGAACTACAACTCCCCCAAATATGGGGTCGCCGTATTTGACAGGGAACTTGATGGTGGGGTGCACAGGTAGCATACCATTTTAGGATGTTTCTCAAATGAACCTGTGCTATCTATGGTGAAAACATCTTTGAACCTCCCTCTATTAAAAAGAAAATTCTCAGAAGCTGTTATAACAAAAAGAATAAGCATGTATGACCATTTACCTTTCTTCCCCGTGGTTGTGGCACATGTCTATCAACTGGTTGAGGAACGTATGCTGTGTTAGGTTGTCCTCGAGGGACATGTTCTCTCGGAGGAGCACTGAGGAAAGAATATACGAGACAGAATATATATTGTATGTCAAAAGGTGTACTTGTAGTTAGGTTTACTTCTGGGGAGAAGAAAGGGTGGGTGAGAGGCATGAGCAGAGATTGAGATGAAATGGATATTTGTGAAATCATAGAGTTAAAAGGGTCTTTGGAGGTCACTTGGCCTGACCCCCTTCTCCATATAGACGCAACACCTCTGGCAGCAACACTAAGAGGTGCCTATAAAGTCGGTGCTTTAACACCCCCCGCGAAAGAGATACCACCACCTCTCAATGCTGCAATTCTAGTGTTCAACCATTTGTTGTTGGGGCTTAGCAACAAGACTCAGAGAACGAGGAAGAGACTCTTCAGACTTCCCACTGAATAGTCTGTGTGTGATCCGGGTGATTTGCAGGCCTTTGATCAGAGAGAAGTGCCAAGTTGTTTGGGATTCCAATGTCGGTTCTGTTTCTGAATCAGCCTTCAGAAGAAGATTCAGCAGATGGGGAGGTTTCCCGCAATATCAGATTAGGCCTCTGCACGGAGGGAGTGAAGGACAGATTAATTAGCCCCCCCCCCCCCGGGTGAAACAGTGAGTTAAACTGCTGAGCTACTTATCAAAAGGTCACAGGTTCAAATCCAGGGAATGGGGTGTGCTCCCACTGTTAGCCCCAGCTTCTGCCAACCTAGCAGTTCAAAAACATGCAAACGGTTCTGGCCCAGACTACCTGTCTGAATGTATCTGCTGTTACGAACCATCACGAAGTTTAGGATCATCTGGAGAGGCCCTGCTCTCGGTCCCACCACCATCGCAAACGCGATTGGTGGAGACAAGGGACAGGGCCTTCTCAGCAGTGGCCCCCCTTCTGTGGAACTCTCTCCTCAGAGATATCAGACTGGCCACCTCCCTCCTGTCTTTTAGAAAGAAACTCAAGACTTGGCTATGGGACCAGGCATTCGACTAGCAGCAAATGGAAAGATAACCTAGGAAACCTATGACAATTAATTGACCCAGACTCGGATTTGACTTTTAACTGGCATGTTTATTCAATTGTTTTAAATTAATTTTTATGTTTTTTAATTGTATTTGGTTTTTTTAATCGTTTTATGATGGTAATGCATCTTATGATGCTTGTTGTGAGGCAGCCCTGAGCGCCTCCCCCCCCCCCCCGGGGGTGGGGTGAGAAGGGCAGGGTATAAGCATAGGAAATAAATAATTTTAAATAAATGTGAGTAGATCAATAGGTACCGCTCTGGCAGGAAAGTAACGGCACTCCATGCAGTCATGGCAGCCACATGACCTTGGAGGTGTTTACTGACAACGCCAGCTCTTCGGCTTAGAAATGGAGATGAGCACCAGCCTCCAGAGTTGGACACAACTGGACTTAATTTCAGGGAAAAACCTTTATCTTTACCTTCAGAAAGACTCTGTGAGAAATCCTTAAAATGCAGGTGGTAAAGAGATGATCTCATGGCTTCTTGTTCAGGTTTGTGCTTAAATTAAGTGATGTTTAGTTGGTGTCTTCAGAGTAGACAATGATGCCATAGAATCAAGTTCCTCTTTCAGCTCTCAAGTTCATGAATGAAGTCTCTTGTGTTTGCCTATGTTCCTGATAGAGTTTGCCTCAGAAAAGTTCCTGTTTTCATGGTTATGGAATTATGCCTATACTCTTGACTTCCTGGATTTCATGTACCTTGCTATTTTGGACTACTGATCTTTGTATATATAGACTACAGGTACTTCATAGCACCTTTTATACTCCTTTTTAGGAAATACTTCTTTCCTCCTTTGTATATGCTTTTTGTAAATAAACAGCTGTAGTTAGTTTCCCCGCGTGGTCAGCCTGTGAAGGCCAGAGTACAACATTTGTAACATTAGGACAGTTTATTTATGTATTTATTTATTTACGACATTTATATGTCGCCCTTCTCACCAGAGTGGCTTACAAGATATATATACATACAATATATGTAGCATAGTACAATATCGGTATTATATATTACCAACTTGTACTATACCATTATATTGCAATATTATTAGTAATATTAAATGTGATATAAAATATATAATTATAATATCATATTATTCTTATTAGTATTATATTGATTTACATTATAATATAAATATTATATGTATATAACATAGGTAAAGGTAGTCCCCTGACATTAAGTCCAGTCATGTCTGACTCTGGGGTGTGGTGCTCATCTCCATTTCTAAGCCGAAGAGCCAGCGTTGTCCATAGACACTTCCAAGGTCATGTGGCCGGCATGACTGCATGGAGCGCCGTTACCTTCCCGCTGGAGCGGTACCTATTGATCTACTCACATTTGCATGTTTTCGAACTGCTAGGTTGGCAGAAGCTAGGACTGACAGCGGAAGCTCACGCCGCTCCCCGGAATCGAACCTGCGACCTTTCGATCAACAAGCTCAGCAGCTCGGTGCTTTAACCCACTGCGCCACCGGGGGCCCCCGTATATAACATATATTATAGTATATTACTAACTGTACCCACCATGCACTGCTGTGGCCAACCTTCCCTCCCTCTTCCTCTCCTTTCTTTCTCTCCTTCCTTTCCTCCCTCTTTTTCTTTTCCTTCTTGTTTCCCTTCTTATTTCTTCCTTCTCTAGCTGTTTCCTCCCTTCTTTTGTTCTTTGGTTCCATCCTTCCTTCTCCCCTTCCTTCCTTCCTTCCCTCCCTCTCTCCCTCTTTCTCTCTTTCGTTCCTTCTCTCCTTCCTTTCCTCTCTCTTATTTATTTATATACTTATTTATTTGCAACATTAATATGCTGCTCTTCTCACCCCGAAGGGGACTCAGAGCGGCTTACAAGACATATATCTGACCGCATCTCTGCCTATGAAGCCACCAGGAGTTTGAGATCTTCCGGGGAGACCCTGCTCTCGATCCCGCCTGCTTCTCAAGCTCGGCTGGCGGGGACGAGAGATAGGGCCTTCTCGGTGGTGGCTCCTCGGCTGTGGAATGCCCTTCCTACGGACATTAGACTAGCACCATCTCTAATGGTATTCCGCAAAAAGGTGAAGACCTGGATGTTTGTGCAGGCGTTTGAGTAATTTAGTGCAATCTGGTAATGGAACATAGGAATGGAACTATGGACGACGAACCTGGACTATGCTTGGATGATGAGAAGATTGGGTATGGTTGTTTTTTGTAATAATTGTGCATTGTAATTGCTTATTGGTAATTTATGGATAATGTGTTAAGTCAATTGTTATATGTTGTATGGAACCACTGCTGTTTCTACTGTTTCTACTGTTTGTGAACCGCTGTGAGTCGCCTTCGGGCTTGAGATACAGCGGTATATAAGCAAAGTAAATAAATAAAATAAATAAATAA
Source organism: Anolis sagrei ordinatus (assembly GCF_025583915.1). Taxonomy (NCBI): domain Eukaryota; kingdom Metazoa; phylum Chordata; class Lepidosauria; order Squamata; family Anolidae; genus Anolis; species Anolis sagrei. Next base: position 14,456,643 of record NW_026844478.1, read on the forward strand.
ATAAATAATAATAATAATAATACAATATCAGCACTATACATCACTATATTGTACTATACAATTATATTGTAATATTATTAGTAATATTACATGTAATATAAAATATATAATCATAATATCATATTAATAGTATTATACTGTATTACATTATAATATTATACATATTATATATACAATATATTATATTATATTATATATAAATTAGCATAGCACAGGAGACAAGGTAGAACTGTCCTTTCACTTTTTTATTTCCTTCTGTCTTCCCTTCCTTCTCTACCTTTCTTTCTTTCCTTCTCTCCTTCCCTCCTTTCCCTCTTTCTCTCCCTCCTTCTCCCCTTCCTTCCTTCTCCTTTTCTGTGTATGTGTATTTTGTGTGTGTATATATGCATATATGAGTGTATATATATATATATTTGTGTATGTGTGTATATATATGTGTTTGTGTATATATGTGGTTTTGTGCATGTGTTGTAATGTAATTTTTCTTTTTTGGCTTTTAAAGTCTCTTTTGCTGTGTTTTCCAGTGTTTTTATGAGTGATGGTCACTCGTTGGCCTGATAGGTGTATTGTATCCAAATTTGGTGTCAATTCGTCCAGTGGTTTTTGAATTATATTAATCCCACAAACAAACACTACATTTTTATTTATATAGATATTATTAGCATAGCAGATAAGGTGGAACTGTCTTCTGGCCCCCTTTCTCTGTGTCAAAATCCACATGCCTCCAATTCATATATATACAGTGAAATGGCTGGAGATGGCACGCTTGGGAAGGGATCCAATGTGGTGTTGTGGTTCAAGTCTTGGACTACGGTTTTTAGAAACTAGAGTTCGGATCCCTGCTCACAGCTATGGCAACCTATTAGGGTTACACAAAGCTCAAGGAAAACTCTATAGAGTTTCCTGCAAGCCCTCGACTTTACGTAAGACGAAGAAAAGTCAGGTTAAGGACTGCAGCCAAAAAAAATATAATGCACCAGGTAAGGAAAGGAGGTCTTGCTAACTTGGCTAACTTACCTGTGTCGTTTTGCGTTTCTTCCCTCCTTGTTTTTGCAGTAGTTGACCCACTGCACTGCTACAGCAGTGGTCGCAGACAGGGCTATTGCTGGTACAACGATGACAATAATCAGGTCCAAAGTGCTCCAAAGCTGGTCACATTTGGGACCGAGGTACCAATAATTTTGCCAACCTTTTCGGTAAGAAGGGCAGCTGTGGGCAGAAAGAATCAGACTAACATGAGAAGAGATCAAAGACTCACTAATCTAAGAATTATTACAGCTTGACATCCCTTTAACAATGCCATGGAGACATGACAACTGTAGCTTTACAAGATCTTATAGAATCCTAGAGTTGGAAGAGACCTCATGGGCCATCCAGTCCAACCCCATTCTGCCAAGAAGCAGGAAAATTGCATTCAAAACACCCCCGACAGATGGCCATCCAGCCTCTGTTTAAAAGCCTCCAAAGAAGGATCCTCCACCACACTCTGGGGCAGAGAGTTCCACTGCTGAACAGCTCTCACTCAGGAAGTTCTTCCTAATGTTCAGATTGAATCTCCTCTCTTGTAGTTTGAAGCCATTGTTCCACGTCCTAGTTTCCAGGGCAGCAGAAAACAACCTTGCTCCCTCCTCCCTATGACTTCCTCTCACATATTTTTACATGGCTCTCATCATGTCTCCTCCCAGCCTTCTCTTCTTCAGGCTAAACATGCCCAGCTCTTTAAGCCGCTCCTCATAGGGCTTGTTCTCCAGACCCTTGATCATTTTAGCCTCCCTCCTCTGGACACATTCCAGCTTGTCAACATTTCTCTTCAGTTGTGGTGCCCAGAATTGAACACAATATTCCAGGTGTGGTCTAACCAAGGCAGAATAGAGCATGGGTAGCATGACTTCCCTGGATCTAGGCACTAGACACCTATTTAAGATCTTTAGCCTTGTATTGTCGAAGGCTTTCATGGCTGGAATCACTAGGTTCTTGTGGGTTTTTTCGGGCTATAGGGCCATGTTCTAGAGGCATTTCTCCTGACGTTTCGCCTGCATCTATGGCAAGCATCCTCAGAGGTAGTGAGGTTTATTGAAGGTGGTCAGCTGAAACATGAAGGTGGTCAGCTGAAACATTCACACCTAGCTACAGCAGGGAAGAGCTCTTTGCCCCACCCCAGCCATTCCACAGATATATAAACCCATTGTCCTATTTCCAATAGACCTCACTACCGCTGAGGATGCTTGCCATAGATGCAGGCAAAACGTCAGGAGAAATGCCTCTAGAACATGGCCCTATAGCCTGAAAAAACCCACAAGAATCTTTAGCCTTCTTTGCCAAAACATGTGAGTGCCTCGCCAAATCCCATGATCCCATGGAAGTTAAAATGGGGTCAAACTACATTAATTTGACAGTGTAGATGCACTCTTTGACACATCTGGACTCTAAACATTCAAGCTGCAGCATTCAGGTAACACTGTGTGCTGCCTACAACTGCATTGACTTTCCTCAGCAACCCAATCTCTTTCTTTTCTATTTCTATTAGGCCAATGATCTGGGGATGGCCTGGTCTTGAATTGTCATTAAAACCTATGGGTTCCACGAATACTGATGATGATACATACTCCCAGAACTATGGATCAAGGCACCTGCCTGCATCATTGGATCATTCCAAGGTTTATCTGTGGTTATTTTTCCCGTCTCCCTTGATCTACAGCAGTGGTTCTCAACCTTCCTAATGTCGCGACCCCTTAATACAGTTCCTCATGTTGTGTGACCCCCAAACATAAAATTATTTTCGTTGCTACTTCATAACTCTAATGTTGCTACTGTTATGAATCGTAATGTAAATATCTGATATGCAGGATGTATTTTCATTCACTGGACTAAATTTGGCACAAATACCCGAGGTGCCCGAATTTGAATACTGGTGGAGTTGGGGGAAAAATAGAACTTGACATTTGGGAGTTGTAGTTGCTGGGATTTATAGTTCACCTAAAATCAGAGAGCATTCTGAACTCCACCAACAATGCAACTGAACCAGTTTTGGCACACACAACTCCCATGGACAACAGAAAATACTGGAAGAGTCTGGTGGTCATTGACCTTGAGTTTTGGAGTTGTAGTTCACCTCCAACCAGAGAGCACTCTGGACTCAAACAATGATGGATCTGGACCAAACTTGGCATGAATACTCAATATGCCCAAATGTGAACACTGGTGGAGTTTGGGAAAAATAGATTTTGACATTTGGGAGTTGTAGTTTCTGGGATTTATCGTTAATGTACAATCAAAGAGTACTCTGAACCTAGCCCACAATGGATCTACACCAAACTTGGCACACTACCAACATAGCCATCACTGAATATTGGTGGGGTTGGGGGGGGGGGGCTGTTTTTGAATACTGGAAATTGTAGTTCACCAACACCAAATAGGATGAGGACAGGCGGAGAGATCTTCAGCCTTCTCTGCCAAAAGGGTTCCTAAGATTATCAGAAATAAGTGTTTTCTGATGGTCTTTGGCAACCCCTCTGATACCCCCCTCGTGACCCCCTCCAGGCGTCCTGACCCCCAGGTTGAGAAACACTGATCTACAGGAACCCTCCCTGTGACTTACTTGCAGAAGGGCCTTTGGTCTTTGCACCCACAACTGATTCCAGGGGGGCAGAAGTCGAGCGCATTGTTTCCTAGACAGCTACCAAAGTCAGCAACATGAGTACAACTGGCTGTAATAAAAAGGGAGAGAGAATTAGCGGCATAGTTTTTTTTTTTCATGTCAGGAGCAACTTGTGAGAGAATTGGCCGTCTACAAGGACGTTGCCCAGGGGACGCTCGGATGTTTTCATGTTTTACCATCCTTGTAGGACGCTTCTCTCATGTATCCTCATGGGGAGCTGGAGCTGACAGGGGGAGCTCATCTGCACTCTTCCAGGATTTGAATCTCCAACCTGTCGGTCTTCATTTCTGCTGGCACAAGGGTTTAACCCACTGTACCGCCACTAGCACCATAGTAAGTCTACAGGAATCGTCTTTCTGATATTAGGAGGAATCTGGCGGAGTTTCGTAAACATGTTGTGGTATTGTTTTTGTCATTTGTCATCAAGCCATCTTTTCACATATAGTAACCCTGTGAATGAGAGGAGCTCCAAAAACCTCAATCCTCAGCCTCACTCAGATTTTGTAAACCCAACCACTGCTTCCATAGATGACTTGGAAAAAGTTTGAAGTTATTGGGGTTTACTTCCTTGTTACCACAAAATTTACATGTGTGATTTGCAATCAATCCCATTTATAATCTATTAGTATCTAGAGAAAGATGCCCGTTCAATGGATCGTTTTTTAAAAATAATCAGAAAACCTTGGGTGCATTGTAACCGGACATGGGCAAACTAAGATCCGGGGGCTGGATGTGGCCCCCTGGGCACTTACCTCAGGCCCTCTTCATTTTCCCTGTCCTCTCGACATAAGGACATGGTGGCCCGCTTACTTAGGTGATCCCTCGTTGTCCGAGTAGGATAGTCTTCCAGGATTAGTGTGCTGGCAGTGGGTATGTAGGTGACTGTGGAGCCCTATTCTTGATCTGCATCTTCTCCCACAGTGAGGGCATTGGTTTCCAGTTGGAAGGCGGTCTTGGTCAGGGTTGGTTTGACACGCCTTCCTCTTGGCACGTTTCTCTCTTTTGACCTCCATTTGCACCTCTTTGAATTCTACAGCACTGCTGGTCACAGCTAACCTCCAGCTGGAGCGCTTGAGGGCCAGGGCTTCAAAGTTCTCAGTGTCTATGCCAGAGTTTTTAAGGTTGGCTTTGAGCCCATCTTTAAATCTCTTTTCCTGCTCACCAACATTCAGTTTTCCGTTCTTGAGTTTGGAGTAGATCAACTGCTTTGGGAGACGGTGGTCGGGCATCCGGACAACATGGCCGATCCAGCGGAGTTGATGGTGGAGGAAGAAGAAGAACTTTATTTTTCTACCCCGCCTCCATCCCCCCGAGGGGACTCGGGGCGGCTTACATGGGGCCAAGTCCAAGCAACAAATTAAAAGCAAAGACAACAGCAAATTACAAATTAAAATAGTGCAAACAGTATAACAGCAATAAACAAGTATCAAGCAACAGCAACCCAATTTTGGAGGGGGAAAAATGCCAACATAAAAATTGATTAAAAGGTAAATAATTCAATAGGGTGGATAGGAACATAAATGGCACAGGAGCTATCATGAGAACAGAGCAATTAAACAGGGTCAGGATCATCTCAGTTTAACTTAAATATATGAATAATGATGTAATATAAGAATTCAGATTAAATGGTGAAAACAGATCATGGTACAATTGTTTGTCATAGGGATCATCAGTCGAAGGCACAACGAAACATCCACATCTTTAGTTCCTTACAGAATGTGGCCAGGGAGGATGCCTGCCTGATTTCCCTAGGGACCTCCCTAGGGAGGGCCATCGCTTCAATGCTGGTGGTCTTTGCTTCTTCCAGCACGCTGACATTTGTCCGCATCATTATATAGAAAGGGCAGGGGAGAAAGGCACGCAGAAGCTGAGAGCCTTCTGGAGTGCTCTCAGCCACTGCATGTCTCGCCATCCTCCCTGCATAAGGATGTTGCGAGTGGCCCAGTCCTTATGCCAAGAGGATGACCCAAGGAAGGCACACAGTGGCTGAGAGCCCTCCGAAGCATTCTTGGCCGACGCCTGTCTTGTCCTCCTCCCGGAATAATGCGGAGAAGACAACCAGAAGATCAAGGGAGGAGCATCAGGGCATGTCTCGTTTTCCTCCCAGCATAAGGATGGAATGAGCAGCCCCATCCTTATGCCAAGAGGACAACCTGAAGATGACCCGGGCCCTGCACAGCGCTATCCTCTCACAGGCCCTCTACCTTCCAGGCCCGTCCCACCCAGCGCCTGCCCAGCCGCCCTCCCTCCTGGCCCAGCCCTTGGTCGGGCCCACAATGTGGCCTCAAAGCAAAAAGGTTTGCCCATGCCTGATCTACACTGTAGAATTAATGCGGGTTAAGACCCCTTCAGCTGTCATGACTCAAAGCTCTGGAACTGTGGGAGCTGTAGTTTGGTGAGGCACCAGCACTCTTTGGCGGAGAAGGCTAAAGACTTTGTAAAACTATGATGCCCATGAATCTATGGTATTGAGACAGTGAAAAGTGGTGTCAACCTGCATTAATTCTATAGTGTAGATGCACCCTTTTCGACCTATGCTCCTAGTTTGAAATGACCCCATGTGTTCCTTACGTTCTGTTGCTTGCACGGTCAGCCAGCTGATGGACAGCCAAATAAGCAGAGGCCAGAGGGCATTGGAAGTCAACATGCTGCGGGATTCCTCTCCCAGCGAGAGTCGGCCTTCTCCTCTTACGTCTCCCAAGTCCTTGTACAGGTCGTCCAGTTTTCAGTTTTGATTTTTCTTGTTTTAAGAGGCCAAAGGTCTTGGATTTTGAACTTCTTTTACAGCATTCTGACTTGCTGCAAATTACTAATTAACTTCTCGATAGAAGGGGAACCTCGCTGGATCAATTCCCACTTTAATATTCCTTGGGGAAAATGGATTTTGAAAAATACATATTTAGAAAAGGTGAAGAGTGCAAACATCACCATTCATCTTGGTTACAGAGAAAATGAACCAAGGGTGAATTCTCATGGGAGACTTTGGAAAGATAGAAGAACGAGAAGGAAGTGCAAAACCCCTCACTTTTGTGGGGTTAGGAATGTTGAACCCGAGTGAAAATGGGAAAACTGAAAGAAAAAAACCCACTTAAAACAAGAATATATGACAGGTTTTTCACTTTTGTGGGGGTGAGGAATGTTGAACCCGAGTGAAAATGGGAAAACTGAAGAAAAAAAACACTTAAAATTTTTCTGAGGACCTGATTTTCCACACATTTGATTAATATGTATTCTCTTGGCCATCCAGTCCAACCCCACTCTGCCAAGAAGCAGGAAAATCGCATTCAAAGCACCCCCGACAGATGGACATCCAGCCTCTGCTTAAAAGCCTCCGAAAAAGGAGCCTCTACCACACTCTGGGGCAGAGAGTTCCACTGCTGAACAGCTCCCACAGTCAGGAAGTTCTTCCTAATGTTCAGGTGGAATCTCCCTTCCTGTAGTTTGAAGCCATTGTTCCATTGCGTCCTAGTCTCCAGGGCAGCAGAAAACAAGCTTGCTCCCTCCTCCCTATGACTTCCTCTCACATATTTATACATGGCTATCATGTCTCCTCTCAGCCTTCTCTTCTGCAGGATAACATGCCCAGCTCTTTGAGCCACTCCTCGTGGGGCTTGTTCTCCAGAACCTTGATCATTTTAGTCGCCCTCCTCTGGACACATTCCAGCTTGTCAACATCTCCCTTCAATTGCGGTGCCCAGAATTGGACACAGTGTGATTCCAGGTGTGGCAGAATAGAGGGGTAGCATGACTTCCCTGGATCTAGACACTAGACTACTATTGATGCAGGCCAAAATCCCATTGGCTTTTTTTGCCGCTGCATGACATTGTTGGCTCAAGTTTAACTTGATCACCATCAGGACTCCAAGATCTTTTTCACGAGTACTGCTGTTGAGCCAGGCATTGTCCCCCATTCTGTATCTTTGCATTTCATTATTTTTGCCTAAGTGGGGTATCTTGCATTTGTCCCTGTTTAACTTCATTTTGTTAATTAGTTTTAGCCAATCATCTCTCTAATCTGTGAAGATTGTTTTGAATTCTGCTCCTGTCTTCTGGAGTATTGGCTCTCCCTCCCAATTTGGTGTCATCTGCAAACATGATGGTCATGCCTTCTAACCCTTCACCACTGGACGAATTGACAGCAAATTTGGCCACAAGACACCTACTACGCCAAGGAGTGACCATTAAAGAAAAATTAATTTTGTCATTTGGGAGTTGTAGTTGCTGGGATTTATAGTTCACCTACAATCAAAGAGCATTCTGAAACTCACCAATGATGGAATTGAACCAAACGTGGCACATGGCCAGCAGAAAACACTAGAAGGGTTTGGTGGGCATTGACCTTGAGTTTGAGAGTTGTAGTTCACCTACATCCAGAGAGCACTGTAGACTCAAACAATGATGGATCTGGACCAAACTTGGCACAAAGACTCCATATGCCCAAATATTGACACAGAGTTTGGGGAAAATATACCTTGACATTTGGGAGTTGTAGTGAGTGAGATTTATAGTTCACCTACAATCAAAGAGTATTCTGAACTGCACCAATGATAGAAAAGAACCAAACATGACACACAGGACTCCCATGACCAACAGAAAACACTGGAAAGGTTTGGTGGGCGTTGGCCTTGAGTTTGGGAGTTGTAGTTCACCTACATCCAGAGAGCACTGTCGACTCAAACAATGATGGATCTGGACCAAACTTGGCACGGATACTCAATATGCCCAAATATGTACACAGAGTTTGGGGAAAATAGACCTTGACATTTGGGAGTTGTAGTGCCTGTGATTTATAGTTCACCTACAATCAAAGAGCATTCTGAACTCCACCAATGATAGAATAGAACCAAACGTGACACACAGGACTCCCATGACCAACAGAAAACATTAGAAGGGTCTATTGGGCACTGACCTTGAGTTTGGGAGTTGTAGCACAGTGGACTCAAACAATAATGGATCTGGATCAAACTTGGCACGAACATTCCTTATGGCCAAATATGAACACAGAGTTTGGGGGAAATAGACTTTGTCATTAATAAAGATGTTGAACATCTTTATTAAGGTGTTATAAATATTTTAATTTGGCTATTAAAATTAAAAACAAACAAAAAAATTCAAAATGTTAGGGATTATCCACCTGCAGCTTTCCTTACCTGTTCTCCTAGATTGGTTTTGATGCCTGGAGGCAGCCTCCAAGAGCTTGATCTCAGGTGAGATCACGACTTGGACATGTCTCTGAGAGAAGCAGCAGGAACCTTCTGCATCTTCCTCTGAGATTTTTGAACAGGGTCTCCATGTTCTTGCATCCTTTCCTTGGGTCCTCTTTTCCCTCTGAAGCAGTTGGAAAGTAGAGGAGGGAGAGAATTGTGATGTGGGGCCCATTGTGACTCTTGGTGGGGTCATGCAGGCTGGGAGGACAAGGTGGGATGGAAGCCAGGCAGCAGCAGGGGCTCAAAGCAAAATCCCCATCACGCTAAAGGGGAAGAGGAATCCAAGCCAGGCAAGAAGGCCCCTTCTTTGTCTGCCTCTTCTTCTTTCTGCCTTGTTTAATGAGAAGCCCTTTGAGATGGTGAGTGAAGAAGATCCCCAAGGAGAGGCTCAGCAGTGCCCAAGCTCCCCCGTGGGACCTGACCAACCAGACTGCTGCTCTGGGCTCTCGCTATGTCCCCCGAACACGTGGTGAGCCGCTTCCGGGTTCGTCCAGCTGAGCCGCGGGACTGCCCCGAAATCCTGCGTCTCATTAAAGTAAGGTGGGAAGGAGGACATTGTGGAGGCTGTCCCTGGGTTATTTATTTATTTACAGTATTTATATTCCACCTTTCTCACCCCGCAGGGGACTCAGGGCGGATTACAATGTACATATACATGGCAAACATTCAATGCCATAGACACACAACATATTTAGACAGACACACAGAGGCTATTTAACATTCCAGCTTTTTCATGAGGGGATTCTGACCACCAGGGGAGCTGTCGCTTCACCATCCATTTGTGACACTGATGAAGTACTTCCTCATTCTTGGCATGCTTGCTGGTGATTTTTATGGCCTCGTAAATTAGCCTTCCCGCATAAGCGGCACCTAAACTTCCTATTTAACAGATGCAAGTGTTTTTTGGGCTGCAAAGGTGGGTAGGTAGGTAGGTAGATAGATAGTTGGATAGATGGTTGGATAGATGGTTGGATAGGTAGGTAGGTGGGTAGGTAGGTAGGTAGGTAGGTAGGTAGATAGATAGATAGATAGACAGACAGACAGACGGTTGGAGTCGCACTTAAAAATGTACCTGTTCCAATTTACATACAAATTCAACTTAAGAACAAATCTACAGAACCCATCTCATTCGTAATTTGAGGACTACTTGTATTCCTGTACAAGTTGGCTTTGTGTGTAAGTCGTCGAGGGCAGATTTTGGGGCCAAAATTATGGATTTTGATACCACATGTGGATAAGTTGAGGATCATTCCACAGAGAGGGAAATCTACCAATGCCGCCTCAAGGGACCAGAGGTTAACAAGCCTTAGTATGGGCAAGAGAAAGAGATAAAATTTGAGAAATGACTATTAACAAGCCTCTGAAAATGACTCTTTAAAGGAATCAGAATGGAAGTGACCTCACAACCTCTGAGGATGCTTGCCATAGATGTAGGCAAAACGTCAGGAGAGAATGCTTCTAGAACATGGCCATATAGCCCGAAAAACCTACAACAACCCAGAATGGAAGTAATTAGCCTGAATGGAAGTAATTAGAGAACTTATTATATTGATACCTCATAGAATCATGGGAGTTGGAAGAGACCTCATGGGTTTTTTTTTTATTTCTTGTGTCAGGGCAGCCAGTCAAATATATTACATTTCTAACAGAACAAAGCAAACAAACAGAGAAAATACAAAATGTGTGAGTTTGGTAGTTGATTAAATGTCCTTTGACCAGTATCTGGCCACTTGGAGTGCTTCTGGTGTTGCTGCAAAAAGGTCCTCAATTGTGCATGTGGCAGGGCTCAGGTTGCATTGCAGCAGGTGGTCAGTGGTTTGCTCTTCTCCACACTCGCATGTCGTGGATTCCACTTTGTAGCCCCATTTCTTAAGGTTGGCTCTGCATCTCGTGGTGCCAGAGCGCAGTCTGTTCAGCGCCTTCCAAGTTGCCCAGTCTTCTGTGCGCAGTCTCATTTGGTATCAGCCATTGGTTGAGGTTCTGGGTTTGAGCCTGCCACTTTTGCACTCTCGCTTGCTGAGGTGTTCCAGCGAGTGTCTCTGTAGATCTTAGAAAACTATGTCTTGATTTAAGTCGTTGACGTGCTGGCTGATACCCAAACAGGGGATGAGCTGGAGATGTCTCTGCCTTGGTCCTTTCACTATTGGCTGCCACTTCCCGGCGGATGTCAGGTGGTGCGATACCGGCTAGACAGTGTAATTTCTCCAGTGGTGTAGGGCGCAGACATCCCGTGATAATGCGACATGTCTCATTAAGAGCCACATCCACTGTTTTAGTGTGGTGAGATGTGTTCCACACTGGGCATGCATAGTCAGCAGCGGAGTAGCACAGCGCAAGGGCAGATGTCTTCACTGTATCTGGTTGTGAACCCCAGGTTGTGCCAGTCAGCTTTCGTATGATATTGTTTCTAGCACCCACTTTTTGCTTGATGTTCAGGCAGTGCTTCTTGTAGGTAAGAGCACGGTCCAAAGTGACTCCCAGGTATTTGGGTGCGCTGCAATGCTCCAGTGGGATTCCTTCCCAGGTCATCCTCAGAGCTCGGGATGCTTGTCTGTTCTTAAGGTGAAAAGCACATGTCTGTGTTTTGGATGGGTTAGGGATCAGCTGGTTTTCCCTGTAATAGGCAGTAAGAGCACCTAGAGCTTCGGAGAGATTCTGTTCTACCATCTCAAAGCTCCCTGCTTGAACAGTAATGGCGCAATCATCAGCATAGATGAAGCTCTCTGTCCCTTCTGGCAGTGGCTGGTCATTTGTGTAGATGTTGAACATGGATGGAGCAAGCACGCTCCCCTGAGGCAGGCCCTTCTTCTGCTTCTCTGGCCCTGGAACTCAACAAAAAAGCTCCTGTTTTGTAGCAGGTTTCCTATGAGGCGGGTGAGGTGGTCGTCCTTTGTGATATTATACATTTTTCTCAGGAGGAGGCGGTGGTTCACAGTATCATAGGCTGCTGACAGGTCTATGAAGACAGCTCCTGTGATCTGCTGCCTTTCAAAGCCATCTTCTATGTGCTGAGTCAGGTTCAACACTTGCGATGTGCAGCTTTTGCCTTTTCTGAAGCCAGCTTGCCGTGGGATCAGACAGGGTCTATTTAAATTAAATTAATTAAAATAGTCTATTAAACTAATTAAAATAGACCTCATGGGTCATCCAGTCCAACCCCATTCTGCCAAGTAGCAGGAAAATTGCTTTCAAAGCACCCCCGACAGATGGCCATCCAGCCTCTGTTTAAAAGCCTCCAAAGAAGGAGCCTCCATCACACTCCAGGGCAGAGAGTTCCACTGCTGAACAGCTCTCTCACAGTCAGGAAGTTCTTCCGAATGTTCAGGTGGAATCTCTTTCCTGTAGTTTGAAGCCATTGTTCCGTGTCCTAGTTACAGGGCAGCGGAAAGCAAGCTTGCTCCCTCCTCCCTATGGCTTCCCCTCACATATTTATACATGGCCCTCATCATGTCTCCTCTCAGCCTTCTCTTCTGAAGGCTAAACATGCCCAGCTCTTTAAGCCACTCCTCATAGGGCTTGTTCTCCAGACACTTGATCATTTTTAGTCGCCCTCTTCTGGACACATTCCAGCTTGTCAACATCTCCCTTCAATTTTGGTGCCCAGAATTGGACACAGTATTGGACAAATCCCTCCTCTTTTGGCTATGACATGTCCAATATAACTCCAGATTGTAGTACATGAAGCAACAAGTGAAAGGGCGAATTGCCTTATCAAAGGTTAAGCAGGAAGTGTTTAGGTCTTATTTATTTTTAAATGCACAAGGAAATGAATACTGCTACTGCTTGGGAGGGGCATTTAAATGAACCTGGCACTACATTCAGTATTTATGTACTAGGTCCAGTATTATCAGCAAGGTCTTGGACTTAATTATTTCCCAGACTGGCTTTGCAATCTGGAGACTTGGGACTCTCTTGTTGGCAAAATCCTTGCTGTTGAGTCATAAAGACAGAAAGCTTCCACATAAAAAGGGGGCAAATGCTTTCTAGAGTGAGCAGAGGTGCCTAAAGCAAACATTGTGCCATTGTCAGCTTTGCAATGGATGCAAAAGAGCATATACTGTGAAATTCAGAGATGTATCTCTGGGTGCATCTACACTGCAGAATTAATGCAGTTCGATACCACTTGAACTGCCATGGCTCAAAGCTGTGGAATCCTGGGAATTGCAGTTTGGCGAGGCAGCAGACCTCTCTGCAGAGAAAGTTAAAAGGCCTTGTAAAAGTACAACTCTCAGAATTGCATAGCAATGCAACAACAACAACAACAACAACAAGTTGCAATCCCAGGTGACAGCAGGATTGAAGAGAAACAACTGGAAAAGCTGACACGATATGAGGATTTAAAGATGGAACTGCAAAGACTCTGCAAAGACAAGCCAGTGAAGGTGGTCCCAGTGGTGATCAGCACGCTGGGTGCAGTGTCTAAAGACCTTGGCCTGCACGTAAAAACAATCAGCATTGACAAGATTACCATCTGTCAGCTGCAAAAGGCCACCCTACTGGGATCTGCACGCATTATTTGCAGATGCATCACACAGTGCTAGACACTCGGGAAGTGTCCAATGTATGATCCAATTCAATAGCCAGCATGTTGATCTTGTTTGCTGTGCACTGATCTTGTTGTGTTTCAAATAAATAAATAAATAAATAAATAAATAAATAAATAAATAAATAAATAAATAAATAATGCACTTTGGCAATTAAAGTGGTGTTATTGACAGTTTGTTAACGAACCCTTTCATGACTTAGATCTATTGCATTCCTTTGCATTAGAAAGTTGTGTTGAATGGTTGTGGAAGGAGCTAAAAGGCATTAATCCTTCCAGTTATATTTTGCTTTCTTCTCTTGGCAGGAACTAGCTGCGTACGAAAACATGCCCAATGCAGTAAAAATAACAGAAACAGGTAAAGATGTTTCTTTTGCTTCCTTTGGGACAGTCTGCTCCTTTCTCCATATGTTTGAGGGCCACCCTGCCAACCCACTCATATCCTCCCTCATATTTCCATGCATTCTCTGATCTCTTTTGGTGCGACTTGCATTTTAAAAAGAACCGAAGATGATCATAAAGGACGTGTTTTGGTCTTATTTTCATTAACTTCCATCATGATTAACATATTGTAAATGAATGATCAGCGGATTGGAAAGTCAGCGGTTCGAATCCTGATCGAAAAGTCAGTAATTCAAATCCGCGGGGTGGGGTGAGTGCCTGCTGTTAGCCCCAGCTTCTGCCAACCTAGCAGTTCAAAAATATGCAAGTGTGAGTAGATCAGTAGGTACCACTCTGGCAAGAGCTCCATGCAGTCATGCTGACCACATGACCTTGGAGGTGTCTAAGGACAACGCCGGCTCTTTGGCTTTGAAATGGAGATGAGCACCAACCCCTAGAGTTGGACACAACTAGCCTTAGTGTCATGGGGGAACCTTAACCATTAAATGAATGAGAGATTGCAAAGTGTACTGTTATTTACAACCCTGTTTAGATCTTGCAAACCTGGCCTCTTTGATTGAGTCAATATGTGAATTATGTTCAGATGCAACTTCCTTCCACTTTATGAAGCATTATCATCTATTCTAATGGGTTGACTCCATTAGATCCAACATATAATAGCCTTGCTTTAGTCATATGCATATGACCATAAGAGGCCAATTGGATTAGGGTGCATCTACGCTGTAGGATTAAAGTAGTTTAACATCACTTTAACTGCCATGTCTCAATGCTATATAATAGTGGTTGGGCCTCCAGATGTTTTGGATTTCAAGTCCCTGAAGTCTCAGCCAGCTTACCAACTGTTAAGAACTGTGGGAACTGAAGTCCAGAACACATGGAGGCCCAAAGGTTGTGAATAATAGAATGGGGTTTGTAGTTTACAAGGTCTTTAGCCTTCTCTGCCCAAAGTACACATCCCAGGATTCCCTAGCATTGAGCCATGGCAGTTCAAGTGGTGTCAAACTGGATTAATTCTACAATATAGCTCTACTTTTAGTCTAGGATCCTAGAGTTGGAAGAGACCTTGTGGGCCATCCAGTCCAACCCCATACTGCCAAGAAGCAGGGAAATCGCAGTCAAAGCACCCCCGACAGATGGCCATCCAGCCTCTGTTTAAAAGCCTCCAAAGAAGGAGCCACCACCAAACTCCATAGCAGAGAGTTCCACTGCTGAACAGCTCTCACAGTCAGGAAGTTCTTCCTTATATATATTCAGGTGGAGCCTCCTTTCCTGTAGTTTGAAGCCATTGCTCCGCATCCTAGTCTCCAGAGCAGCAGAAAACAAGCTTGCCCCTGACAGATGGCCATCCAGTCTCTGCTTAAAAGCCTCCAAAGAAGAAGCCACCACCACACTCCACAGCAGAGAGTTCCACTGCTGAACAGCTCTCACAGTCAGGAAGTTCTTCCTTATGTTCAGGTGGAATATCCTTTCCTGTAGTTTGAAGCCATTGCTCCGCGTCCTAGTCTCCAGGGCAGCAGAAAACAAGCTTGCTCCTGACAGATGGCCATCCAGCCTCTGCTTAAAAGCCTCCAAAGAAGAAGCCACCACCACAAATCCCAGATATTTGTGTGCAATCTACTTGCTATTCTCAAAAATGCAAACTAATGTCCCGTAATCATAACAATTTGACAATTGGGATTCTAATGAGCTTCTTGATATTTGTTATCCTGCTAATTCATCATGACACAATTCCCAAATATGCCAATCCCTGTGAATCTTTTTCTTCAAATTGTATTTTAATTGACCACCTAAAACCTTTCAGATTTACTTCACGATGGATTTGGAGCACATCCTTTCTTCCACTGTTTAGTTGCAGAGGTATCAAAGCAAGAGGATATGCAAGGTAAGATGTAAAGGGGGGTAAGTTACTTAAAATCATAGAATCCTAGAGTTGGAAGAGACCTCGTGGGCCATCCAGTCCAACCCCATTCTGCCAAGAAGCAGGAAAATTGTGTTCAGAGCACCCCCAACAGATGGCCACCCAGCCTCTGCTTAAAAGCCTTCAAAGAAGGAGCCTCCACAACACTTCCGGGTAGAGAGTTCCACCACTTACTCTCTAGTGAAATGATTTTAGTTTCCACTTTCATGTTGTGTCCTTTCAGGAAAGAAAATCTAAAGTAAATTAAGCTGAATGCTGGATGGAACATGCTAGTGTTTACTTAGTTTCCAAAAAGCTCATCTGTGACAAAGCCATTCTAATGTTGGAATGGATGAAAGTAAGCAATTGATTTAAAAGGGGGGGGGGGGCAATATCACGGTATGTCAATGACCACTTTATTTATTTATTTATTATTTACGACATTTATATGCCGCCCTTCTCACCCTGAAGAGGGCTCAGAGCGGCTTACAAGATATATAGGTAAAGGTAAAGGTTGTCCCCTGACATTAAGTCCAGTCATGTGTGACTCTGGGGTGCGGTGCTCATCTCCATTTCTAAGCCGAAGAGCCAGCGTTTTCCGTAGACACCTCCAAGGTCATGTGGCCAGCATGACTGCATGGAGCGCCGTTACATTCCCGCCGGAGCGGTACCTATTGATCTACTCACATTTGCATGTTTTCGAACTGCTAGGTTGGCAGAAGCTAGGGCTGACAGCGGAAGCTCACACCGCTCCCTGGAATCGAACCTGCGACCTTTCGATCAACAAGCTCAGCAGCTCAGTGCTTTAACCCATATATATATATATATATATATATATATATATATATATATATATATATAGCTGTACCCGCCACGCGTTGCTGTGGCCAACCTTCCCCCTATCTCCCCTTCTTTCCCTCCTTCCTTCACTCCCTGTTCTTCCTTCCTTCCCGTCTTTCCTTCTCTCCTTCCTTCCTTCTCTATCGCTTTCCTTCCTTCCCCCTTTTTCTTTCTCTTCTGCTGTGTCTCTTTTCTTCCTTCTCTCTTTCCTCCTTTCTTTCCCTCCCTCTTTCTCTACATTTTATCCCCTTCCTTCGCTCCCTCTTTCCTTCCTTCTTCCTTTTTCTTCCTTCTCTCTCTTCTTTCTCTAACTTTCCTTCCTCCCCCCTTTTTCTTTCCCTCCCTCTTTCTCCTTTCTTCCTTTTCTACCTCATTCCTTCCTTCTTGCTTTCCCTCCCTCTGTCTCTCCTTTCTTCCTTTTCTACCTCATTCCTTCCTTCCTTCTTTCTTTCCCTCCCTCTTTCTCTCTATCTGTCAGGGGTGATTTGAATGCAATATTCCTGCTTCTTGGCAGAATGGGGTGGGACTGGATGGCCCATGAGGTCTCTTCCAACTCTTTGATTCTATGATTCTATGCTTCTTCCTTGACAGATTAGAAGGGGGCGTGGCTTGGAGGTAACATGAGAAGGGTAGAGGGAGGGGGGGAGGGGGGATGGGTTTAGAAGGGGGCGTGGCTTGGAGGTAACGTGAGGAGGGAGGAGGGGAGGGGGGATGGGTTTAGAAGGGGGCGTGGCTTGGGGGTAAGGTGAGGAGGGAGGAGGGGAGGGGGGATGGGTTTAGAAGGGGGCGTGGCTTGGAGGTAACGTGAGGAGGGGAGGGGGGATGGGTTTAGAAGGGGCGTGGCTTGGGGGTAAGGTGGGAGGAGGGGAGGGGGGATGGGTTTAGAAGGGGCGTGGCTTGGGGGTAAGGTGAGGAGGGGAGGGGGGATGGGTTTAGAAGGGGGCGTGGCTTGGAGGTAACGTGAGGAGGGGGGAGGGGAGGGGGGATGGGGGCGCGCGCGCGGTGTGTGCCGCGCGGGGGGGAGAGGGGGCGCACACGCGCGCGTGTGTGCCGCGGCAGGGGAGGGAGGGGGCGCGCGCGCGCGTGCGTGTGCCGCACCGGGGGGGAGGGGGGGAGGGCACGCGTGTGCCGCGCCGGGGGGGGGTGGGGGTGCGCGCGCGTGTTTGTGCCGCGCCGGGGGGGAGAGGGGGCACGCGCGCGCATGTGTGTGCATGTGTGTGTGTGCCGCCGGGGGGGTGAGGGGGCACGTGCGCGCGTGTGTGTGCATGTGTGTGTGTGCCGCGCCGGGGGGTGGGGGGGGGGCGCATGTGGGGCATGTGTGTGTGTGCGCGCCGGGGGGGTGGGGGGGCGCGCGCGGGTGCATGTGTGTGTGTGCCGCGCCGGGGGGGGGGGGGGGGGCGTGCGCGCGCGTGTGTGTGCATGTGTGTGTGTGCCGCGCCGGAGGGGGGCGAGGGGGCGCGTGCGCGCGCGTGTGTGCCGCGCCGGGTGGGGTGGGGGGTGTGCGCGCGTGTGTGCCGCGCCGGGGTGGGAGAGGGGGCACGCGTGTGTGTTTGTGTGCCGCGCCGGGGGGGGGAGGGGCCGTGCGCGTGCCTGTGTGTGTGCCGCGCCGGGGGGGAGGGTGTGGGGCCATGTGTGTCCGCGCCAGGGAGTTTGCGCCAGTGCGCATGCTCAGTTGCTTTGTCGTTTATTGTGGTTGTTGTTGTGTGTTTTTGATTTCTGAGTGGATTAGTTTGTACCTTGTTGGTTGCCCTTGGGGCATGGGAAGTTTGGTGGCGTTTCGTTGGGGGGTTTTTGAGTTTTGTTCCGCCATACGACGCCAGGAGGAAATTTATATATATAGATATACATACACACATATATATATACATATACATACACACACACACACACACACAATATATTATATTATTAGCATAGTACAATATCAGTATTATATATTACTATATTGTACTATACCTATAGTAATATTATATATTACTATATTGTACTATAACCCGGTGGCGCAGTGGGTTAAAGCATTGAGCTGCTGAGCTTGTTGACCAAAAGGTCGCAGGTTCGATTCCAGGGAGCGGCGTGAGCTTCCACTGTCAGCCCTAGCTTCTGCCAACTTAGCAGTTCGAAAACATGCAAATGTGAGTAGATCAATAGGTACCGCTCCGGTGAGAAGGTAACGGCGCTCCATGCGGTCATGCTGGCCACATGACCTTGGAGGTGTCTATGGACAACGCTGGCTCTTCGGCTTAGAAATGGAGATGAGCACCGCACCCCAGAGTCAGACATGACTGGACTTAATGTCAGGGGACTACCTTTACCTTTACCTACTATATCAATATTGTGCTGGTACGGCTGTACCAGGAGCTCCAACTTCTTTTCCTTTCTATTGAGTGTTTGCATGTATTCCAAAGTTCCATGCATTTTGCAATAAGGTGGCTTCCCTTGGTTTGCAATCATAAAGCCAATGACCCATCAATTATCATCATTATGTTCTTTAGTTCTGCCCCTTTTTCTGGGTTAAGGAGGGGAAAAGGGGAACTCTAGTTCAGTTCACACAGAGAAGCCTTTTGTACAGGATTTGAATCAGTTCCACCTGTAGAAAGCTTTGTCTTTTACAGCTTTGCTGGGGGATCCAGTCCCACAGCTCTACAGAGAACTACAGCATAGCCTTTGTTGGGGAATTTAGTTCCACAACTCTACAGCCAGCCTTTGCTGGGAATTGAAAGCCTTCTTTCCTCTTGGAAATCTACTAAAGGACTCTGTTTGGTAAGGACCACTCGCGGCAGCCATAATGCAATTTGGACCGGGTGTAAGGACCCACGCCAGAAGAGCTTAAGCCAGATTGCCCAAGGAGGGGTCAAGGATTTCCCTTGTAGGAGGAAGAAACAGTTTATGAAGACAGTTGCCTGTCCCTTGTGGACAAGATTTAAGCAAGCCACCAGTTGATTCAAAGCCTTGAAGTATTTGTTTGATTTATTGAAGATTTAAGCAACAATAAAAACTTTGTTGAACTTTCTAAGTCTTTAAAAGAACTTTGTGTGGGGAAATCCGAAAGGCCTCTCAGCCAAGGCACCCCTGGCATCCCGTTGAGCATTCAGAAAACACGTCCTGTCTACAGACACTTTCACAGGCCCAGCGTGTGACAGCACAAATATATTGTAATATTATTAGTAATATTACATGTAATATAAATAAATAATTATAATATCATATTATTACTATTGTATTGCATTGCATTATAATATTATAATGTAATATATATTATATTATATTATATTATATTATATTATATTATATTATATTATATTATATTATATTATATTATATTATATTATATTATATTATGCATTCTTTCAATTCTGCAACTGCCTTTTCTTTTTGCCTCTCTGCTTTTGGGAGATCAACAAATTGGATCCAATTTCTTGGGAAAAGGTTGGATCCATAGGAAATGGGATGAAAGAATAAATAAATACATGGCCCTTATACAATGTCTGAAATGATTGCAAACAGGCAGATTTTCAGAGAACAGCAAGAGGTTGGACCTGTATGATTGTAAGGGCAATGACTCACCTGTACTCCAGGCAAACTCTGGATGAGCTTAGAAGTCCCCTAAGTCTTGGCGCTCCCAGTGGCGCAGTAGGTTAAACCGCTGAGTTGCTGACCGAAAGGTTGTAAGTTCAAATCTGGGGAGCGACGTGAGCTCTCGCTATTAGCCCCAGCTTCTGCCAACCTAGCAGTTCGAAAACATGCAAATGTGAGTAGATCGATAGGTAGGTACCGCTCTGGCGGAAAGGTAACGGCGCTCCATGCAGTCATGCCAGCCACATGACCTTGGAGGTGTCTACGGACAACGCCGGCTCTTCGGTTTAGAAATTGAGATGAGCACCAACCCCCAGAGTCGGACACAATTGGATTTAATGTCAGGGGAAAACCTTTACCTTTACCCTATTTCTTATTGTATTATTTTATTCTGTTTTCATTTCATTTCGATGCTTAATGCTTTTGTTATAAGCTGACTGTTATTATTGTGTATTACTTTAGATTTTTGTTGTGTTTGTATTTATTTTGGGAGAGCCCCCGGTGGCGCAGTGGGCACCGGGATTGTGGCGCAGCTGGCTGAGTGTCAGCTGCATTAAGATCACTCTGACCAAAAGTTCAAAGCCAGCCCGGGTTGGAGTGGGTTTCCAACCAATTGTGTGTAGCCTGTTGTCGACCTTTGCAACCCGAAAGACAGTTGCATCTGTCAAGTAGGAAAATTAGGTACCACCTTAAAGTGTGGGGAGGCTAAATTAACTGATTTATGAGGCCATAAAGAAGCACTCCAGCAAAGCATTCCAGCGGGGAAGCATGCGGGGAATGCGGAAGTGCTTCATCAGTGTTGCAGATGGACGATGAAAGCGACAGCTCCCCTGGCGGCCAGAAAAAGTTAAATAGCCTCTGTGTAGGTCTGTATATGTATGTCAAAAATTGGCATTGAATGTTTGCCATATACGTGTACACTGTAATCCGCCCTGAGTCCCCTGCAGGGTGAGAAGGGCAGAATATAAAAGCTGTAAATAAATAAATAATAAATAAAGTAAAACCCTGTGCTGGCAGGACTGAAGACCGACAGGTTGCCGGTTCGAATCCGGGGAGATCGCGGATGAGTTCCCTTTGTCAGCTCCAGCTCCTCATGCGGGGACATGAGAGAAGCCTTCCACAAGGATGGTGATACATCAAAACATCCGGGCATCCCCTCGGCAACGTCCTTGCAGGCGGCCAATTTTCTCACACCAGAAGCGACTTGCAGTTTCTCAAGTCGCTCCTGACACGACAAAAAAATAATAATTAAAAAATTGTGGCATTGAATATTTGCCTTTTTCTATGTGTAAACTGCCCTGTCCTTTCGGGGAGAGAGGCCAGTCTAGAAATAAATAATAATAATAATAACAACAACAACAAAGGTAAAATAATAATTTAACTGGCTTTAATGTCTTCTTTATATTCACATCAATGGCATTTCCCCTTCCTGCGTGTTGGATTTGTTTCTTTCCAGATGCTGATGTGGTAGGATTTGCTATGTATTACTATACCTATGACCCTTGGATTGGCAGGTTATTGTACTTAGAAGACTTCTACGTCATGGATGAATTTAGAGGTAATAACGACAATCGTCATTCATAGTATTACATCCAAGGAAAAAACACTGAAATGTCTGTCTATACTGCATAGGTGAGGAGAGGAGCCTAATTCTGGCCCCCATGTAGCACTGATTTGTTGTAAAAACACACAAAATATATGAAAAAGCAGGAGTAAGGAAAGGAGAGGAATCATCTAAGGTGACAGCCACACAGGAATCCAGATATCTCATAAAAATCCAAAGGTAACACAGTACAGGAACAGCCAGAAATCACAGCATAAATCCATAAGCAAATACCTATACTTAATAAAACTTGAGCAGGAATCATGAAGGAAGAATATAGAAAACTTCCAGGATACTTGAATCCAAAACCAAGATTTGACACAATGACTAGAGAACTCAGGCCTAGCTTTTAACTCGAAAGTCAATGTTGCCTCAACTACCTTTAAGGGAAACAACTGGCTGTTAATAAGCACTCATGAAATCATGTCATTTCCCACGAATTTTCTCTATCTCTTTTCCATATGTTTCCTGCTCTGATCTATAAACAACGACTTTTGCTGATCTCTGTAATGCCAGGTGTTTTCTCTCGAGAGTTTTCAGTTTCACTTAGGTCTTCACTTGACCTCTTATCTAATGATGTTTTTTCTGGCTCCTCTAACTGACCTTGGAGCTCTGCACTGTCTGAGCCTGTTTCATTTCTCTGGCCTGAATCTTCATCACTTTGAACCCCAGGAAATTCCCAAATCCTTTCTAAATCATCAGTGAACCCATTGCCCTTGGTTGAGTGACAACAATTTGAAGGGATGCTTATGTCCTATAGGCTGGGTTTTCCTTATTCTGGGTTCAAATCTCCATTCAGTCATAAAACTAAAACCAGAGATGGGGATACTGTATCACTCCAGTTATCAGACTCCAGCATGGTCAAGAATGATGGGAGCTGTAGTCCAAAACATTCGGTAAAGCATTGTTGGAAATGAAACAGGCTCAGACAGTGCAGAGCTCCAAGGTCAGTTAGAGGAGCCAGAAAAAACATCATTAGATAAGAGGTCAAGTGAAGACCTAAGTGAAACTGAAAACTCAATGCTTTACCGAATGTTTTGGGCTACAGCTCCCATCATTCTTGACCATGCTGGAGTCTGATAACATCTGGAGTGGCAGTTGAAGTGGGGAGCAATGGGCAATTCTCACCCAAGTTTATTCTAATCTACTTCAGTGCAGTTTTGTGAGATTATGATGATGCATCCCAGGCTGAGTTCTTTCTAGTTGAGGATGGACTAAGCAGTAAGACAAATTCTGAATAGGAACTTTGTAGCACCTCAACCCTTGTCTGTTTGAGGCAGGAAACAATCATGGCCAGCTAATGCCTCCCAACAAAGGATTCCCCCAGCAGGAAGCAGTCAGACTTTGAAGCTGCAAGGCCATTCAATTCTAATCAACTGCAGCATTCACCTTTGCCTCAAGCATACAAGGGTTCTTTCTCCCACCCTGGACATTATTCCACAGATATATAAACCCCACTTGCCTAATTTCCAGCAGATCTCATAACCTCTGAGGCTGCCTGCCATAGATGTGGGCGAAATCTCAGGAGAAAATGCTTCTGGAACATGACCAGACAGCCCGGAAAACTTACCGCAACCTAGAGAAAGACTTCGACAGCACAAAGAAAAAAAAGTGAATGAAACAAAAAAACTTGTCTCAGTTTAAAAGCTTTTCCCAGGTCAAGATAATTTTTTAATTTTCAACCACTTATCACCTCTTTAACTTCCTTTATTTGCCCAATTCTAAAGATATGTCATGCATTTTATTCTGAAGATATCCGATACCAGGTTTTGTGACACTTATCTCTAATAATACGTTTACCCCAATAAATACATTTTTTAAACATTTTTCCCATAACAATATCTGTCTACCGCTGACTATTCAATAGCATTAATTCAGTTTTATCTTTATCGTGTATCTAGAAATTAAATTAAGCCTATTCTTTAAGGAAAAAAGGCACTATTGAATAAATCGGCTGTCCTGAAGATAGCTTTAGATTGCCATCACAAAATGAATATTGTATAACTCCTTAACGTTATCTCCATGTCCCTTTTTATCCTTTTGATTGTAAGATAGAATGTCAGCAACAGGATTTACCTGTGTGATGACTCACCATAGAAGATTTTTTCTGTTGCTTTACTATAATTGGGGTTGATGGCGCAGCTAGTTAGTAGCCAGCTGCATTAAATCTCTACTGACTGAGATGTCATGAGTTCGAAGCCAGCCCAGGTCGGAGTAAGCTTCCGACCATTAAAAATCTAGCTTGCTGTTGACCTATGCAGCCCGAAAGACACTTGTATCTGTCAAGTAGGAAATTCTGGCACCGTTTATGCGGGGAGGCTAATTTAACTAATTTAGGATGCCATAAAACTTTCCAGCAGCATGCAGAAGAATGAGGAAGTACTCAATCTAAGGACTCGGTGTCACAAGTGGACGGTGAAGCAGCAGCTCCTCCTGTGGCCGGAATTGAGCATACACTCATGAAGCTGGAATGTTAAATGCATCAGTGTCTCTCTATATATGTTGTATGTCTAAATGGCACTGAATATTTGCCATGTATATGCACATTGTAATCCACCCTGAGTCCCCTGCGGGGGGAGAAGGGCGGAATATAAATACTGTAAATAAATAAATAAATAAATAGATATAATTCCAACCAATACTTCAAATGTGTTGTCGAAGGTTTTCATGGCCAGAATCGCTGAGTTGTTGCGAGTTTTCCGAGCTGTATGGCCATGTTCCAGAAGCATTTTCTCCTGACGTTTCGCCCACGTCTATGGCAAGCATACTCAGAGGTTGTGAGGTCTGTTGGAAAATAGGCAAAGTGGGGTTTTATATATCTGTGGAATGATATCCAGGGTGGGAGAAAGAACTCTTGTCTGTTGGAGGTAAGTGTGAATGTTGCAAATGGCCATCTTGATTAGCATTTAATGGCCTTGCAGCTTCAACGCCTGGCTGGTTGCTGCCTGGGGGAATCCTTTGTTGAGAGGTGTTCGGTTTGAAGCTGCAAGGCTTGGCCACATGTAAGCCATTCTGAGTCCCCATTGGGGAGATGGTGGCGGCGTACAAATAACGATTATTATTATTATTATTATTATTATTATTATTTGCTAATCAAGATGGCCATTTGCAACATTCACACTTGACTCCAACAGACAAGAGACGAGGACAGTTTTAAATGTATATTTTAATATTGAGATAAATGTTTTAAATGTTTATGTATGCATATACGAATTCAAATATAATATAAATGTTTTAAATAAAATAAATAAATTAACACCTCAAGTGTCTCAAATCTATGCATCTAAATAATTTGTATGACCAGAAAACTGAACTTTTGTCCATTCATGTTTTGACAGGTTGGGGCATTGGGACAGAACTCTTGAAACGATTAAGCCAGGCAAGTAGTTCTTTCATTCAATACAACAACAACAACAACACCACATTACAGGCACACTCCAGGAAGTTGTTTATATAAGAAACATCATGGTTTCTTACAAAGCAATCTCAATGTTCCTTTTCCAATTTCGTTTTCTAACAAATGCTTTTTTGTCAAGGTTTGGGAAATCCACTACTTGACAACACATAGGGTTGATGCAATGCTGCTACTATATGTTTTCTCCAGCCAGAAAGTATTAAGGAAGAGGGGCATTTTGGGACAATGTTTTGCTTAGTTTCCAGTCCAGCACCCAGTTTCCATGGGCATGACTTTGAATTCAATTTACAAAGCTTTTATATTATAGGTTTCCCACCTGCAAAAGGAGCCTATGGTGGCACAGTGGGTTAAACCGCTGAGCTGCTGAACTGTTATCCCCAGCTTCTGCCAACCTAACAGTTTGAAAACATGCAAATGTGAGTAGATTAATAGGTACCGCTTCTGCGGGAAGGCAACGGCGTTCCATGCAGTTATGGTGGCGACATGACCATGGAAGTATCTACGGACAACGCTGGTTCTTTGGCTTAGAAATGGAGATGAGCATCACCTTGCAGAGTTGGACATGACTAGACTTAATGTCAAGGGGAAACCTTTACCTTTACCGTGTCCTTGATACATTATATTGCTCTCTCACCGAGTGTTTTAAATTTTAATCTTTCACAATTGGCCCTGCCCACTGGGATCAATTTTCTGTGTTTTAATATTCTGATTTTTGTTCTGTTTATCTATATTAGTTATTATTATTATTATTATTATTATTATTATTATTGACACAAAACCACAGTATGTCACAGCAAATTAGATCTATATGCTGGATTTTGTATCACACAATCACAAGTTGAACACTTCCCGAGCGTCTAGGACTGTGTGATGTATTTTCGAATGATGCACGCAGATCCAAGTCAGGTGGCCTTTTGCAGTTGACAGATTGTGATTTTGTCGATGTTCATTGTTTCCAAATGCCGTCTGAGATCTTTTGGCATGGCACCCAGTGTGCCAATGACCACTGGGACCACCTGGACTGGTTTCTGCCAGAGCCTTTGCAGTTCGATTTTGAGGTTTTGATAGTAACTGAGTTTTTCCTGTTGTTTTTCCTCATTGCAACATCAATAATCCAGACTTTTTTCTTTTCCACAATCGTGATGTTTGGTGTGTTGTGTTCCAAAACTTTGTCAGTTTGGATTCCAAGATCCCACAGTATTTTTGCTTGTTCATTTTCCACTATCTTTGCGGGTTTATGATCCCACCAATTCTTTACTGCTGGCAGGTGGTACTTGTGACATAAGTTCCAGTGAATCATCTGGGCCACAGAGTTGTGTCTTTCTTTGTAGTCCGTCTGTGCGATTTTCTTGCAACAGCTGAGGAGATGGTCCATGGTTTCATCAGCTTCCTTGCACAGTCTGCATTTTGGGTCATCCGCTGATTTTTCAATCCTGGCTTTAATGGCATTGGTTCTGATGACTTGCTCCTGGGCTGCAAGAATCAGGCCTTCTTCTGCCTCCTTCTTCAGGATACCATTCATGAGCCATCACCAGGTCTTTTCCTCGTCAACTTTTCCTTCAATCTTCTCAAGGAACTGTCCATGCAAGGCTTTGTTGTGCCAGCTGTCAGCTCTGGTTTGGAGTGCAGTTTTCTTGTACTGACCCTTTGTCTGCTGTGCTTTGAGAAGTTTCAGATTATTGTCTTCAATTAAAGCAGGTTCTTGGCTTTCCTTGACATATTCTGCCAGGGCGTGTTTTTCTTCTTCAACTGCTTGTTTGACTTGTAAAAGTCCTCTGCCACCAGACTTTCTAGGCAGATAGAGCTGGTCAACATCACTGCAAGGATGTAATGAATTATGAATGGTCATGAGTTTTCTAGTTTTTCTGTCCAAATTGTCCAGTTCTGCCTGCGTTCAGTTTATGATGCCAGCAGTATATCTTATGTCAGGTATGGCCCAGGTGTTTATGGCCTTGATGGTGTTGCCTCCATTGAGCTTGCTTTTGAGAATTTTTCTGACCCTTTGAATGTATTCTTTGTTGACCACAGTTTTCACATGTTCATGTTTGATGTTGTCCAGCTGTAGTATGCCCAGATATTTATAGGCCTCTGGCTGGTGACACTTGATTGCTTGGCCATTGGGCATATTTATGCCCTCACTTTCAATGATTTTTCCCTTCTTCAGTGCCACTGTCAAACATTTGTCCAAACTCCATGTTGATATCTGTGCCGTCGTGCCGTGGGGTCTATAGATCTTAGTGAAAGAAACATGGATGTGACATCTCTCCCCAGGGGATTCTTCTTGCCCTCCTTTAGGAAACTGGAACTCCCAAGGACCAAGACCCAACAGATAACTCAAAATGGTCTTTATTGTTCACAATGAGTTATCTTTCTTAGGCATAAACTTGATGTTTCAACAGGGATAAAGAAAATATACGTTACAGTCTCTGAAGTCTTGGGTCCAAGGAGTTTTCAAGCTGAGAAGCTTTCCAAGTTCCCTCTTTCTCAATGGCTGTGACTGCCTGAGCAATCCACAACCCCAGTCCAAATGGCCCATATTTGAAGGCACAAAGTCTTCCTCTGGTGCCAAAGGACTGGTTTGAAGGCACTTGAGACTCCTCAACGTCATCCAGGAAGATCTGGGCATGAAGTGTGAGTCTCAAGGGTAAAAACCTGAGAATTGGTGATGAGAGATAGCCTAAAACAAGGGCTTTAGCGCCAAGTCTTTCTCACGTCCGTCTATAAAGCGGTCTGATGGTAGAATGAAGAAGGAAACACTACCCTCCTCTTCTAGGAAGAGGTGGGGCCAAACAATTGAGCTGAGGGAGCAATTCAACTAGTGCAAACAACATTGATTGACAGCTATAAATAACCAATCAATCCAACTATACATTTACAGAGTAAACAGGCATGTTACACAGTTCAAACCTTTGCAAATTAAAGTTTCACATATAGGTGGCACCACTCGCGCCGTCACAATATCTGTACTAAAGATTCGGACAAATCTGCAAATCTGTCCTTTTTAAAAATTGAAATCACCTCTGTTTTTAAAAAAGTGACCTAAGTTTTGAATTCTTTACTTTGGAATATGGGGGAAGAGTTACCAATCTGGAAATGTTCTCATCAAAACCAAGAAAACTTGTTTCAGAGAGTTTTCTCAACAATTAAGGAGGGATGACCTTAAGCAAAACATCCCGCCTTCTGAAGTGGGGAATACTGCCTCACTTCATCTACTATGCTTTTTGCTTGGCTCTGGACCAGGAGAGCACTCTGCTCGCTAAATGGTTTTGCAGGAATTATTAATGAGGCAACTTAGTGACTAATGACTTGAATGGGAGTCTCCGCTCTCTATGGAATTGAAAAGCCCTGTTCTGCTGAGCCATTTGCCTGAACCTTTCAATGCCCAAAGGAGTCACAACACAGGCTAGAGCTTTTAGTCGTGCCAGTTTATATCAGGATTCTCCTAGGATGCATTATATTTTTCTGTCTCGATCCTATATTTATGACTATAGAATGCCCTCTACTTTCCCATAGGATTGACTATGAAAGTAGAAAAAAATTAATTAAAATGCAACTCTAAAATGGACTTTTACGAAAAATTGAGCATAGAATTCTGCTGGAGGACTTAATCAAATGTGCAGACATTAAACCCATAAATGCAAAGGGCTGACTGTGAATTCATGGCTACAGCTGGGTAGTTACTATATATATTCGAGTATAAGCCAACCCAAATATAAGCTGAGGCATCAAATTTTACCATAAAAAACCCTGGGAAAACGTATTGACTCGAGTATAAGCCAAGGGTGGCTACTGTTAAATTTCAAAATAAAAATAGATATCAATAAAATTACATTAATTGAGGCAACATTAGTAGGTGAACTGTTTTTGAATATTTACATAACACTGTAAATTAAGGTAAGACTGTCCAACTCTGATTAAATCATTATTCTAACCTTCTTCAATGTAAATGCACTTATGTATCCTTCCAATAATAATAGAGAGTAAAATAATAAATGTAACAACAACAACAATAATAGAGTAAAATAATGGAAATGTAATAACAGTAATAATAGAGCAAAACAATATATGTAATATAATAATAATAATAAAGTACAATTATGGAAATGTAATAATAATAAGAGTAAACTAATAAATGTAATAAAGTAATAATAATAGAATAAAATAATGGAAATGTAATAGTAATAATGAGTAAAATAATAAATGTAATAAATAAAAATACTGTAGAATAATAAACGTAATAAAAACAATAGAATAAAATAATAAATGTAAGAATAAGAATAGAGTAAAATAATGTAAAGGTAATAATAATAATAATAGAGTAAAATAATAAATGTAATAATAATAACAAAGTACAATAATGGAAATGTTAATAATAATAATAATAATAATAATAATAATAATAATAAACTAATATATGTAATAAAATAATAAAATAAAATAATGGAAATGTAATAGTAATAATAGAGTAAAATAATAAATGTAATAACAATAATAGAGTAAAATAATATATGTAATAAATAAAAATACTGTAAAATAATAAACGTAATAAAACAATAGAATAAAATAATAAATGCAATAAGAATAAGCATAGAGTAAATAATGTAAATGTAATATTAATATTAATAACAGAGTAAAATAATGTAAATGTAATAATAATAATAAAAAGAGTAAACTAATACATGAAATAAAATAATAATAACAGAATAAAATAATGGAAATGTAATAGTAATAATAGAGTAAAATAATAAATGTAATAACAATAAAGAAAAACAATAAATTTCATAAAAATAATAGAGTAAAATAATGTAAATATAATAACAATAATAGAGTAAAATAATAAATGTAATAAATAAAAATACTGTAAAATAATAAATGTAATAAAAACAATAGAATAAGATAATAAATGTAATAAGAATAAGAATAAGAATAAAATAATGTAAATGTAATAATAACAGTAATAGAGTAAAATAATAAATGTAATAATAATATTAATAATAGAGTAAAATAACAAATAACTTTGACTCGAGTATAAGCCGAGGGGGGCTTTTTTAGCCTAAAATAAGGGCTGAAAAACTTGGGTTATAGTGGAGTAATTTTAAACTACCTGTTAATTCTACCTGTTTGAGTGTGCATACATAAATTATGTTTTAATTAGGGCTGCTTGGACAAAAAGCTGTATTCCTTCCCTTGTAAGACACCCTTCAATTTCAGGACCACCACCATGAACAAAAATACACCTGCGATTCCAAGACATACCCCATTTTTAGAGATTATTATGTTGGAAAAAAGTGTGTCTTAGAATTGAAGAAATATAGTAGTATTAATTTCTATATTCATATGTGTGTGTCGTATATAAGACAGAGAGAGAGCTATTTTAGCACAAGTCTCTGGTACATGTGGGCCTCCCTTAAAGGGCTCCATGAATGATTCCCATCCCTTGTACAATAGTAATAATCCATGCTTTAGATAGCGCATGATGCATCCCTTCACAAAACGAAATCACAAATATTTATATTTCAACAGATAGCCATCGAAACCCGGTGTAATTGCATGCATTTCCTTGTTGTCGTTTGGAACAAACCATCCATAGAGTACTATATGAGGCGTGGGGCTTCTGACCTTTCCACTGAAGAAGGCTGGCATCTTTTCCGATTTGACAAAGAAAACCTTATCAGAATGGCTTCCGGAGAATAAGGAGGACGGCTGCCGTTGTACTCCTCCCAATTGCGGAGTGCTGCAAAGACCATCCGGTTCGCAAAACTTCCCTCGCAATAAAGCTTCCTGCTACACCGTGTCTGTGAAGCAGGATTAGCATGAACAACAACAGAAATTAAAAGCGTTTTGACTTATTTTTTTGATATGTCAGTGCTGTGATTATTTGTCCTTGCTGGACTTTTGCTTTTCATTCACAACAATCAGGTAGAAGACCTGGTAAGTGGGGGTGCTATTAAGCAGTGGCAGAAAACACTGGCCACGGAAGTCGAGGCTTCATCTATATAAATAAAAATGTAATGTTCATTTGTGGGATTAAATAACTCAAAAACCACTGGATGAATTGACACCAAATTTGGACACAAGACACCTAAGAACCCAATGTATGTCCTTCACTAAAAAAAAAAAAATGATTTTGTCATTTGGGAGTTGTAGTTTCTGGGGTTTATAGTTCATCCTACAATCAAAGAGCATTCTCAACCCCACCAACGATGGAATTCAACCAAACTTGGCACACAGAACTCCCATGACCAACAGAAAATAATGGAAGGGTTTGGTGGGCAGTGTCCTTTGGTTTTGGAGTTGTAGTTCACCTACATCCAGACAGCACTGTGGACTCAAACAATGATGGGTCTGGACCAAACCTGGCACAAATATTCCATATGCCCAAATATGCACATAGATGGAATTTGTGGAAAATAGATCTTGACATTTGGGAGTTGTAGATACTGGGATTTATAGTTCACCTACAATCAAAGAGCATTCTGAACCTCACAGCCTACAGCATTGGGGCAAACTTCCCACACAGAACCCCCATGACCAACAGAAAATACTTAAGGCCATCCAGTCCAACTCTCTTCACCAGGGCAAGAAAATCTAATCAAAGCCCTCCTGACAAAGAGCCATTCAGCCATAGATATAGATATATATGATTCACACACACACACACACAGATATAGTATCATAGATTTGAAAGGGACCCCTAAAGAAGGACAATGATATGTTGCATGTTCCAGAGTAGGCAAACCAGACAATCTCCACATCAACACTGACAAAGAAACAACAAGAAATACTGTTTACCTACAAGCATAAAGAAATTACATAGATTAGAAACCATTATTTAATTTTCCAGATCACCAGTCTGGGCCACAGCAACGCATGGCAGGGGACGGCTAGTTTCCAATACAAGGAAATAGTCAATGGACCTGTGTGCTGGGACCAGCTCCAGCATGTGTATGCAAAGGATGTTATGCCATGGAGAAAAATAGACTTTGACCCCTCTTGCCAATGCAATGCAGTGATGCTTGCGTCACATAGCTTTCATTCGGCGATGCCTGAGCAAGAAAACCACACCCAGTGATCTGAGCAATATGGCGGGTTTTCACAACAAAAATGAACTCAAAGCATTCATTTCGTGTACAGGCTTGCCTATTGTAGTTCAGCCAGCTGCTGAGGGGTTTGGGGATGCAGGGCCTGATGGTTCTGTGGTGCCCAAACAGAGGGGTGTTGGAGCAAGATGGTTCTCCGGTTGGGAGAAAGGAAAGGGTTTTGGAGCAAAATGTTTGTTAGGGATTCCTCATCTTTGGAGGAGGAAGGGGAACAGGGAAGTGCTCAGGAATTGAAGGGAGAAGAAGAATTAGACGGTGAGGGTTTGAAAGTGCCCACATTTCTAGAGAGACGAAGAGACAGAGCACAGATGGCGTTCAGCCAGAATAGCTGCTAAAAACTGAGCAAATTGGGAGACACCCTAGCACCTCCTGCGTGGGAAATTCAGGGCTATAAATCAGAGGCAGGAGCAGTCAGCTTTTGCTGGTAACAACCCTGATACAGATGTTTTCACTCCAATGGAATCTTTGTGTCTGCTGCTAAGGACTTAGTTCATTGCCTGTTGTCTGATGGAAGACTGGTGTTTCTTTTGGGACTTTGTAAGAGACTTTGTGTCTGGATTAAGACTTCCTTGTTTTCTTTTGCATTTTTCAATTGCATTTACTTATCCTTTGTGTTTTCTGAAGTAAAGCATCTTTCTTTTACTTTCATCATTGTCTAAATGCCGTTTTTGAAGGGCAATTAGGACAATGTTGTTTCTGAGTGTGGGAATGAAACTGCTTTGGAAGCTGACAGGCAGGGAAGGGAGGATAACGAGCGCATCGGAAGAAGCAGCTGCCTTAGACAGAGATACCAGGCTGCTCCTGCGATGGAAGAAATTCAAGTGCAAGCAAAGCCATGGGAAGGAGAGGCAGAAGGAGGCCTCTCAAGGTCAACAGAATGCTGTCATGTATTATAGCCCTTAAATTAGGGGAAAAGCTGTTAGGATTTTTAGATCTTGAAAAAGAAAGAAAGAAAGAAAAGTAGCATCAATGCAACAAAGAAAATAAAAATAAATAAAACTTCACAAAAGTCACAAAATGAAACAGTTCTAGGGAAGGGCACCACAATTCAAGAGAGATATTGACATGCTGGAATGTGTCCAGAGGAGGGCGACTAAAATGATCAAGGGTCTGGAGGACAAGCCCTATGAGGAGCGGCTTAAGGAGCTGGGCATGTTTAGCCTGAAGAAGAGAAGGCTGAGAGGAGATATGATAGCCATGTATAAATATGTGAGAGGAAGCCACAGGGAGGAGGGAGCAAGCTTGTTTTCTGCTTCCCTGGAGACTAGGACACAATGGAACAATGGCTTCAAACTACAAGAGAGGAGATTCCATCTGAACATGAGGAAGATCTTCCTGACTGTGAGAACCGTTCAGCAGTGGAACTCTTTGCCCTGGAGTGTGGTGGAGGCTCCTTCTTTGGAAGCTTTTAAACAGAGGCTGGATGGCCATCTGTCAGGGGTGATTTGAATGCAATATTCCTGGTTCTTGGCAGGGGGTTGGACTGGATGGCCATGAGGTCTCTTCCAACTCTTCGATTCTATGAGTCCCATAGACACTATTCATACCTTGGGCAATGTGGAATGAGTGTCTGCACTATTATCCAATTCCTCCTGCACACATACTTGGAGGGAGAGCCTTGGTAGAACACAATGGAACTTACTGTTAGGTAAGTATGCATGAGATTATGTTGCTTGTCTCCAGGTTTGGTGTGTGGATGATGGTGAAGGTGCATAAATAACTAGCAGTTAGACATGAGTGTAACATTCAGGGCCTTTGCTTTTTAAGATCCTACGTAGACTTGATAGAGTGAGAAACTCCTGTCTTGTTCCTAGTTAGGCTCTAAACTCGAGGCCCAAGATTCCTAGTCAAGTTTTGCTTCCTGCGTTAAGGATTTTCCCATGGATTCAAGCTCTTGTTTTGTTCCTTGTTTTCTAGATTAATGTTCAAGTTTTAACTCTTGTTTTTGGGATTTATCTTTCCCCTATGGAACTTGCTTTCTATATAAACACTTGCATTTTTACTCTATTATTTGCTTAAGGTGCTTCTGGCCCTTTCTTATATGTGTTTTATCAACCGGGAGCCCCCGGTGGCGCAGTGGGTTAAACCCCTGTGCTGGCAGGACTGAAGCCCGACAGGTCGCAGGTTTGAATCCAGGGAGAGGCGGATGAGCTCCCTCTATCAGCTCCAGCTCCTCATGTGGGGACATGAGAGAAGCCTCCCACAAGGATGATAAAACATCAATTCATCCGGGCGTCCCCTGTGCAACGTCCTTGCAGATGGCCAATTCTCTCACACCAGAAGCGAATTGCAGTTTCTCAAGTCGCTCCTGACAGGACAATAAATAAATAAATAAATAAATAAATAAACAAACTGTTTAATACCACGACTGGTTTCCTGGTGAGTGCTTTGAGCATGGTGAACTCCTTACTAACAGCATGCAGTGCGGAAGAGCCAGGAAAGGGAAGTGGAGGTTGCATCAGGTGGAGGAAGAACCCAGGCAGACAGCTGGGTCTTCCTTGGTATGTCAGCAAGCTGGCAGAGTAGTTTTTGCTTTTTCACTGGCGAGAATGCAAATTTGGAGCCACTTCCTTCCATTTCAAGAGCTGAGAACCATGTGATTCTTTGTGTGAAGGCTGTTCCAAAGGCTTCTCCACCTGCCCTACACCTTTGACTTGGATCCATGTGATTTCATTATTCCCCAAACTCAAAACCCACCTCAAAAGATAGCATTTTGGGACAGATGGGCATGTCCAGCCAGTTGCAACAAAGACTTTGAACACTTTATCAGTTGTAGGCTTCCTCCACTGCTATGAAAAGGGGAAGCAATGCTGGGATCGCTGCATTCATGCACAAGGAGCCTATTTTCAAAAGGATGAACCTCTTCAACCTTTTGGGACTTTAGCTCCCAGAATTCCTGACCACTGAGCAAGGGCTTCTGGGAGTTGGACACCCAAACACCTGGAGGGCTGCAGGTCTGCAATAAACTGTAATTGCACTGTGCTGTTGGAGACTTTCATGGCCAGAATCACTGGGTTGCTGAGTTTTCGGAGCTGTGTGGCCATGTTCCAGAAGCATTCCATCTGAACATAAGGAAGAACTTCCTGACTGTGAGAGCCATTCAGCAGTGGAACTCTCTGCCCTGGAGTGTGGTGGAGGCTCCTTCTTTGGAAGCTTTTAAAAGGAGGCTGGATGGCCATCTGTCAGGGGTGCTTTGAATGTAATATTCCTGCTTCTTGGCAGGGGGTTGGACTGGATGGCCCATGAGGTCTCTTACAACTCTTTGATTCTATGATTCTCTCCTGACGTTATGCCCACATCTATGGCAGGTAGCCTCAGAGGTTGTGAGGTCTGTTGGAAACTAGATAAGTGGGGTTTATATATATATGTGGAATAATGTCCAGGGTGGGAGAAAGGCAAGTGTGAATGTTGTAATTGGCCACTTTGATTAGCATTGAATGGCTTTGCAGCTTCAAAGCCTGGCTGGTTGCGGCCTGGGGATCCTTTGTTTGGAGGTGTTAGCTGGCCCTGATTGATTCTTGTCTGAAATATCTCTGTTTTTTTAGTGTTGCTCTTTATTTACTGTCCTGATTTTAGAGATTTTTTAATACATTGTTAGTGAGATTTTGTTCATTTTTATGGTTTCCTCCTTTCTCTTGAAATTGTCCACATGCTTGTAAAAAAAAAAATCATTCTCATTACTTTTGGGACAGACCACAAACATGAAAATATTCCAAAATCTGAAACACCTCTGATCCCAAGCATAACAAATACTTAACTTATTTTATGATTACCTCCATCCTCTTTTTCCTTTTTACCAAAATATTGGGGAATTTAAGTTAAGCTCATAGTTCAGTACAAAGATAAAGAATGTTTTAATATTGTTTAATTACTATTATGCAGAAGCAAGGTAAAAATCAAGATCTTAATCCCATTGTTCATCGGAATGAAGCAGACCCATTGAATCAATGAGATGTACTCATCAGTCAAGAAACAGGCCACGTCTACTCTAGCTGGGCCTACCAATCCAAACCTTATTTTACATTTAATTTGCAATTAATTACTAAGCAGGCATGACAGTATCACCTGACACCTGACTACGGAAGCCAATGATGCTGAAAGAACCCCCTCCCCTAAACCAGAAAACAATTTTGACAGTAGAAAATCGTAAAAAAAAAAAAGATGGATGACAAAACAAAGAGAATAAATTGGTTGTAAAAAGTGGAGTTAAGGAAAGGCCTGATCAAACAACAAAGTACAATGCCTAATTCTGTAACACTCCCATTTTAATGTCCATCATTAAGTATTGCCTGAAGACTGAAATTTGGTGTGTTAGCTTCTGGTGCTGTACAAATCTGCATCTTCTGGACTGGACTGGCCGTGGTCCATGAGCCTGGGATCTGGTTTAAACTTTGAGGCTTTCAGCACATCTGCAAAACACACGGTTGATAGTAATAAATCCAACGCCCGAATTAGCAACAAGCATTCTCAAATGGGTCTCAAAATCCCAAGTGTTTGCTACAGTTCCACCTCTGCTCCCATTTCCCTTATTAATAACAGTAGTTCTTAATAAAATAAAATCTGAGCAATGGTGCTAATCTATCTGTGATACCTGTCGAGTTTCATCCCTGGACTGCACAAGTCTCTTGTGCCATCAAGTTTCCAGACCTCAGTGAGTAGCTAGACTAGAGATAGGATTAGGCTGAGGGATTCCTCCCCCCCCCCCATACATGTTTTCCCTATACATTCCTATACATGTTTTCCCAGAAAGGGCTTTGTGTTTACTTTTCCTCCTTGCCACTGTCTCTCCTCCCTCTTTGATGATGTAGCAATGGAATTCTGTGAGGGAACTTCCTCTTTAAAGTTTTATTTCCTTTGGGTTCACTATGCGGTCTCTCCGCCATTTTCCAGTCTCTTTTGTCATTTTTTCCTTCCAGTAAGGACACATTTTGCCTCTTTCTAGACAAAACGTAGCTGCTTGGATCTTTTTATCTTTTACCTCCTTTAGAAGATGAGATTTAATGAGCTGGTTATCTCCAAGATCTTTTCTATCAAGAAAGTATATGGGTTGTTGGGGTGATTACACCATAAATATAGAAGAGTACCAGAAGTAGACTTCATAACCAGTAGAAACTTACATGTGATGAGCTAGGATAACCTTCTATATCTTAGGATGGATCAGGATTGCAGAATCAAAATTATTTATTGAAGTAAAAAAATACATTCTTGTATTGTCCAAGGCTTTCACGGAATCACTGGGTTGTTGTAGGTTTTTACGGGCTATATGGCCATGTTCTAGAGGCATTCTCTCCTGACATTTCGCCTGCATCTAAGTCAAGCATCCTCAGAGGTTGTGAGGTCTGTTGGAACTAGGAAAACGGGTTTATATATCCGAGAAATGACCAGGGTGGGACAAAGAACTCTTGTCTGCTGGAGCTAGGTGTGAATGTTTCAACTGACCACCTTGATTAGCATTTGATGGCCTGGCAGTGCCTGGGGCAATCTTTTGTTGAGAGGTGATTAGATGTCCCTGTTTGTTTCACCTCTGTTGTTTTGCTGTTGTAATTTTAGAGTTTTTTTAATGCAGGTAGCTAGATTTTGTTCATTTTCATGGTTTTCTCCTTTCTGTTGAAAATGGACAAAAATGAACAAAACCATAAAAATATTTATTTATTATTTATTATTAAATAAACAAAATCTGGCTACCAGTATTAAAAAACTCTAAAATTATAACAGCAAAACAACAGAGAGGAAACAATCTGGGACATTTAATCACCTCTCAACAAAAGATTGCCCAGGCACCAACAAGCCACACCAAACAACTGCCAGGCCATCAAATGCTAATCAAGGTGGTCAGTTGAAACATTCAAACCTAGCTCCAACAGACAAGAGTTCTTTGTCCTGCCCTGGTCTTTCCACAGATATATAAACCCATTTTCCTAGTTCCAACAGACCTCACTACCTCTGAGGATGCTTGCCATAGATGCAGGCAAAACGTCAGGAGAGAATGCCTCTAGAACATGGCCATATAGCTCGAAAAAACCTACAACAACCCAGTGATTCCGGTCATGAAAGCCTTCGACAATACAAGAATGTATTTGTTTTACTTCAATAAATAACTTTGATTCTGCAATCCTGATCCATCCTAAGTTATAGATGGCTATCCTAGCTCACCACATGTTAGTTTCTACTGGTTATGAAGTCTACTTCTGGTACTCTGCTATATTTATGGTGTAATCACCCCAATGGAGGGTTGTTTTAAAGCTCAGATTCCCCAACAATACCTGATTTGACAGTGGAACCCTTCCCTTCTGCCAAAGACATGGCTTCTTCCCGGTGAAGAGCCTTCTCTGCATCAGACTGCATTGCCAATGCTTTTCCCTCTGACTCCCGGATGATCTTGGCAGCACTTGAGATGCTCGGCCGTGTCTCTGAAAGCGGCCTTGCAACTTCCTATAATTAAGCATAAAACCATTGTAAAAAGAATACTAAGAATTACACACTGTATTAAAGACTGACGAAAGAGTTAATTCCTGGCATTTTGTTACAAGAACTGTGGAGGAATTGATGGGAAAGTCTTAAATTTGAGATTCTAGGGCAGTGTTTCTCAGTCTGGGGGTCGGGACCCCTGGGGGGTCGCGAGGAAAGGTGTCACAGGGGTTGCCAAAGACCATAAGAAAACACAGTAGTTTCTGTTGGTCATGGGGGTTCTGTGTGCAAAGTTTGGCTCAATTCTCTCATTGGTGGAGTTCAAAATGCTCTTTGATTGTAGGTGAACTATAAATCCCAGCAAATACAACTCCCAAATATCAAAATATATTTTCCCCAAACTCCACCAGTGTTCACATTTGGGCAAATTGAGTATTTGTGCCAAGTTTGGTCCAGATCCATCATTGTTTGACTCCACCCCCAGCCTTGCATTCCTCAAGCCCCACACATTGCATGATGTGTTCTGCATGTAGGTGAACTACAACTCCAAAACTCATAATCAATGCCCACCAAACCCTTCCATTATTTTCCCTTGGTCATGAGAGTTCTGTGTGCCAAGTTTGGTTCAATTCCATCATTGGTGGAGTTCAGAATGCTCTTTGATTGTAGAGTAAACTATAAATCCCAGCAACTACAACTCCCAAATATCAAGGTCTATTTTCCCCAAACTCCACCAGTGTTCACATTTGGGCAAATCGAGTATTTGTGCCAAGTTTGGTCCAGGTCCATCATTGTTTGAGTCCACCGTGCTCTCTGGATGTAGGTGAACTACAACTCCCAAACTCGTAATCAATGCCCCCCAAACCCTTCCATTTTCCCTTGGTCATGAGAGTTCTGTGTGCCAAGTTTGGTTCAATTCCATCATTGGTGGAGTTCAGAATGCTCCTTGATTGTAGAGTGAACTATAAATCCCAGCAACTATAACTCCCAAATGTCAAGGTCTATTTTCCATAAACTCCACCAGTGTTCACATTTGGACATATTGAGGATTCGCGCCAACTTTGGTCCAGATCCATCATTGTTTGAGTCCACCATGCTCTCTGGATGTAGGTGAACTATAACTCCAAAACTCAAGGTCAATGCCCACCAAACCCTTCAAGTATTTTCTGTTGGTCGTGGGAGTTCTGTGTGCCAAGTTTGGTTCAATTCCATCACTGGTGGAGTTCAGAATGCTCTTTTATTGTAGGGTGAACCATAAATCCCAGCAACTACAACTTCCAAATGACAAAAATCAATCCTGCCCCCCAACCTCACCAGTATTCAAATTTGGGCATATGGGGTATATGTGCCAAATTT
The DNA here is from genome assembly GCF_025583915.1 of Anolis sagrei ordinatus. Lineage (NCBI taxonomy): Eukaryota > Metazoa > Chordata > Lepidosauria > Squamata > Anolidae > Anolis > Anolis sagrei. The sequence goes on from NW_026844478.1 coordinate 14,496,645, forward strand.
GGTCCGGTGAATGAAAATACATCCTACATATCAGAGATTTACATGACGATTCCTAACAGTAGTTACAGTTATGAAGTAGCAACGAACATAATGTTATGGTTGGAGGTCACCACAACATGAGGAACTGTATTAAGGAGTCATGGCATTAGGAAGGTTGAGAAAACTGCTCTAGGGAGCAAATGTCAGAGAAGCAATACTGGTCTAGATGACACAATAGGATTCAGGATCTTCCTACATCTTTAAATGTGTATGAATGTAATCTATCAGCTCATTTAGATTTTTTAAAACCGAGTTCTAAATTTAGTTAAGAAACTTTGTGGCTGGGGCCTTCTTTTTGCTTATATTCCTGGAGAAAATGCCACATGCGTTGACAGCATGTTACTCTATTGATGTAACATTACAAACAAATGGAAGTTTGGAAATTTCATTCCACAAACCAATCTAATATAGCCTACATTGCTAACAATAAAATTGTTTTATTGTTCAGCCATACCTGGATTTTAAAAAAATCATGAATTGTGGTGCCATGACTTTTGTAATCCTTTCTGCCTGAGTGCTTTAAATACAATGTGAATGAGAGAACGTGCACCTCTGTGTTACTAAAACAAGCTTTCGATATAGAAGAGAACCCACCTGAGTAACTTTTTCCTGGGCAAGTCCTCCTTCTGCAGGAGATTTTTTCGTCCATAGGGATCCTATTGCTTCATACGTTTTATGGCTTGCAGCGTAAACCTTCCCGCCTGTCACCTAGGTTAATTTTAGAAACGTTATTGGTATTGAACACAAGTTTTAAAAATATTTTTAAACATAAGTTTTAAAAATATTCGGACGTAGGCAAAATTAATTGACTTCTCCAATAAAACTGCTTGATGCAACCAACAACGGAAGAAAAAAAATTGCAATTTCTCCCCCACAAACAATCTGCTCCATCCCTATCTCATCCTGATTTTAGTATTTTTAGTATCTTAGTTTTTATCTTGCACATGCGGCCTGCTCATTGTTATGTTATGTTATTTTATTTTACTGTGTATGATTTTGCTTTAACATCTTTGTACTCATATGTTGTATGTATTTTACTGTGTTGTTATTGTGTTTTGGTTTTATTTTATTGTAATATGCCGTTGGGTTTGGCCTCATGTAAGCCGCCCCGAGTCCCCATTGGGGAGATGGTAGCGGGGTATTAAATAAAGATTATTATTATTATTATTATTATTATTATTATTATTATTACAGATGACAACCTATTAGAGGTTTTCAACTAAAATGCTAACCTTTTATGAAGAGCAAGTTTCTAAAACAACAACAGCAACAAAACCCCCTGGAAAGCATGACAAAAATTCACTACTCCTAGCGAGCTTACCTTTGCAAAAATTACTGACTGGGCTGGATAGCAGAGTGATATCCCCAATGCGCAAAGTCCTGCAGGATAAGCAATTTTCTTTAATCGAGAACCTGCAGCAAACCAAAAGGAAAACACTGAAGCAAGAGGTGGGAAAAGTGAAGACAGTGGGCTGTATGTAACCCCAAAGGTTTTTCTGTGCCCCCCCCCCCCCCTAAATTCTTTTGGCCCCTAAAGTACAAAACTGGGCTGATAGAAGCCTCCAGGGGATGTGACGGGTCATTTTGGGCCACATCCTTCCTGTTTCAAACCAAATAGGATGCTACAAGTTGAGTCTCCCTTATCCAAAATGCTTGGGACTAGAAGTGCTCTGGACTTTTTGAATATTTGTATATGCAAATACAAGTATTTCAAAAGCACAAAGTACCCCCAACTAATGGTCACCCAGCCTCTGCTTAAAAACCTCCAAAGGAGCTTTCACCAGACTCTGATGAAGGGAGTTCCCCTGTTGAACAACAATTCTTTCGGTCGGAAAGTTCTTTCTAATGTTCAGGTGGAACCACGCTAAAACAGTAGATGTGGCTCTTAATGAAACATGCCGCATCATCACAAGGTGTCTGTGCCCTACACCACTGGAGAAATTACACTGTTTAGCTGGTATTGCACCACCTGACATCTGCCGGGAAGTAGCAGCCAAAAGTGAAAGGACCAAGGCCGTGACATCTCCAGCTCATCCCCTGTTTGGATATCAGCCAGCACGTCAACAACTTAAATCAAGAAAAAGTTTTCTAAGATCTACAAAGACACTCGCTGGAACACCCCAGCAAGCGAGAGTCCAAAAGTGGCAGGCTCAAACCCAGAACCTCAATCCATGGCTGATACCAAATGAGAGACTCCCCCCTGGGCACACAGAAAACTGGGCGACTTGGAAGGCGCTGAACAGACTGTGCTCTGGCACCACGAGATGCCTAGCCAACCTCAAGAAATGGGGCCACAAAGTGGAATCCTCGACATGCGAGTGCGGAGAGGAGCAAACCACAGACCACCTGCTGCAATGCAACCTGAGCCCTGCCACATGCACAATGGAGGAGCTCCTTGCGGCAACACCAGAAGCACTCCAAGTGGCCAGCTACTGGTCAAAGGACATTTAATCAACTACCAAGCTTGCAAACTTTGTGTTTTGTTTGTCTCTTTAAAAATGCAATGCAAATGTCTGGTCTGCCTCTGACACGACAAATAAGGTGGAATTTCCTTTCCTATCATGGGAACCGATTGGTGTATTATTTATTTATTTATTTACTAGATTTCTATACCGCCCGTCTCAGACCGACTCGGAGTGGTTAACAATTGGCAACAATTTGATGCCAAACAATCAAGCCTACTTCCTTTATTACCGGAAAGCAAAGCTGTCACTGTCTCTGCTTCTTTCAGATTTTGAACCATTTCAGATGAGGGATGTTCAGCCATACCTGGAGAACGAGCAACTCCTTACCTTTCCTTGCTAGGACGACCCCAGTCAGTCCTGAAATTGTAATCACCCCAACTTTGGGAAGAAACTCTGGAGGTGGATTCTTCAGATAAACATAAGTATCTTAAAAGTAAGCAGAATTATTTTCAAAGAAGTTATAATAGCACAGAAAGCAGATGCGTTATCAAAGAATATTTTGGCATTTGCCTGTGGTTATGGTAACATGTTTTGAGAGGAAAATACTCACCCACCTTTTCCAAACTGTATAGAAGATATTATTCCATTTTTGACCCAAAGATAAGCATCCTGTGCAAATGGAATAGAAGACAAAACGTCTGTATAGGAAGGCAGCAAGAAGTCCCGATCTTTTATTTACAAAAGCTCAATTAACTTGACAAAAAGAAGAGAACTTAAGAATTTCTGGCATTGTCTTTACAACTTCTTTTCAACTGTCGTAACCACTGCATTTTAGGAAAGGGAGGAGAGACGAATGTCATGCTGCTGCCTTTCTGAATTTGCATCCAAAATGTAATATGCATAAAGAGACAAAATAGATGCTATTGTTTAACAAACCGCTCAACTATAGCAGGGCTGCTTAAACTTTTTCCACTCATGACCCCTTTACATGACCCTAGGTATATATGTATACAAAATAGGCTTAATAACTTGAACTGATAATAAATCAGCATTTGCTAGGCTGGCTAAATAGGTGGATTTTCCAGCTGAAGCATCTTCTCCACAATCCACTGTAAACATTGCACTTTGTTGCTCACAGATTTGTGTGAATGGGTGGCATTCAGAAACGTTTAACTTTGCCAAATATTTTGTGACCTCAACACTGAGCCAAGAGGACCCCATCTGGGGTCGGGAACCACAGTTTACGAAGCAAAGCCCTATAGGAAGCCACCACATTTTGAGTGTTTTCGAACACTTTACCTTGTTAGATTAGACTATAGGTCAGGGGTCCTCAAACTAAGGCCCGAGGGCCGGGTACGGCCCTCAGAGGTCATTTAGCCGGCCCTCGCTCAGGGTCAACCTAAGTCTGAAATGACTTGAAAGCACACAACAATAACAAAAATCCTATCTCATCAGCCAAAAGCAGGCAGACATTTCCCATTGAAATACTAATAAGTTTATATTTGTTAAAATTGTTCTTCATTTTAATTATTGTATTGTTTTGAGTGATTTTTGCAGTACAAATAAGGTACGTGCAATGTGCATAGGAATTAATTCATTTTTTTTTCAAATTATAATCCGGCCCTCCAACAGTTTGAAGGACTGTGACCTGGCCCTCTGTTTAAAAAGTTTGAGGACCCCTGCTATAGGTGTATACATTGGTTTAAGGTAACTTTGCAATTATTCTCCAACTGAAATTTTCACTGTGTCTTAAAAAATCAATGAAACAATAGGAACTACAGTCAGCCCTACACATCTGCAGATTTAGCTTTTGTGGGATTTGATTAAAATGTCTGCTTTTGGAACCTCTAGATATAATAATAATAGTAATAATAATAATAATAATCCTGAACTCACAATCGTGTTAAAAAACAAAGTATGGATCATCAATGTTGCAATCCCAAATGACAGCAGGATTGCAGAGAAACAACTGGAAAAGTTGACACGATACGAGGATTTAAAAATCGAACTGCAAAGACTCTGGCACAAGCCAGTCAAGGGGGTCCCAGTGGTGATCGGCACACTGGGCGCAGTGCTTAAAGACCTAGCCTGCACTTAAACACACTCAGCGCTGACAACATTACCATCTGCCAGCTGCAGAAAGCCACCTTACTGGGATCTGCACGCATTATTCGCCAATACATCACACAGTTCTAGACACTTGGGAAGTGTCTGATGTGTGATTCAATTCAACAGCCAGCAGAGTGTCTGCTGTGGACTCATCTTGTTGTGTTTCAATAATGGGGAAAAGAATGCAACAATAGAGCATGCCACTGACCTAGTTCGTCTCCAAAATGTTCAAAATCTTTTATATCCTGCCAAGCTAGTTTTCCACACTGACGCTACAGGTTTCATCTAGACAACAGCAGAAGATCAAGTAATAATAATAAAAAATTATTATTATTATTATTATTATTATTATTATTGTTTGAAGCACAACAAGTCTGTTGTGGACTCATTTTGTTGTGTTTCTAATAATAATAAGAATAATAATACACTTTATATTCTGCTTTGGAATTGCTTTGGAGGACCTAGAGATTTCTAGAGAGTTGTTTTCTCAAGTATATAACAAAGTATATTTTTTTCAATCTTCAGCTTTTCATTTTTCATGGGAATTCTACTCCTTTCAGCCCCACCCCCAAATGAGAGTCTGGTATATAGCAGATTTCTTTTATAGCTATTGAGCAAATTAAGAAATGTATAGAATTATATTGGAGTAACAGACTAGCTTGTCTAGGACTCTGTGGTATACCTCTAGCAGTCTGGAAAACCCTTTGGAACAGAATGAAGGTCTATGGAAGGAGAGGAAGCTCAAATTCTGTTGGTGTTGGATATTAAATCACACCACTGGATACTTCTAGGGGAAAAGTCTTCACATTTAAACATTGTTCTGAATATACACCACAAGAGGTCACTACCCCCTTAAGTTTAGGGAACCAAGAGAAATAAGGAAGCGATTCTGGAAATTAAAATAATGAGAGCTTGAACCATTGAATGTATAATATTGTAATGTAATACAATATAATAGTAATAATAATACAATATTATAATTATATATTTACATTACATGTAATATTACTAATAATATTACAATATAATGGTATAGTGCAATATAGTAATATATAATACTGATATTGTACTATGCTAATAATATAATATATTGTATGGAAATATATATTGTAAGCTGCTCTGAGTCCTCTTCGGGGTGAGAAGGATGGCATATAAATGCCGTAAATAAGTAAATAAGAAAATAAACCAGTATTACAAAATTCTGAGACAGGTACAAAATTCAAACCTAAGACAGAAGTAGTGTTTATTCTTGCCAGCAAGAAGGCAACATCAAAAGTGCCATAAATGAGTAAATACAACTGCCAACTTCTACAGTTATTCCATTTATGTTCTCTGTGGCATTTTAAACTCATGGGAGCTTTGCAGAGGAACACGGAGCCCTTCAAAAAGTGATTTTAGTCATTTTTTAATTACAAAAATGTAAACCAAGTACTGAATGGATACAATGATCAGCAAAAGCTGTAGTTCTATATAAGCAGTTGTCTCTCTGTTGGAGGTGTCAGTATGAGAAAGCCTCAGTGTTAATTTGTCTCAGTGTGAGAGAGGAGTCAGTGTGAGAGAGCCTCAGTGTGAGAAGGCCTCAGTTGAGGTTGGCCTCAGTGTTAGCAGGCCAAGTGTGAGAAGTTTCAGTGAGAGGAAGCGCCAGGTTGAAGGCCCTCGTGTGTGAAGCTTCAGTGTAAAAGCTCCTGTGTAACTTTGGTGTGAGAAGAGGCTCTGTGAGAGCAAAGCTGTCTATCTGCATGAGAAAGAAGCCCAGCGTGGAAGCAAAGAAGTATAAAGCACTTTATTTGTGTTATGGAAACCTTGTTATTGTAAATAGTGTAACCATATTACTTTACTACAAAGAAAAGCCTATGAAAGAGATATCATTGGTCTGTGTGTGTTTGTTCTTTTTTCACTTTTTGCTACTGGTGCTGGGTCACGCTATTGCTAATAAGTTACTCTGCTGTACTTTATGAGATAAGCCCACTTGCCCAACAATTCCGAACATGAAAAAGAATCTGAATGTGAAACATACTGAGAATCTAACTAAATAGATTATCAAGCTGATTAAAAATTGTGACTGTTCCATATGTGTTGTGAATAGTCAACGCATATGAGGAAATTCCCAGTATATCTATTTGTCTCATATTCTTACCTTGCATCCATTTATGTAGGAACTTGTTGTCTTTCTTACTGATGAAATTGCATTTTGCAGGCGTCCAGGCTTTTCATCAATATACCTTGATTCAAGAGGTGGCGCGTTATAAATGGGAAGCTGGAGGGGAAGGAGGAGGGAAATTGTCAGAGAGGCTGAAGTTGGGGAAAGAAGGACAAGACTGGGTAACTTTCCTTATCTTGAAACATGTTTCCAGAGATAAAAGCAGGGTATAAATACATATGATGGCGATGATAATAATTTTAGCAATACACAACAACAAAGCAAAGGTTTGCAATTTTTCATCTTGAAGCAAAGGACAAGATGCTGGCCTAACTAGAGACAGAATTTGCATCTTTTTAAGGGCTTAATATTCTTTCCTCTGGGTTGCTGTGAGTTTTCTGGGCTGTATGGTCATGTTCCAGAAGCATTCTCTCCTGATGCTTCACTACATCTATGGCACACATCCTCAGAGGTTGAGGGGTCTGTTGGAAATGAGGCAAACGAGGTTGGACATTCCACAAATATATAAACCTAACTTACCTAGTTTTCAACAGATCCCTCAATCTCTGAGAATGCCAGCCATAGATGTAGGTAAATTTCAGGAGAGCATGCTTCTGGAACATGGCCATACTGCTCAGAAAACTCACAGGAACTCAATAGTATGCACAATACCTGATTGCACATACAATTCTTTATGCACATTGTCCTAGATTCCAGACCATACACAGAAGCTCTGCACACAAAGCATGATGAGTAGATGAAAGCGAGGAAAAAAGATTACTCCTGCAGACCTGCTCTATTCTTTTCACACCATTATGACTAGATTGTGAAACCTCTTTCCAAGACCATGCTTCAGTGGGAGAAAGATTTCAACAATTCTGCTTCTCTTTGTCTAAACCTATATAATAACACAAAATGACATGCAGATTGCAAAAGGATGGCAGTTCAGTCTTTTCATCTATTCTTTAAATCTTTACTTCCAACTTCCAAGGGAGTCATAAAGCACCATCCAAATGTTGTGCATTTATATCACTGAGACATTTTCAAGAGAAGAATAAATAATGCTGTCATTAAAGTACAGCCATCTTAGAAAAGCTTATAAAACCGTTAACACTGAATGTCTAGCATTCATCCCACTGTGCTGTAGTTTAGAGACAAGCTTTTCTTTCAAAGCTCGAGGTAAACATTTTGCTCATCATGAATTGCAATCTCAAAGATCTCACTTTTGGGAAATGCTGAAACCATTTTAGTGAATTTTACGACCTTAAATGCAGGACAGTTTTAATATAGATAGATAAGATATAAGACTATGTCAACCAGAGAAGTCAGCCATAGTAGAGCACCTGATGAACCAACCTGGATACAGCATATGATTTGAGAACACAGAAATGCTGGACCACTCTAACAACTACCATGTCAGGCTACACAGAGAAGCCACTGAAATCCACAAGCTCAACAGAAAGGAGAAAACCATGAAAATGAACAAAATCTGGCTATCAGTATTTAAAAAGTAAAGAAATAAAGAACAATACTAAAGAAACTGGGGAATTCCCGACAAGAAATATTCAGGGTCAGCTAACACCTTCCAACAAAGGATTCCCCCAGGCAGGAAGCAGCCAGGCTTTGAAGCCACAAGGCCATTGAATGCTAATCAAGATGGCAAATTGCAACATTCACACTTGCCTCAAGCAGGCAAGAGTTCTTTTCCCCACCCTGGATATTTCACTTGCCTAGTTTCCTATAGACCTCACACCTTCTGAGGATGCCTGCCATAGATGTGGGTGAAACTGGGGAATTCCAGACAAGAAATAATCAGGGTCAGCTAACACCTTCCAACAAAGAATTCCCCCAGGCAGGAAGCAGCGAGGCTTTGAAGCTGCAAGGCCATTGAATGCTAATCAAGATGGCAAATTGCACCATTCACACTTGCCTCAAGCAGGAAAGATTTCTTTTTCCCACCCTGGATATTTCACTTCCCTAGTTTCCAACAGACCTCACACCTTCTGAGAATGCCTGCCATAGATGTGGGTGAAACGTCAGAAGCGAATGCTTCTGGAACATGGCCATACAGCCCGGAAAGCTCACAGCAACCCAGATATAAGATATAAGATTTTTTAATTTTTTCCTCTTGTCTTATATTGTTCTCCTATCATCCCTCATCACTGAACAGAGCTAATAAGTTAGGTACTATAACCACTGCCTCTATTTTGCTACACTATTTGGTTTCCTTTAAACTTAATAAGTAGGAGAACCTTCCCCATATTTAGGTGCATCCATTCAGTTTTTCAAAGCTCAAAGCGGTCTTACAAAGCTCACCTGATGTGCCTTCACTCGATGGGATTTTGTTTCCTCCTCAGATGCAGCACAGACTTTCATAGGCACAAAAGCCAATGTCGTTGGAAGAACAGCCCATTTTGCCATCTGTTTGGGGAGCAGAAGGTTGGAGGAAATCAAGAACAAACATTAATCTGCTAAAATTCATATTAAAAGATAAAGGCTTCCCCTTGATATTAAGTCAAGTCACATCCGATTCTGGAGGGCAGTGCTCATTTCCGCTTCAAGGCTGAAGAGTTGGAGTTGTCTATAGACACCTCCAAGGTCATGTGGCCAGCATGACTGCATGGAGTGCCATTACCTTGCTGCAGAAGCAGTATCTATTGATCTACTCACATTTGTATGTTTTTGAACTACTAGGTTGGCAGAAGCTGACCCTAACAGTGGGAGCTCACCCTGCTAGCTAGATTTGAACTGCCAACCTTTCAGTCAGCAAGTTCAGCAGCTCAGCAGTTTAACCTGCTGCACCACTAGGGGCCCCCAGTAGAATATACATATAAAATCCATATAAACATCAACAAAAACAGTTGCATTAAGGTAGGAATTATGGCTTCATATGATAAAAATGAGCAGCACACTTGTGTCTGTGTTTCCATCTGTTCCTCTTTGACTTCTCCCTTGACAACAGTAGTCAAAGAAACCAAAAAGGGGTTGTCCCCATCTACACTGCCATAAAATCCAGTTTCTGAATCCAGATGATCTACTTTGAAAGGGATTACATGGCAGTGTAGATCCAGACTTAGTCTTACCTACAAACCAGAATCAGGGACAAGCAAAAGCTTGGAAATTCTCGATGGGAGCTGGTACAAACTACTGGAAATTTGCAGCCTCCTGACAATTTCCACAATGGTCTAAACATGCTTTCGCTGGCCTTGCTTGGGGTTATTAGTATGCCAAAATATGCCAGGATTCATAAACTAACTCACACATTTAATTACTATTCTAAGTTTGGATGTGAATGGTTCCTTTACCTGCTCCCATGGAGAGAGAAGACCAGAAGGAGCAAAAATAGCTTCCTAATATTTTGTTCATCATTCACATCAAGGTTTATTAAGACAGAATTCTCATGATGTGCAAAAAGGGTTCGCATCTACAATCCTAAATAAGCACTACTGCCTGCCCACTAGAGATTGCGACTTCAAGCGACTAGTGGTAAAAATCACACACACAGAAGGACATTTTAACAAACCTCCTGGTTGGAATTAGCAATAAATCTTCGGAACGAAAGATCTCCCTGGTACATATATCTGGATACTGGGCAAGCTGCCCATTTTGAGCTCTGTAAGTATGTTTCCTTGACCTATAAACTGAAAATATTTTTTTCACAAATATTTATGATGTGCTCACAAACTCTTTGGTACTTATTTATTTTTAAAGTATCACAATAGTTGCACAACACAACCAATACAAGTAACAAAAAGACAAAATGAAATTCTAACAATACACTCTAATCTACCCCAACATCATTGCCCAGAGAAAGAAATACAATTGAAATTGACTTCTCGCCCTTCAAACAGGAGCACAAATGTACAAGCATTGCTCACTTCAATACTATTCAACTAGTATTTTAACCTCTGCCTAATAACTAAACAAAAAAACGCTCAAAATTCAAAACGTATAAGTGTTTTCTTCCCTTTTTCATGACATTCCCAGTCTTTAGAAAAAAATCCAAATACTTCTCTCTAAACAAAGTTTACCCATTTCTGCTATTTCAAAAATCCATTTTTTGTTGGTATTTGTGAGTTTTCCCATATAATCCAACACTTTATACAAGTTCAAGCCTTGTTCCTCTTGTTCCTTATTGGCAACCCCAATAAGAACTCTGATTTCAACTGTATTCTAGCTTTCACAGCATCTTGCATTGATAACAATATCTGTTTTGAATATTTCTTAGCTTTATGGCACATTAACCCTTGATGCCTTTTTATGTAACATGCTATTTATGCAAAACACTGTAGATGCTGAAAGAAGCATCCATAGCTAACCTTCCCCATCACCCGGAAGTTGGCCATTTACTGATGAACGCAACTATGAACACAATGGCAGCATGGAATAGTTGTGATCTGCATTGGTAGAGGAATTATCTATTTATGCCAATGAAATCAAAGTATTTTGGCTATACACAAGACACCAACAAAGAATTCCGCTGTCCTATTACCTTTCCAGAAGCCAGCAAATCCATTTTCATTTCTTTATAATGTTTTTACACCTTAGGGTTAGTACATAGGAGCTTTGCTGGATCAGAGCATCAGTAAATTTAGTGGAGAATCCCATTACCCAGAGTATTTTATTTATTTATTTATTTTGCGCACTTCTACCCCGCCCTTCTCAACCCCCGAGAGGGGACTCAGGGCGGCTTACAAAAGGCACAATTTGATGCCAACACAAACAATAAGATAAAGCATATATAAACAGCAATTAAAATAATCAATTATACATCATAATCAATAAAACCAATCTAGTGCTCAACGTTTGCCAGCTCAGAGTCCGTAAATTCATTCCACATTGTCAAATCCTATCAATTCTAGTCGTCAATTGTCCTTTGTCTATCTGCCAGATTACCCAAAAGCCTGGTCCCATATCCATGTTTTTAATTTCCTTCTAAAAGAGAGGAGGAATGTCGATGACCCAATTTCCCCGGGGAGTGAATTCCACAGGTGAGGGGCCACCACCGGGAAGGCCCTGCTCCTCGTCCCCACCAACCTCACTTGTGATAGAGGTGGGGCCGAGAGCAGGGCCTCCCCAGAAGATCTTAAACTCCGAGTCGGGACGTAGAGGGAGATACGTTCGGACAGATATGCTGGGCCGGAACCGTATAGGGTTTTATAGGTCAAAACCAGCACTTTGAATTGTGCTCGGAACTGGATCGGCAGCCAGTGGAGTAGGCCATTAACTGTTTTTATAAAGAAGTTATGCATTTTCCAAATATAGATTAGAGAAAAAAAAACTGTGTCAATGCAGTATCCAAACGATAAAATATAAACCCTTGTCTATTCAAATATAAGCAACTGTTGTCTTATCTACAGTAGTCCAATTCAGGCCCCATCTATACTGTTACTGTGATTTTATATTTTATATATTATACTGTTTTTGTATTTATTTTTATTTTCATTATATTTTATTGTTTACATTTTATGTTGTATATTTGCTGTACTATTGGGCTTGGCCTCATGTAAGCCATCCCGAGTTCCCTTGGAGAGTTGGTGGCAGAGTATAAATAATAATAATAATAATAACTATTATTATTATTATCTACACTGCCAGGTAATCCAGTTTCTGAATCCAGACCTTTGAACTGGATTATATAGCAGTGTAGACTCATATAACCCACTTCAAAGCAGATAAACTGGTTTCAGAAACTGGATTATATGGCAGTGTAGACAAGGCCTATGCTGTCACTTGTATGAAGGATAAGGAGGGAACAAAAGGACTGCAATTCTCATTTTCAAGATTCTGCCAGGTTCTTGTGAAACTTACTATATCCATGAATGCTCTGTAGACAATATCAGCTCCTGCATCACTAAAAATAAAATTCCCAGAAAATAACCTTTTGATTATCTGCACACAACGTCATGAAAAATACAATCAAGTAGTTCTTTCTAAGGACTTAACTAATCTCCTTGAACCATAAATTATTTCTGGCCTGTGTTTTCTCTACTTTTTACTTCCGCAAGGCCACTCAGACTAACCTCAGGCAGAACAGAGGAAATGGATAACACAAACTCACTGTGATGACGAATCAAAGAACGCTAAATAGGAGGTGGAAAGTTATAAATGCGGAAAGAACACAGAAGGATCTGAAGGTACCCAGATGTGGAATGTTTTTTTAAAAGACATTTTGAAAACAGGGGAAGCAAGAGAGAGCAATTAACGCTCACACTTTGAACCAACTGCACAGTAATGAGCAAGGAAAAGCTCAGCAAGAGAATATAGCAGCAGGAAACGATTAACTCATGAAAAGTGCAGATGTTCAGATTCTGACTGACAGAGAGATAAAAAGTCTTCAGTCACATTTTCTGAACATTTAAATTCCCTATTTACTCAAATCGAATGCTCACCTTCTTTTGGCTAAAGTACCTTGCTAAAATTTGAGTGTGAATTAGCATCATCCAGTCATCTTAGTGCTGAGACAAAGCAAAAAGGGAGTTGCTTCAGGAGCTGCACCCGGAGCTCCTCGTTGAGGGACCTCATCTCTCATTTAATGGTCATGCCTCAATGGTATACAATGCTGGGATTTGTAGTTTGGCAAGGCATCAGCATTCTTTGGCAGAGAAGGTTCAAAAGCTTGTAAAACTACAGCCCCCATGATTTCACTGCATTGAACTAAAGACTTACAGTGCATTCATTCTACAGCTTAAGTGCACCCCAAGGTTTTCTTTTCAATTCCTGGAAGCTTTGGGGGTTCTAACACTTTTGTTTTTAAAGAAGGAATTCTAAGCAGGCAGCAACTGTAATGGCCAAATTACAAAAGGGCTGGTTAATCACCAATAGCAATAGATCTTTCCCAACTGGATGGTTGGGAGTTCGAGCCTGGTCGGGGTAAGCATCCGACCTTAAGACCAGCTTACTATTCACCTAAGCAGTTTGAAAACAGATGTAGGTGTGAGTAGAGAAATTAGGCACAGATTAAGTGGCACCATAAAAAAGCTGGCGAACAAAGAACAGGAGGAAAGTTTGTGATCAAAAAGGCTCATTGCCATAGAGGATGGAGTAACAGCACCCCAGTGTGGCTGGAATTGAGAATAACCTCCAGGATGCCAAAATTGGAAAAATGCCAAGACACATACCTCTATCTGTCTGTACTGTATGTCTAAAGGCATTGAATGTCTGCCGTGTATGTGTTCTGTGATCTGCCCTGAGTCCCCTTCAGGGTGAGAAGGGCAGAATATAAATGTTGTAAATAAATAAATAAGAGGGCCCTTTTTGGCATAGCAATACTTCTTTGGGTTTCAGGGTTTTGAAAATTGAGGTGCACATTAGATTCGACATAGATTAGACTTGAGTCAATACAGTATCTAGTCTTCATATCCAGAACATGCCTTACATTTAAAAAGGGCAGAATATAAATATTGTAAATAAATAAATAAGAGGGCCCTTTTTGCTACAGCAATACTTCTTTGTGTTTCAGGGTTTTGAAAATTGAGGTGTACATTAGATTCGACTTGAGTCAATACAGTATCTAGCCTTTGTATCCAGAACATGCCTTACATTTATATGTTTCTCATGACGTAAAGATATCAGAGACAGTATTTTATATTTCAAAGTAAAGTATAAATTTGTACAATAGAAGACTGAATATACAAGCTTCCTGGCTTCCTCCTCTTCTAGATTTTAGCATCAGAAGGGTGGCAAATCCACGTTTGTGAGGTAAAATTTGGAAAAAAAAAGTTATGTTCCTGGTTTGAAAGTGCTATTTCCTGCTTAACTGTGCGGTGCTTACTTTAAAAACCAGTGTAACTTTGTTCTGTGGGTGCCACAAACTAGGTTGAATTGGTTGAGACTTGAAGGGAGATTAATTAAAAAACTATAGCAAAATGTGTTGGAGGATGTCCCTCCCACAACAACAGTCTTTGCAGTCTAATAAACTTTTTCCATGTTTTTTTTATGACAGAAACAATTTGGAAACGACATTTATAACCCAGGAACAATAATTATGTTACATAGAGTTATCATTTTGCTATGTGCCTTATTCTGTGCACTGCCATATCAAAAATTGCTGAGGAATCTAGTTTTCTCTATGCAACATGTTTGAAAACTGAGTGGGAAGGCTGTTAAATAAAGTTATGTATGCAGTATAGAAACGCATTCCACAGTGTTCAGAGGGTTAGCAACTGTGCCTTGGCTTCTGGAATTAGCTCCGTTCTTGACAGGCACTAATTGCTTTGCAGCGCAATGTCTATTGAAGTCGACTGTGCAATGATTAACAGGACGCTTCTGTACATCACTTCACTGCCCAGCAATTACTCTGAAGCTATTATTCAAAAGGAGGATTTATTCAGCAAAAGAAATCCCATTAAAATCACAAGGCTCAGCCAGACCTAAGGAGATGGCTTTGTTTTCACTGCATCTGGAAAAGCTCAACTGAGAGCTTTAAGTCTTTATCACAGTTCTCTTCCTTCCGCTTATTTCCATAAATAGCAAATTCATTTTCAAAGTGTTGATCCTCATACAGCTTTGATTTGTGTTTTATATACTAAATAAGAGAGACCTGCCAGAGCAGACCAAGGCCTGAAGTGGGCCAGTATTGTGTTTATACAGTGCCCAGACATAATAGCGGTTTATGGGTCAATGGAAGAACACAGATGATAATAATAATAATAATAATAATAATAATAATAATAATAATAATATTACCTTCTTCCCTGGCATATATTTAGAGACCTTTTCCTTGCAATTCCAAGGATGAATGCAAAATGGAGGTGCTTTGCATATGCTCAGGAACCATCTCGCCTCCACAACCATTCACTCTCCAATGGCCAGTGTAGGGCAAGTTTTTCTTATCCAAAATACTCCAAAATGGTCCCTATCAGTGGCTGAAACAGTGTTATCTTTGCTTCCTATATTAAAGTATTACAAATATTGCGTACAACGCACAAAAGTATTTCATATATTGTGTATAAAAATACAAAGTGTAAGTGGAACATAAAGGGATTACTGTTTGGAGTCGCATCTGTAAGAGATATGTGTGTGTGTGTGTTTGTGTATAAAAAACACATTCTATTGCTACTATATGTCAATTCTGTATCGATGTTTGATATAATATTGCTACTATATGTCAATTCTGGATCTGTTTTTGGTAAGTGTGTATATATATAATATTGCTACTATATGTCAATTCCGGATCTGTTTTTGGCACAAATGGGTGCGTGTATATGTATATATATATATACACATACACATAATATTGCAACTATGACAATTCTGCATCTGTTTTTGGTACAAATGTGCGTATATGTATACATATACATATATATATCGTTATTATATATGTATCTGTATCTGGTTTTGGTACAAGCGTTTGTGTGTGTATATATATATATATACACATACACACACATACGCTTGTACCAAAACCATATACATACACACATACATATACATACACACACACACACTTGTAGCTTATTGTAGCTATACACACACTTGTAGCATATGACATATAGTAGCAATAGATGTACAAGTGTGTGTGTGCATATATATGTGTGTGTATATATATATAAGTGTGTGTAGATATATATACACATACACACACAATTCTGTATGTTTTTGATACAAGTATGTGTGTGTGTATATATATATACACATACACACACTTGTAGTATATATAATATTGCTACTATGTCAATTCTGTATCTGTTCTTGGTATGTGTGTGTATATATATGTGTGTGTGTGTGTGCATACACACAATTCTGTATCTGTTTTTGTACATGTGTGTATGCATACACACACGTAAAAGATAGTAGAAACACACATACACACAATTGTAATATATAATATTGCTATTATATGTCAATCTGTATGTTTCGGCTACAAGTGTGAGTGTGTGTATAGCTACTCTATGTCAATTTTGTATTTGTGTTTGGTGTGTGTATGCATGTATGTTTGTGTTTTTATCTATGTAATGTATTGTATTTTAAAATGTTCTTATGTTTGTGTTTTTGTTGTACCCTGCCTCGAGCCATCAGGAGAGGCAGGGAATAAATAAATTGTATTATTATTATTAGAAAGAATTGCAAAACAGGCCTGGTTCAAAGTATTTCAGGCAAAAGGGAGACTGAAACAAAAGTCAAACTGGGAGTGAGGGGCCAAGTCGTGTTTGTCCTACAGTGTAGATATAAGGCCTGGGCAAACTTGGGCCCTCCAGGTGTTTTGGACTTCAACTCCCACAATTCCTGACAGCCTCAAGCCCGTTCCTTTGGAACGGGCTTGAGGCTGTCAGGAATTGTGGGAGTTGAAGTCCAAAACACCTGGAGGGCCCAAGTTTGCCAGTACCTGGTGTAGAAGCACTGAGAGGCCTTACAAACAGCACAGCCACTCACCTTGGCCGCCATCTTGGCCCTGCAGGCGACGTCACCGTCAGGAGGCGGTGCTTCGAAAAGGCAGCCAACCAGGATTGGCGGAGATAAGAGTTCCAGGCGCCCAAGTCCCGCCCACACGCGAGGGACAGCCGCCGATTGGGAATGGCGCTGGCCCAATCAGAGAGGAGACGTCTTCCCCAGGAGGCGGAGCTATCTCTTCCTTCTGCCCCTCCCCTCCCTGGATGCTCTTTCCTCTTCTCTTTCTGTTTCTCCCTCTCCTTCTTTTGCTCTCACTCCTACATTTCGCCTTTTCTTTGTTTTCCTTCCTTTCTTCCACTTTCTTTCCTTCCCTCTTTTTTCTTTCTTTCCTCTCCCCTTCCTCTTTTCTCCCTTCTTTCCTTTCTCTTCTTGTTTTCCCTTCCTCCCTCCCTCCCTCCCTCCCTCCCTTTTTTCCTTCTTCTCTCCCTCCCACCTTTCCTTCCTTCCTTTTCCCCCTCCTTCCTTCCTTGCTTCCCTTCCCCCTCCCTTCCTTCCTTCCTTTTCCTTCCTTCCTCCCTCCCTCCCCTTCCCCTTCTTTTTCCCTCCTTCCTTCCTCCTTCCTTTCTCTTCCTTCCTTCCTTCTTCCTTTTTCCTCCCTCCCTCCCCTTCCTTCTCCTTCCTTTTTTTCCTTCCTTCCTTCCTCTCTCCTTCCTTCCCCCTTCCTTCCTTTTTCCTTTCCTTCCTTCCTTCCTTCCTTCCTTCCTTCCTTCCTTTCTTCCTTCCTTCCTTTTCCTTCCTCCCTTCCTCCTCCTTCTTCTCCCTTCCTTCCCTCCCTTCCTTCTTCCTTCCTTCCTTCCTCCCACCCTTCCTTCCTTTCTTTTTCCCCCTCCTTCCTTTTTCCTTCCTTCCTTCCTTCCTTCTTCCTTCCTTTTTTCCTCCTCCTTCCCTTCTTTTCCTTCCTTCCTTCCTTCCTTTTTCCTCCTCTCCTTCCCTCCCTTCCTTTTTCTTCCTCCTTTCCCCTCTTTCTTCTCTCCCTCCCTCCTCCCTCCCTCCTTTCTCTTTCTTCCTTCCTCCCTTCCCCTCTTCTTTTTCCTCCTCCATCTCCAATTAAAAGCAAACACTAGAACTGGGAAGCCCTGGCCCTTGAGCACTCCAGTTGGAGGTCAGCTGTGACCAGCAGTGCTGTAGAATTTGAAGAGGCACGAATGGAGGGCAAAAGAGAGAAACGTGCCAAGAGGAAGGTGCGTCCTGACCCCAACCAAGACCGCCTTCTACCCAGAAACCAATGCCCTCACTTTGGGAGAAGATGCAGATCAAGAATAGGGCTCCACAGTCACCTACGGACCCACCGACAGAACACTGATCTTGGAAGACTGTCCTACTCGGACAATGAGGGATCTCCTAAGTCCTTCCATATATATATAATATATAAAAAAATTTCACTTAGCAACTACTTCTTTCCCTTTCTTTCCCAGTGACATCCAAGAGGGCCACTTTACCTAGCAACGGAGGGCCACTTCACCTAGCAGCAGCTCGATCCGCTTCTTTCCTTTCCTTTGGCTTGAAATGCCGCACAACATTCCTTCAGACCTCTCCCTCTTCTCTTTTAAGAAATAGCTGAAGACTTTATGCTCTCGGACATATAGAGATGAGGACGTGTAACATATATAAACATCTGGTACAATAAAAATGGAACGGAATATGGAAATGGCTTTCTTCTGGCTTTTTAAAATGTTACATTTTAATTGCTACTAGCCTCTAATTTTTAAGTGTTGTCCTACATTCCTATTTGTTGAAGATGTAGTTTTAGCAATGTGATGTCTAATTTGGTGCATTATGGCACTATTATTTTATGTTCTTGTTCAGTATGTTATATTTGATTTGGTGGCACTTTACGAGATTGAATGGTTACCGTTGTTTTTTGTGAACCACCCACAGTTCCCAAGGGGAGATAAGGTGAGATATAAATAAAGATCTATTATTATTATTATTATTATTATTATTATTATTATTATTATTTTACATTGTTTCAAGCTGGTTAATATAGATTTTATAGAAATACATTTTAATATGTATCTTTTGTATGAATACAGTTTATATAATTTGTGTTTTTACAATGTTTATGTGTTTTAATTATTCTGTAACCCACCTCGAGGAGAGACGGGCAAGAAATATGATGATAATAATAATAATTAGTAGTAGTAGTAGTAATAAATCTATCTGTGATCCTGTACACAATTCATCAAAACGAAATCTATCGAAGAAACGGATATGGAAAAGATCGTGTTTTTACCAAATCCGTAACCTGTAAATGTATCAGATTTGTAAATATTGACCAATGTTTAACGATCCAGCACTATGAAATAAGGAATGGATTTTAGACATGACTTTTAAATTTGTTTTATTAAAATTGTGTAATTTACTGTTGTGTTCATGTGATTTGCTTTATTGTTGAATGCTTTGTTATGTTTATTTTGAATGGTTTCAGTCTATTGTTGTATTTTACGGCATTGAATGTTTTCCTTTTATGTTGTGAATGGCCCTGAGTCCCCATGGGGTGAGATAGAAATAAAGTTTTACTTTTGTTTATTTACAGTATTTATATCCCGCCCCTCTCACCCCAACATAAATGTAAAAGCCATTAGAACCATGCAATCTGAGATCATAGTCTAAAAGCTGTTCCAGTTGTTATTGCATATTGTCCAGTTATTATTCCAGTTGTTATTGCATCACTTATTTCACTGCACTACTGACCAAAGGTTTGGTCCCACAGTCATGTTTCTACATGTTTTCTGAAGGACAGGAGGAAGGGAGCTGACCTGATTTTGCTGGGGAGGGCGTTCCATTGCTGAGGGGGCCGCCACTGAGCAGGCATTGTCTCTCATCCCCATCAACAGCACCTGTGAAGGAGGTGGGACCGAGTAGGGACTTCCCAGAAGATCTTAATCTCTGAGGTAGCTCATAGAGGGAAATACATTCAGACAAATAAATTGGGCCAGAACCATATAGGGCAGTGGTTCCCAACTTTTTTTTAACCAGGGACCACTTAGATCAGGGACTACTAGACAAGGGACCACTCTCCAGCAGTACCAAAAGGGTTACGAATCGGTTTTTGGTCAACTTTAGTTTTGGTTGGTTATTTAGGGGGCTTATTCAGAAAATTGCATTGGATAGACCACATCAGCTCTAGTCTCTGATACAGAACACATTGCTATGGTCAGTGACAGGGAAGGAGTGGCAGGAGGCGCGAAAGGAGTGGAAATAAACTAAAATGAATAAATAAATAAAAAGGAAGGAGGAAGCTCACGGACCAGATTTTCGTCTTTGTAGCCCACTGGCTGTACATGGCCCACTGGTTAAAAACTGCTGGTATTGGGCTAAAGCCTGCACTTTGAATTGTGTTTGGTAGCCGGTTGGCAGTCAGTGGAGCTGGCATAATGGGGGTTGTATGCTTCTGCTAACCTAGCAGTTTGAAAACATGCAAATGTGAGTAGATCAATAGATACTGCTCCGGTGGGAAGGTAACGGCACTCCGTGCAGTCATGCCGGCCACATGACCGTGGAGGTGTCTATGGACAACACCAGCTCTTCGGCTTAGAAATACAGTTAAGTACCACACCCGAGTTGGACACAACTGGACTTAATGTCAGGGGATAACCTTTACCTTTACCTATGCACCCGGGATTGTGGCGCAGCTGGCTGAGTGTCAGCTGCATTAAGATCACTCTGACCAAAAGGTTATGAGTTCGAAGCCAGCCCGGGCTGGAGTGGGTGTCCAGCCATTGTGTAGCCCGTTGTCGACCTTTGCAACCCGAAAGACAGTTGCATCTGTCAAGTAGGAAAATAAGGTACCACCTTGTGTGGGAGGCAAAATTTAACTAATTTATGAGGCCATAAAGAAAAAAAGACTCCGGGGAATGTGGAATGCGGAAGAACTTCATCGGTGTCGTTGATGGACGATGAAAAGCAGCAGCTCCCCTGGCGGCCAGAAAAAAAGTTAAATAGCCTTGGTGCATTTGTCAAATTGGCATTGAATGTTTGCCATATATGTGTTTACTGTAATCCGCCCTGAGTCCCCTGCGGGGTGAGAAGGGCGGAATATAAGAACTGTAAATAATAAATAAATAAATAAATATATGCCACTCCACTCTTTTTTACTTACTTACAATGTATTTTAGGGATCTGCCAAATCTGGAAGCACCATTTGGGCACATTAAACTGAGAAATCATTGTGAATTATTAATAAATTACCAATGTTTTCTTGAAGACCAGAAAGTACAAAGGAAGACAAGAAGTTCCTAAAGTGCAGAGAATTCATTTTATTGAAGTCCAAATCAACAACTGAAGTTTTACAACGCTTTTTTCCCCCCTCCCCAAAACAAAAGCTACTTTTGGATTTAGGAAGAATAAATGTCCTTTTTTCAATAATGTACAGTCTCTATATATTTTTTAAATAAGTTAATATCTTTGAAAAAAGAGCAATATGTTCCTTTTATAATGTTGCAGTGCAACTTACAACTTACACGTCTGTGCAATGTACCATGAGGTATATGCCCAGTGAGCAACACACAGTGAAAGTTTTCCTCCATTCATCGATTCTCATTGTAGACACGCAAAATGAAAAACTATAATCAACAAGTTATTCCGTGATAGAAAACAAATGCAGCCAAGTACAGTAATTCACAGAGAACTGAGTTTTGTTTTTTAAAAAAGGGAAAGGAAAGGAAAATCAACATTCATCGCCTTATATCAACCAGTGGATCACTTCTCAAGGTAGGACTTTGGTGAAACTGGAAAGAAAGGGACACAAATGAACCTGTTGTTATTATCCAGGGATTGAAATTGAGCTTTACCTGCCCAAGGTGGCCATCCTGTACTCGGGTCATTGAGAACAAGCTCAATTGTAATCAATGGGAGTGACTTTTGAGTCAAAATGTGCAGGATTGTGCCGTAAATCCATTTTCTTCCTCTATCTTTCTTGCAATGGGATGGAGAATGGTGCCAGCCCAAGATGAGGATAAGGGGGAAATCTCCCCATGGAAGAAAAATATAAAGGGTGTATTCTTAAGCTTTCAAACCACAGGGCAAGCCATAGTCTGTGATGCAATCGAGCAAATTCCTCCCTGGTTTTATGAGTTTATATCACATTTTGGTTTTCTTGCACAGCTACATAGGTAAACACACACACAACCGGTTTCATTCTTCAAGCTTCAGGACGGGTGCGGGAACTCCCTCGGATACATTTCTCCCCATTTATAGAAAATATTTCTTGGTGACAGAAAGACTTTTAGAAAGAAGGACGCACAACATAAAAAGTGTGATAAATAACAGTTCTGCCTCTAATATATATATATTTATATATACATATTATCATGTAAACAAAAATGCTCCAAAGACATAGGTTCTCTCTCTCTTTTTAAATACAAAGGCGCTCGAAATTTTGTTGTCGTTTGGGGAAAAAAAAACAGTCCAAGTGAAAGTTTGGTTTAGAACCTCCTATTGCTACAGAAGTTGTCAGAATGATTGTTTATTTACAAAAGAAAGACCACGGAGGGACCCCATAGTCAACAACAACAGTAAGCTGACCTTAGGCTTGAGTGGACTTTTCTCTCCAAAGTACACACATATCTGACCTTTTCGTAACAAGAGACTAATGATAGCTTTTGCAGAGAGCTGAAGGTGCTTGGGAAAAGAAAAGAAAAACATTATTATCTTTCAAGTGCAGTCTCCAATGACTACATTCAGCAAACCTTCCTAACGAAGGTCTGGGAAGAACGAGAGCAAGAGTCCTGTAGGGACATATCCATCTCCTTTCTCCTCTTCCTTCTTTGGCTCTCGAACAGGACATTTCCCCTCTTGCTTTGCGGTTGATTTTTGAACCGGCACCTTATGGCTTGAGCATTTCCTCCAATCCAGGATTGGGAGAAGGAATCGATCAAACCATTGTTTGTTAACTTGGAATTTGTTGCAAACTGGTTTCCCGTATATACTCAATGTATAGGTCGGCCTCGAGGGCTGGTTTGAGGGACAAAAATATGCATTCTGATAATTACCAATGGATAAATCGAGGGTCATCATGCAGAGATTGTAAAGCACCAATGCTTTCCCATCTAAACATTCAAAAAGAGCAGAAAAGACCATGGCTTGTTTTAGTTTTTCTGAGTATGAACTCAGCTCTTTCCTTTTGCCATTCTACTCAAAAGAAGGAACTGGCTCATTTTTGGATAAGAGATTGCAAACCAGATTTTTTGGGGGGTTGAGTTTTTGACGCACATTTCTACACTTATACATGAGTATACAAGGTAATTTAAAGTTATCTTTAAGGAACACTATCCTCTGTCAACCACAGTGTTATTTGAAATATAGGCCTTGAGGGTTGACCTTCTTTCAAGTTGGGAAACAAACAGCTTTCCGGCTATTATTCCCAAGTCTGCGCCATATAGCCCATATTCAGGAATGCTGGACTCGAATCCAGTTTGCTCATAGGACTAGTAGATAGTTAAGGAGTCTAATAATATAATTCAATATATAGTAGAGTCTCGCTTATCCAACCTTCACTTATCCGACATTCCGTCTTATCTGACGCTCTTATCTGACACCCCCCTTTCTTCCAGCATTTCCGATTAAAGGAGTGCTCCTCAATTCTCTCTCCATTCCTAATAAGTGAAAAAGGCAAGGCTAGGAGGAGGAGGAGGGAGGAAAGGGAGAAAAGAGGCAGGACCGGAAGCGGAAGCATCCTTCCTCCTTCCCTCTGTGATTTCCACTCGCATCCGGGCACTTCCTTCTGGCAGGGGTGGTTCGACCCATTACGCAAAGTAAGCATTTGCAGTATAGATAATTTTTCCCAGGGGCGCTCTTGAGGCGCTCTTGGGGGAAAATAGACCTTGACATATGCGAGTTGTAGTTACTGGGATGTATAGTTCACCTACAATCAAAGAGCATTCTGAACTCCACCAATGATGGAATTGAACCAAATATGGCACACAGAACTCCCACGATGAACAGAAAATATATATCAGTGATTGGTTGGGGGGGGGGGGGCAAAACACTGTTTGCTTACCGTTGAAATTTGCCTAGGGCCGCCTCTGCCTGCTGGACTGCTCTACGAGAAACGTTGCCTTCCCTTATCCCTTTGTGTCCATGTTGTTAGTATTCTAGGCGTCCAGTGTCACGTCAGAGAGGTAATAGTAGGAGACTCTGTATTATCCAACATTTTCGTTTATCCGACGTTCTGCCAGCCCGTTTACGTCGGATAAGCGAGACTCTACCGTAGCTATTTGACAGAACCCAACACAACGCTGCTGGGTCTTATTTAGGATTTTCTTTATCCTGGGTTTTCTCTTTGACCCAAGATTGTGATGGGATTGCAAGAGAAACAGAAATGAGTGCGCAAACCCCAGGAAAACAATGGCTTTCCCATATTACCTTCAACTCTCTGAAACGATTCTGGTGGAGACATTTATAACAGCGAGAGATTGAAAGCCAGCAATACAATACTGGTGCTTTGCTACTTCAACCCCTGAACATACCAATACAATAAAACGAAATCGCTACAGCCTACTTCACAGTTTTATATGCAAGTAAAGTGCAAGCCGTAGTATAAGGGTGTCCTTTGTATTCATACATTTATTTTTTTTAAAAAGGCTCTCTTTGCCCAAGTCTTATTGAGTGTCTATTTAGTAAATTAGACAAGAGTCCCCTATGGCCCTGCAAATAATAGGGTTACAAAGAGAGTCTCTTTGTAGTACAGCTTCAGTGTCAAAGAGGTTTAAATATTAGTGCAGATGGGTTCTCTCCACTGCTTCCAATCTGTAGTTCAAATATAAACAGTTACATTTATTCAGCCTCTCCATGCATTCTCCCAAAGAATGAGGGTGCATCGATACCAGGTATGGGCAAACTTGGGCCCTCCAGGTGTTTTGGACTTCAACTCCCACAATTCCTGACAGCCTCAGGCCCCGGGCTTGAGGCTGTCAGGAATTGTGGGAGTTGAAGTCCAAAACACCTGGAGGGCCCAAGTTTGCCCATGCCTGATCTATATTAGAGTATTAATGCACTTTGACACCTCATTCATTGTCCAATGCTGTTGATTCCTGGGAGCTACAGTTTTGCAAAGTCTTTCACCATTTCTGTCAAAGAGGGATGATGCCCCACCAAACTACAAGTCCTAGAAACCCACAGCATTGAGCCATGACAGTTAAAGTGTCATCCAACTGCGTTAATTCTACAGTGTGTATGAACCCTGAAAGTCATTGCATCTGTCCAAGAGTATTCAATGCCTTTACACAATATGGAATTCCCAAAAAACTTTGGGAAAAAGTCACAAAAGTGAAACTAGTTTGAAAGCCGTTACAGAGTGGGTTGCTGTGAGTTTTCCGGACTGTATGGCCCGGAAACCCAGCAACCCAATGATTCCGACCATGAAAGACTTTGACAACACATTGTGACAGAATGAGTTGTCAAAGGCTTTCATGGTCGGAATCATTGGGTTGCTGGGTTTCCGGGCCATATAGTCCGGAAAACTCACAGCAACCCACTCTGTAACTGCTTTCGAACAAGAGTTTGAACTCAGGTTTCATTGCCTGAGGATATGGAATGATCACAAAGCTGCAGGATGGATTTCATGGTTTCTTCCAGCGAAACAAAACCAAAACACTATCTGGCTTTTAGCTGAGGGTCCTTCTGCACTATGTCATTGCAGCATTATGATTCCAGTTTAATTGCCATGGCAACATTGTACGGAATTCTGGGGCTTGTAGTTTGGTGAGACTGGGAAATCTCAATGTCCCTCTTTGAACTCCAAATCCCAGTACACTTCCCAACAGGCATGTAGCCGGGAGGGGGGGGGGGCTTGAGGGGCTTGAGGCCCCCCCCCCCTGAAATTCTCATGGTGGTTCGCGAAAAGGCCTTATTGGTGCATTATTTAAACTGTTATGTTTATTCATATCATGATCTGATCACCATGCTCAATATATCTCATATGCACAGGGGTACTGGGGTAACGATACAAAAGGTTTGCTAGGGTAGACCCTCTTTCACTCAGACTCAGCTCCCCCAAAACAAACTCAGCCCCCCCCCCAAATCAAAATCCTGGCTACGGGCCTGCCTCCCAACAAAGGATTCCCCCAGGCAGGAAGCAGCCAAGCCTTGAAGCTGCAAGGCTACTCAATGCTAATCAAGGTGATCAATTCCAGTATTCACTCTTCCCTCCAACAGACAAGAGTTCTTACATTATTCCACAGATATATAAACCCCACTTTCCTAGTTTCCAACAGACCTCACAACCTCTGAGGATGCCTGCCACAGATGTGGGTGAAACATCAGAAGAGAATGCTTCTGAAACATGGCCATACAGCCTGGAAAACTCACAGCAACCCAGTGATTCTGTCCATGAAAGCCTTCGACAACACAGTCTATAAGATGTTGCCAGGGCAGTTAAAGTGGTGTCATAGTGCTATAATTGTATAGCGTGAAAGGGTTTCCAGTCTTCTACCACCCATTAGTCCTCCATGTATTAAAAAGCTTTATTGCACACAAAATAGTGCTCAGTTTGATAACTACATGAAAAATGGACATGTTTGTTTCCATATTTGTCTGAAATGTGACCATTCTTCAGGACCCCCCCCCAACCCCCCCCCCACTGATATGTTTGAGAGCTACATAAGGGCATCAGTTGGGCTTGAGGGGGGTTCAACCCAGCCTCGTTCCAAATGAAATAAATGGGACGTGATTCCAATAAACACTTCTAAGGCTGACTCCATCCCATGTTCTCTTTGTATAAAAAATAAACTTTGTCATCGTTCTTTTACTCTTCACAATGTCATTAACTCTTTCCTACATATGAACATACGTGAGATACTTTCATCCTTATTTATATATGACTCGTTTCTTTTATTTCAAGGAATAAGGGTTAGATTTTAAGTGCATATACAGTACAGTGTATGGAAATGGAAAATCCCATTTGAAAGTTACTTTTATTTTCTTCAATTTAGGCTTTTAAAATGGAGAGAAAATACCTTTAGCTATGTTGTCAATGGAGTCTATCAAGTGGCCTATATTAGAGACCAGAAAAAATCCGAATGTGACCATTGAGCTGAATGGCCGGATTTGTGTACTGTACAATGTACTGACTGGGTTGTTGTACGTTTCCCAGGCTGTATGGCCATGTTCCAGAAGCATTCTCTCCTGACGTTTTGCCCACATCTATGGCGGGAAACTAGGCAAGTGGAGTTTGGAAACTAGGCAAGTGGAGTTTATATATCTGTGGGAAGTCCAGGATGGAAGACAGAACTCTTGTCTGCTTGAGGTAAGTGTGAATGTTGCAATTAGTCAGCTTGTTTAGCATTGAATAGCCTTTCAGCTTCAAGGTCTGGCTGCTAACTGCCTGGGCAGGCCCGTAGCCAGGATTTTGGTTGGGGGGGGGGGGTTGAGTTTGATTCGGGGGGGGGGCTGAGTCTGAGTGAAAGAGGGACTACCCTCGCAAACCTTTTGTATCATTACCCCAACACCCCCATGCATATGGGATATATTGAGCATGGTGATCAGATCATTATATGAATAAATATAACAGTTTAAATAATGCACCACCATGAGAATTTCGGGGGGTGGGGGCTGAAACCCCTCAAGCCCCCCCCCCCCGGCTACATGCCTGTGCCTGGGGGAATCCTTTTTGAGGGGTGTTAGCTGACCCTGATTGATTCATGACTGGAATTCCTCTGTTTTCTATTACTGTCTTGATTTCAGAGTTTTAAAATACTGGTAGCCAGATTTTGTTCATTTTCATGTTTTCCTCCATTCTGTTAAAATGTCCACATGCTTGTGGATTTCAATGGCTTCTCTGTGTAATCTGACATAGTGGTTGGTTGTGAGAGTGGTCTAGCATTTCTGTGTTCTCAAATAATATGCTGTGTCCAGGTTGGTTCATCAAGTGCTCTGCTATGACTGATTTCTCTGGTTGAATTAATCTGTAGTGCCTTTCATGTTCCTTGATTCGTGAAGTAAGCAGCCAGACCTTGAAGCTGAAAGACTATTCAGTGCTAATCATGTTGGCCAATGGAGAAATTCACACTTGCCTCCAACAGAGAAGAATTCTTCCTCCCACTCTGGACATTCCATAGATATATATAAACCTCACTTGCCTAGTTCCCAACAGACCTCACAATCTCTGAGGATGCCTGCCATATATGTGGGTGAAACGTCAGGAGAGAATGCTTCTGGAATATGGGCAACGAGCCCAGAAAACTCACAGCAACCCATGAAAGTCTTCAACAACACAATGCACTGACCGCGATTTATTGGGAGAGTGGAAAAGAACAACAGTTCTTGGAGCATTGATAAATATTTGACAGTATGATTTGGAAGACACACCGTATGGAGTGGAAGCACCAAAACTGCCTTCGTTCAGGAAGGCAGCTCCTCCACAGTTTTAAGGTTGTTTTTATAGCTCCAAAAGTTGGACATTATCTTAGAACAAAAGCCTGTACAAATCTGCCTCTTTGGGAAAAAGCATTTTATTAAAAACTTAGATTTTAAAGCCTGGTTCAGAGGTAGCAATCGCATTTTAATGAACCAGGAGTCGGTCGAATGAGATTTGGTCCTATAAGCTTTATCATCGCCTTTCCCTTTCTTTCCTATATGGCAGTCTTACAGCACTTCTCATTTGGGTTTGTAAGAATCTCAAGCGCCTTCTACACTGCCATATAAAATCTGCTTTGAACTGGATTATATGGCAGTGTAGACGAGGCATGGGCAAACTTTGGCCCTCCAGGGGTTTTGGACTTCAACTCCCACAATTCCTAACAGTCTCAGGCACAGGTTGTTGTAGTTTTGTTTGGGCAATATGGCTATGTTCTAGAAGCATTCTCTCCTGGCATTTTGCCTGCATCTATGGTAAGCATCCTCAGAGGTTGTGAGTTCTCAGACAGCACAACCTCTGAGGATGCTTGCCATAGATGCAGGCAAAATGTCAGGAGAAAATGCTTCCAGAACATAGCCATATAGCCCCAAAAACCTACAACAATCCAGTAATTCCAGCCATGAAAGCCTTTGACAATACATAGTGTCAGGCCCGTTTGATACTACTACTTAGTGCTATGGGCTCCTAGGAGTTGTCGTTTGGCAAAGCACTCTTTGGCGGGCAAGACTAAATATTTTGCAAACTCCAACTCTAACTGTATTTGGAGGGTTGCATGATTCCTGTCTCTGTCATATGATTGGGATCAAGCCTGTCTCTATTTCCGGGGCTTTAGTTACTGTACCTTTTAGCACAGCAACAATGCAAGCCACTAGAGAGAGCTTTTAAAAAATTGTATTTCAGCAAACAAATGCTTGCATGCATTTTAGTTCCATGTTCTACCCATATACAATTAAGAGTGCAGTGCATTGATTCCATAATATAGGACCTCTCGGGATACTAGGAGCTTAATTGCACCATTCTTCCAGGAGTATTCTCTCCCAAAATCACTGCGGTGCATAAACAGTTGTATTATTAGAGCGGGGACAGGATTATCACACTTGGGAGACGTTTCTTATACTTGAGAGACGTTTCTTCACCAAATGTTCCTCATTAGCCCCTTTCTGCAGAACTGCCAAACTTTTAGATATTTTCATATTGCAATCCTGGGCACATTTTCAAAGCTACCGGGACTTTGCGCTAGTCCCACATATGCCGCTTTTGTGGCTTGATGATGATTTGTTTGTTTAAATAACAACTAACTCTCCTGCAGAAACTCACACAAGTAGCAAAAAAGGTGCCAGGAACACTGAGGAAAAAGACCTCAAGAGTGCTGTTTTTAATTTCCCCTTCCTATATTCAAAATGTGGAAAACCTACACTGCCAACCTAAAGGTGAGTTATAATCTTGATGTGCTATTTTTTTTTAACAGCAGGGGTGATCCTAATGGAACCAGGGGGACCCCTCTTTTGTGTCTCCTGCAGCATCCTCTCAATATCCATAATTTTGTCCTCCAAACCTAGTCTCGACTTATACATGAATATATAATAGGTATGGGCAAACCCAGGCCCAGATGTGGCCCCTTGGGCTCTTTTTTCAGACCCTCCTCTCTCTCACAATTCTATCTTTCCGTCCTTCTCTCTTTCCTTCCTCCTTCCCTCTCTTTTTCTCCTTCCCTTCCACCCTTTCATCCTTCCTTCCTTCCTTCCTTCAACTCTTTCCTTCCTTCTTCCTTCCTTCATTCGTTCCCTCTCTCCCTCTTTCTCCTTCCTCCTTCCCTTTTGTCTTTCTTTCTCTCGTTCCTCCCTCCCTTTCTCCCTCTATTCCCTTCCTTCCTTCCTTCCTTCCTTCCTTCCTTCCTTCCTTCCTTCCTTCCTTCTCTCTTTCCTTTGCCCTCCCTCCATTTTTGTCTTCCCTCCCTTCCCTCCCTTTCTCCCTCCCTCCATTCCCTTCCACCCTTTTGTTCTTCCTCCCTTCCTCCCTTCCCTTCCACCATTTTCTCCTTCCTTCCCTCCCTTTTGTCTTTCCTTATTTCTCTCTTTCCTTCTTCCTTACCTCCCTCCTTTCCCTCCCTCTTTCTCTTTCCATCCTTCCCTTCCACCCTTTCATCCTTCTTTCCCTTTTTCCTCCCTCTCTCCCTCTTTCTCCTTCCTTTCTTCCCTTTTGTCTTTACTTCCTTCTCTCGTTCCTCTCTTCCTTCCCTTTCTCCCTCCCTCCATTCCCTTCCACCCTTTTGTCCTTCCTTCCTTTTCTCCTTCCTTGTCCTTCCTTCCTTCTCCTTTTCTTCCTCCTTCCCTCTCCCCTCCCTCACTTCCCATCCCTTCCACTATTTTGTCCTTCCTTCCCTCCATTCTGTCTTTCCTCATTTCTCTCTTTCCTTCCTTCTTACCTCCCTCCTTTCTCTCTCTCTTTGTCTTTCCATCCTTCCCTTCCTTTCCTTCCTTTCCTTCCTTCCTTCCTTCCTTCCTTCCTTCCTTCCTTCCTTCCCCCTGTAATCCCTCTCTGCCTCTTTCTCCTTCCTTCCCTTTTGTCCTTCCTTCTCTTTCCTTCCTCCTTCTTTCCATCCTTATTTATTTACTCTACTTATACCCCTCCCTTCTCAACCCTGAAGGGGAACTCAGGGTGGCTTACAAGCTATGACAATAAATCAGACAATAGCAATATCTGCTAAACACAATATTATAACAGTGTAAAAAAAAACATAAATATCAATTACAACAGTCTTTTGAATGATTAAAACCTTCCTTCTCTCTTTCCTTTCTCCTTTCCTCCTTTTCTTTCCTTTCCATCCATCCATCCATATTTCCTTCCCTTCCACTTTCATTCTTCCATCTTTCCCTTTTGTCTTTCCTTCCTTCTCTTTCCCCCTCCTTCCCTTCCTTCCATCCTTCCCTTCCACCCTTCCTGCCTTCCTTCTTTTTCCCTGTCTTTCCTTCCTTCCCTCTTTCTTCCCTCCTTCCCTCTCTCCCTCTTTTTGCTTCCATCCCTTCCTCCCTTTTGTCTTTCCTTCCTTCTCTGCTTCCTTCCTTCCTTCCCTCCCTCCCTGCCTTCTTTTCCTTTTGTTGTTCCTTCCTTCCCTCTTTCTTCCCTCCTTCCCTCTCTCCCTCTTTCTGCTTCCATCTCTTCCTCCCTTTTGTCCTTCCTTCCTTCCTTCCCTCCCTCCCTCCCTTCCTTCTTTTCCTTTTGTTGTTCCTTCCCTCTTT
Source organism: Anolis sagrei ordinatus (assembly GCF_025583915.1). Classification (NCBI taxonomy): domain Eukaryota; kingdom Metazoa; phylum Chordata; class Lepidosauria; order Squamata; family Anolidae; genus Anolis; species Anolis sagrei. The sequence goes on from NW_026844478.1 coordinate 14,528,325, forward strand.
CTTCCCTCCTTTTCTCTCTCCCTCTTTCTGCTTCCACCCCTTCTTCCCTTTTTGTCTTTCCTTCCTTCTCTCTTTCCTTCCTCCTTCCCTTCCTCCTCCTAGCAGGGAGTGCTAGCATGTGGCCTCCAAGCTAGACAGTTTGCCCATGCCTGGTATATACGGTAGTTAAGTGTACTTAATTAAGTAACCTCTCCTGTCTCACTCCCAACCAAATGAGAGAGAGAGGACAGTACATTGTCATCCTTTCACATGTAGGAATCTGTACATATAGGCAACATTTAGATTGGACAATTTTGGGGGTGTATGGGACTGTTCTTCAGGATTCCTCCCTGATACTAATGTTAAGGTTTCTGGAACTATGTGTGTTCCTGCTACAATTTGATGGCACCTGTAGAGGCCTTCCGGGATGCAGGAAGCTATGTGACCTCCTGTATAGAGCATCTCCTTTGCACATCTCTCTATATATTTATTTTTGCAGCTGTATCAGAGTTCTGCAGCAGAGTTGATGCGATAGTGGTGGCGTAGAAATGGCCTGAAGGCTGTGTTGCCCATCCCTGATTTAGATGCACTGGGTAGTATGCTGAAGAGGTGAGATGCATTGGTATTGCTCCACTAGGCATTTAGTTCACCTGCTTTTGCCAAAAAGTGTGCATAAGGCAAAATGTGAGTAAGAGGGGGATGTAGCCTACCAAACACTGCTGTTGCAAATTATTTGTTGGGACAACTTCCGACAACAACAACAACATTTTATGATGGTCCAAAGACTCTTATTGCACCATAGGTGGACAACTTCCATTCATATAAAAGGTGGTTTTGCAACAACAGCAGATGGTGAGATGCTTTCAACACACTTCACATTATGTATATGAGTGATGCAATTGAATATCAACTTTTTAAAAAACTAACATTAAAAGCCAACTACCTACATTGGTCAAGGTGCTTCCATACCATCAGAGCTTCTGGTCTAGGACTGGAAAGAACTAGTTTCAGCTCTTCATTAGTGCCTAGCTTGAAGTACCTTTCTAGGGGCCCTTCCACACAGCCTTATATTCCAAAGTGCTCTTCTAGCAATCACCAGCCAATCCCTCTCCAATGCCAGAAATACAGCTTAATGGTGTTACATTAGAAAACGTTGACCATTTCCACTACCTTGGCAGCCACTTCTCCACAAAAGTCAACATTGACACTGAAATACAACACCGCCTGAGCTCTGTGAGTGCAGCATTTTTCTGAATGAAGCAGAGAGTGTTTGTGGACCAGGACATCGGTAGGGATACCAAAGTGGTTGTTTATAAAGCTATTGTCCTCCCAACCCTGCTGTATGCCTGCAAAACGTGGACTGTCTACAGACGTCACATGCAACTCTTAGAACGATTACATCAGTGTTGCCTCCAAAAAATCCTGCAAATCTCTTGGATAGACAAGTGGACAAATGTCAGCATGCTGGAAGAAGCAAAGACCACCAGCATTGAAGTGATGGTCCTCCACCATCAACTCCGCTGGACTGGCTACGTTGTCCAGATCCCAACCACCATCTCCCAAAGCAGTTGCTCTATTCTGAACTCAAGAATGGAAAACAGAATGTTGGAGGACAGGAAAAGAAATTTAAAGATAGGCTCAAAACAAACCTTAAAAACTCTGGCATAGACACTGAGAACTGGGAAGCCCTGGCCTTTGAGCGCTCCAGCTGGAGGTCAGCTGTGACCAGCAGTGCTGTAGAATTTGAAGAGGCACGAATGGAGGGCGAAAGAGAGAAATGTGCCAAGAGTAAGGCGAGAGCACCTTCCACCTGGAAAACAATTCCCTCACTGCGGGAGAACATGCAGATCAAGAATAGGGCTCCACAGTCACCAACAGATCCACCACCAGTACACCGATCTTGGAAAACAATCCTACTCAGACAACGAGGGATCACCTAAGTAAGTAATATTCCAGAATATCAAGCAAAAATCCCACATTATCTGAGTGTGGACTCAGATAACCCAATTCAAAGCAGATATTGTGGGATTTTCTGCCTTGATAACCTGGGATATAGGGCTGTGTGGAAGGACCTTAGGCTTAACTGGAGCTGACCCACTGAGTCAATAGGATTTATGTACAGTGTTCCCTCACTTACAGTATCATGGGTGTTAAATTCCAGGACCACCTGCAAAAAGTGAAAATCCACAAAGTAGGGACTCTATATATGTATATCCTGTTCCGAGGGTGAGGCAGAAGGGAGGAGAGATTTAAAGGCACCACACACCTTTTTTGTTTTTGCTAGCTATCTCTGCTTTGCTTTGCAATCTCTCTTGATTGGCTGCCTCTCTCCCGAGGGGGAGGGTGAAACCCCCTTCCACACTCCATCATTGCCAGGAGGTGGGATTAGAACGCCGCTCTGGGCAACGGTAACCATTCATAAACTGGGAGGCAAAAACCCGTGAAAGAGCGAGTCCGCGAAAAGTGAACCACAAAGTAGCGAGGGAACACTGTCAAAATTGATTCACAAGTCCACACTTGGGTCATATCCTTGACAGTTAGGCATGGAGAGCCCTGAGAAATCCTTTATCATCCCACTTTTTCTCAACTCTTTCAAAAATACCTAAGTTCTCCTCTTCCTCCTCTGTCCTCAGCTTTCTTCAGCAAGTACAAACTGAGTTCAAAGTGCGAATGTAATTTGGATGTAGTTAATTCAGCAGCAGGAGAGGACAAGAGAGGAGAGAGTCTTGCCCTTCGCTGTAGACTCTGGCAATAGCAAACTGCTGCAGTCTCATCCCCATAAATAGCTTTTTGACATCTTGACCCCATTGCCATATCTTTCCCGCTTTTCATCTGTGAAATGTTGGAGGGAATGATGATCAAATAGGTCAGCTTTCAGGATTCAAATCTCACACTACTTCATCACACTAGAGAATCTCTCCACTTTAAATCTGGTTGCTCCCTCCTGCAGAATTCTAACCCTAACCCAGGACCTCTATGGCTGAGCTGTTTAAAGGCCCCTCCCTAAACTACAAACCCCAGAATTCTGTAGGAGGCAGAAAATGGATTTCAAGTGGATAGATGCTCTAGGGCCCGTCCAGACAGTACCTTTATCTCAGGAGCTTCCATAGCAAACAGGAGGGTGGTCAGACAATGTTCCCTGTAAACGTGAAAGCAATTGTTACAAAAGGCAAAAAATGCAAGATTTCCAGCTGTGGGAGTATTGTGGTATTGAGCCGAATATGCAGAACTTCGCTTGTCTGTGTTGTTGTTGTTCATTTGTTCGGTTGCATCCGACGCTTCGTGATCTCATGGACCAGCCCACGCCAGAGCTCCCTGTTGGCCGTCACCGCCCCCAGCTCCTTCAAGGTCAAGCCAGTCACTTCAAGGATGCCATCCATCCATCTTGACCTTGGTTGGCCCCTCTTCTTTTTTCCTTCCATGTTCCCCAGCATCATTGTTGTTGTTCATTTGTTCAGTCGCTTCCGACTCTTCGTGACCTCATGGACCAGCCCACGCCAGAGCTCTCTGTTGGCCGTCACCACCCCCATCTCCTTCAAGGTCAAGCCAGTCACTTCAAGGATGCCATCTATCCATCTTGCCCTTGGTCGGCCCCTCTTTTTTTTTCTTCCATGTTCCCCAGCATCATTGTTGTTCATTTGTTCAGTCGATTCCGACTCTTTGTGACCTCATGGAACAGCCCACGCCAGAGCTCCCTGTTGGCCATCACCACCCCCAGCTCTTTCAAGGTCAAGCCAGTCACTTCAAGGATACCATCCATCCAGCTTGACATTGGTTGACCTCTCTTCTTTTTTATTTCCATGTTCCCCAGCATCATTGTTGTTCATTTGTTCAATCGCTTCCGACTCTACATGACCTCATGGACCAGCCCACACCAGAGCTCCTTGTCGGCTGTCATCACCCCCAGCTCCTTCAAAGTCAAGCCAGTCACTTCAAGGATGCCAGCCATACAACTTGCTCTTGGTCGGCCTCTCTTCTTTTTTCCTTCCATGTTTCCCAGCATCATTATCTTCTCCAAACTTTCCTGTCATCTCATTATGTGGCCAAAATACTTAATCTTAGCCTCTAATATCCTTCCCTCCAGTGAGCACTTGGGCTTTATTTCCTGAAGGATGGACTGGTTGGATCTTCTCGCTTGTCTGTATGTCCCTGCAATTGGAATCATGGGATTTTTAAAATCTGGGTTTGTTCTCGGGTTTTAGGTGTTTCTCCACATATCCGCATATCCGCATCTTGAGTCTAAAAATCGCAGAAATTTCCAGTGGAAGTCTTGTGGTGGCCATCTTGGGAGCCTCTAAATCTCACATCAAAGCATCAAGCGTGAACAACGGAGGCAGAAATCCCAGGATCAATAAGTCTGTATGTGGACCTCTTCTGAAGTCCCGGGATCTTTTTTTGCTTCTGTTTAAAACCCATGATTTAGTGCTGTCTGGAAGCGCCCCTAGTGTGATGAAGTTCTAAGTTGGGTCAGCCCAACTTATTTCACAAAAGAGGCACTTACACTGTAGAATGAATGCAGTTTGACACCTCTTGAACTGTCATGGTTCACCACTATGGAATTAAGAGAGTTGTCGTTTTACCAGGTCTTTACCAAAGACGGCTGGTGCCTCACCAAATTCCAATACCCATATTTACACAGCATGAACAAATGGTAAGGTTGTTAAAGTGGCATCAAACTCCATTCATTCTACAGTGCAGATGCACCCAAGGTTATTGAGAGGGGTAAAAATGCAAGGAGGACCATTTTGCACTCCTTGAAGGGAAACAAAGCTGCCTTGATCTTCCTGGCAGGATATAAATACATATAAATAAATAAGGCGAACTGACCGTAAACATGAACATCTGTCAGTTTGCTTTCTTCCAGTTTTAAGAACATTGGTTAATTTGATTTTATTAAAAAAATACTTAAAATGAAATTTTTATATATGCCTAGCTGGCCATCTGGGGATAAATATATTATTATTATTATTATTATTATTATTATTATTATTATTATTGGCTACCATGAATGTAACCAATTAAATTTCCTGCCACAAGGCACCGAAATGTCCTAAACCATCTCTCTTTACTGGTAGCACACTACGGCTCCCTCCACACAGCTGTATAAAATTCCACACTGAACTGGATTATATGGCAGTGTGGACTCAGATAATTCAGTTCAAAGCAGATATTGTGGATTGTCTGCCTAGATATTCTGGGGTATGTGGCTGTCTGGAAGGACCCTAACAAGCCAATGCTCCACAGGCTCATTTCTACTTGCAGGTGTGACATATGCAACCCCCTTGCAGATCATCTGTTACTCCATGTGTTTGTATGTATGTGTTACTGTGTGTGTAACTGCTACAATGTGCGACAATTCCTGATAAATGATCCTTTTGAGTTGTTGTATATTTTCCGGGCTATATGGCCATGTTCCAGAAGCACTCTCTCCTGACGTTTCACCTGCATCTATGGCAGGCATCCTTGTGAAGTCAAAAAAACAAAAATTCCAGACAGGAAAATATCAGGGCCAACAAAGGATTCCCTCAGGCAGGAAACAGCCAGGTTTTGAAGCTGCAAGGCCATTCAATGCTAATCAAGATGGCCAATTGAAACATTCACACCTCCCTCCCTGGAAATTTCAGATATATAAACCCAATTTTCCTAGTTTCCAACAGATTTCCTGAAAGAAGAACCAGGAAAATAAGACTGCAAATAGAAGGTCAGGTGCTGTCCTCACCTTTTTTTGCCTTGTTCTATTTTGAAAGGGTCATATGACTGTTCAAATAAAGAAATTATTATTATTATTATTATTATTATTATTATTATTATTATTATTATTTTCCAACAGACCTCACAACCTTTGATGATGCCTGTCATAGATGCAGGCAAAACGTAAGGAAAGAATGCTTCTGGAGCATGGCCACACAGCCCAGAAAACACACAACAACCTAATGATTCTGGCCATGAAAGTCTTCGACAATACAGCGATCCTTTCATTGCTTTCAGTCCAACTGTCCCTGAATCATATATATCTGAAGGACGTCTTTTGACACTGGTCACTCAGTGTAAATAACCACAGATTCCAGTTGAGACTTTTGTGTATTTTTTTTGTTTCAGAAGTCAATGTCAGAATGTTGTAGGTTCACAGGTCTGTGGCACTAAATTCACAGTGGATAAATGCTGAGCGCCGGAAGAGCAACTACGATCTCAGAAAAGGACCTCCCTGCATCCGCCAAGATGGCACAAAAGCAACTTGGAGTTGCATTGTTTGGGAGCAACGCCAAGCGGCTTTGCAACCGTGGGCAGGCACACAGATACACAACAAACAGACGCACACTTTCCTCGGGCCCATTCCCTCTTCTGAGAAGCAGGCACGGTATTGTATAAAAGAGCACAGCATTTCGACAGCATGTACAGGTTGTGCCTGGTGTGGCAAAGGGGAAATAGAGATGTTTTCCTGGGTATACGCTATACATTTTAAGGCACACCAAAAAGGGGTTGTTTACCATTTCCATGCGACGCCAGCCTTCTTTGTGTAAGCTACAATTTACTGGAAAGAGTTTTAAGATTGTGGATTTTTGTTTTCTTCCTTAGGATCGATTGATACAGTTCTGGTTTCTTTCTTGGTGTGTGTGTTTTGCTTTACAGTTCCATACCTACGGGAGATTATGAGGATGGGTTTTTCAAAAAATATGGATCCATTTCATATACATAGATATAGTGAGACATAGGCATATCTACGTATATGAAATAGGAAGAGAGCTCTGTTACCTCCCCTCCGGACTTTAGTACAGTACTTGTGAATATTCTGGGGTGTTCCGCCAGCGAATGCTTTCTGCACTGCATTTGTTCCAATGCAGAACCCAACAGCAAACAACCAAAAGAATTCCAAAGAAAATAAGACTGTCTTATCATGCAATGCAAGTAGGCATCCTGTGGCACTAGTTTCTTATCCAACCTATTTACAATACAGCTGAGTACATTATTTACACAGGTTACAGTGTTTTGTCACAATGGGTCCCCCCCCCCCCCACGGTCCCTCCCCGCAACCCTCCCCCTGCCCCAAAAAGTGTTCCCGGTGCTACATCCTGTCAGACGTGTGTTTCAATGAAGGAATGCGTGTGTGTCAGCAGCGGGGCCGGGGCTGCGAGTTCAGAGGCTCCGTTTTGGGCTTTGAGAGCGGCACCGTACTCACAAATGTCCAGGAAAAACTCATAGTTCTTTACTTTCCACTCTTTGAACTTTTTGGACGTCAACTTGGGATCGTGAAGGAGGTTGTTGATCACGACAAGGTCTCCCTCCTTTGCCTGTGAACAGTCAAAACAAAACAGGTCAGGTGTAAAGAACTCCTTACCTTAAGCAGCTAGAATGTGGGTCTGGTGAAGCCGTCGTGGCCATTTTAGAAATAGGAAAACAAGGAGACGCCATCTTAGTTAAGGGTTGTGGAACCCCTGGTGGCGCAGTGGGTTCAACCCCTGTGCTGGCAGGACTGAAGACCAACAGGTCGCAGGTTCGAATCCAGGGAGAGGTGGATGAGCTCCCTCTATCAGCTCCAGCTCCTCATGCGGTGACATGAGAGAAGCCTCCCACAAGGATGACAAAACATCAAATCATCCGGGCGTCCCCTGGGCAACGTCCTTCCAGACGGCCAATTCTCTCACACCAGAAGCGACTTGCAGTTTCTCAGATCACTCCTGACATGACCAAAAAAAGTTAAGGGTTTTCTAGAGGGGGTGTGTCCTAATCCAGGAAGCAGAGATTGGATGGCTAGGATTGGTTAGAAAATAGGGGGTGGAACCTAGCATTCAAAAAGAAAAAAAAATGTACCTTTTGAACTGAGGCTTGAGTTGGAAGTTGGAATTTGTCCGTTAGGGAGTTTGTCAGTTAGTGATAACAGGTGGTTGGTGTTAGATAGGAGAGCTGGGTTAATCTTTTGTGGTATTCAAAAGCTAGAGAAATCAGCTAGTAATACGGATAGTGGAATAAGAACTTGTTTGTGGTCTGTTGTTTGTCCCTGAGGAAGGCTAGGCCAAAGGGGGAATTTTGTTTGGAATTATTTTCAGCGATTAATTTCCTGAGATAATCTCCTGTTTTGTTAACATCAAGATTTGAACCCAGAATCCATCTAAGAATCGTACATCAAAAGTAACCAGAAGCTTATGTACCAGTAACTTACTGAAACCACTACGCATTTGTACCAGAAGAAGTTTAAGCTTGTTAAATAAATGTTTTGTTATTGTTAACACTTTATGCCAGCCTTGGTGTGAACATCATTGTGATTTAAACCCTCTAAAGAAAACAAACATTACTGCAACACAAAAGGGTGTTACTAAGCATACTCTCCACATACAACTCAGTCTGAATACCAAACAAAAAAAGGTGGCAGCGAAGAAAATTAAAGAAACAGTCCCAAGATCTCCCAGTTGCGTCTTTCACTATTTTAAAATACCCTGTTCCTCCCTGCTAAGTTCCTTATAATTAGCGGCAATCGGCTGGTATAGTTTTTCCCGGGTTCCTTATAATTGGTGGTACAGAGGTGCGGTAACATTATATCAGGTATATATTCTTGCCAATTTTTTTTTAGTGTCAGGAGCAACTTGAGAAACTGCAACTTGCTTCTGGTGTGAGAGAATTGGCTGACTACAAGGATGTTGCCCAGGGGACACCCAGATATTTTACCATCCTGTGGGAGGCTTCTCTCATGTCCCCGCATGAGAAACTGGAGTTCACCCCACTCCCTGGATTCAAATCGCCAACCTTTCGGTCAGCAGTCCTGCTGGCACAAGGTTTAACCCATTGCGCCAGCAGGAGATTATTATGTTTTACTTTTTAACTTAAGTTTTAACTGACGTTGTATGTTTTAAGGCACTGTGGAGGTGTGATTATAAGCTGCCTTGAGTCCCCCTCAGGGTAGTGAAAGGCGGAATATAAATAAATAAATAAATTGTTACCATGACTCTTCATTTTAAATATTGTAAATTTTTTGCACTTGGCTAGGCCCATGCCTGATATATGTATATTATATATTATTTATTTATTTACAGTATTTATATTTCGCTCTTCTCACCCTGCAGGGGACTCAGGGCAGATTACAATGTACACATATATGATAAACATTCAATGCCAAAGACACACAACAGATATAGACAGACAGTCAGAGGCTATTTAACTTTTCTGGCCGCCAGGGGAGCTGCCGCTTTCATCGTCCATCTGCGACACTGATGAAGTACTTCCGCATTCCCCGCATGCTTTGCTGGAGTCTTTTTTATGGTCTCATAAATTAGTTAAATTAGCCTCCCCACACATAGGTGGTACCTAATTTTCCTACTTGACAAATGCAACTGTCTTTCGGGCTGCAAAGGTCAACAACATGCTACACAATTGGTCAGAAGCTCACTCTGACCCAGGCTGGCTTCGAACTCATGACCTTTTGGTCAGAAGTGATCTTAATGCAGCTGACACTCAGACAGCTGCGCCACAGTCCTGGTGCTAATATAATATAATATAAAATAATATAACATAATATAAACAGTTCTTGGGACTCCATGAGAAACTTTTGCTTCAACAGCTGAAAAGGTTTGAGAACCCCTGCTACAGTTGATTCCCGGTGTAATTTCCTCTACAGTCACTCCATGTGGTTCATCACAAACATCATTGTCAACAGATTTTCTTTTCTTAATGAGTTTATCAATTTTAGTGTAATAACTGCAACCCAATTAACAAATTGTGCCAATTATAAAAGTTGTAACAGTACCTACACTTGTACTGCACCAGTGCCCCACTTCTGTAGTTTTTAAAAATATTATCAGAAGTGAATTGAGAATATACTGCAAGTTGCTTCTGGTGTGAGAGAATCGGCCATCTGCAAGGACATTGCCCAGGGGATGCCCGAATGTGTTACCATCCTGTGTGAGGCTTCTCTCATGTCCCCACATGGGAAGCTGGGGCTGACAGATGGGAACTCACCCCGTCTCCCAGATTTGAACCATTGACCTTCAGGTCTTCAGGTCAGCAGTTCGGCTGGCACAAGGGTTTAACCCATTGTGCCACCATGGCTCCCTACACTGATCTTTCAATGCTGAGACAACCACCTACATGTGGGTTACATGCAGGTAGATGTCAGGGGAGACATGTATGCTCTACCCCTTTGTGTTCTGTCCAAAATTCCTCATTCTGGCAATTGTCAGATCTGAACAGTAAGACAATTGTCACTTCTGATTAGTCTGCATTGCCTCTCCTCCTTGTCCTCCTCAATGGGAATCAGGAGCAACAAGGATTGACCATTGCTGGCAAGGAGGATTGTGTGTATCCGCCTGCTCAGTATTGGATCTGGGCCATAATGTAGCCAGGATGTGCTTACTTTTAAAGTGCTCCTGAGAACTCGAATCCGGTGAAGTTTTTCATTGATAACAGGATCGTTGCATCTCTTTACGAAGGACCTCCGGAATTCCTGCTTGGTGGAAGGACGTTGCTCTCCAAACGCTGACAAACTAGCTTGTTCCAGAGACTTGTACAATTCATGCAAACCATCTGAGCTCTCTTTTTGTTCTTCTACATTTTCTGGAAAACAAAATCACATTTCATACAGATGTCATCCATTGACAGTGAAAGAAACCAATGAAAGAGGTCAGTGTGCTTGCCTTTGCAAAAGGATGATAATAGTCATGTCAGGAACTGGTTTCCAGGCCTTGAGTCTTGGCGCAAAAAACCAGAATCCTGACATGGACTGCTGATAAGAATGTGCAGCTGGTGGCCTTGGGGGGAAGCAGTTGGCATTTGGCGGGGAATATTGCGCGGGATTCTCGGCCGGCGGGAAAGGGGAATTCAATTGTGAGGGAGGGTGTATAAGGGTTAAACTGCGGCTACAGGCCAATCCTGGCTTTCTTCGTGTATGAATGTCCAGCAGTAAAAGTTCCTGATTGATTACGGATTGGCGTCCTGTGTCGTTATTGGGAGCGGCTGCTGTGAGCTTACATTAAGCCAGGATTGGCGGTACCATCCCGCGGCTGCGGTGAGGTACCCTTATGGAACGGGAGGAAATTCCAGCAGCAGGGGGAGAGCCGGACTCCCCTTTTGAGAATGCGGAGGAGGAGCTGGAGAGAGTAGCTGCCTTGGCTTCATCGACTGCTTATGCCCGGCCCAACGGAGTAACACAGAGGCGCGTGAAGGGGGCCGAGGCGGCAGCGAGAGAAAGCAGTGGGCTAGATTTCCCCTCCCCGCAGAGGTTGGAGTATCTGGAGGAAAAAGTGGCATCCATGGAAACCACCCTCGCAGTGATGTCGAGGGTGATGGAGCGGCTGGCCCCCTTGATAGAGGAATCACAACCCCGAAGAGAATCGGTGTGGAGTGCAGAGGAGAGGAGTGACCGGGGACCCGGAGCACGGCCTAAAACACAGGCGAGTTGGAGAACCGGGGCAGAGAGTGATGAGGAGGAAGGACAGCCGCGGGGACTAACGCTAACGTCCCAGCAGACGCTTCTGGTGCCCCCGGCCGGAGCCGGGCGTGGCACAGGGCGGCACGGATTGCCCCCAGAGCAGCATGGGCTCCAGGGAGGGCCACCGCGAGCGGAGAGCCGGGAGAGGCAGCCCCTTGTCCCTCACCAGAGGAGGGAGGAGCTGCGAGTCGAATTTGGAGGTGAAGCCGGGAACCTCGATTATTTCCTAACCATGGTGAGGGGATACCTAGAGGACAACGCACCCACCTTCAGATCGGAGGCAAGCAGAGTACGGGCAGTGGGTGCGGCACTGAGGAGAGGAGCGGCAGAGTGGTATGTCCAACTCCATGCCAGACATGACCCATGTTTGGGGTCCACGAGGCGTTTTCTGGCAGCGATGGAAGCACGCTTCAGGGATCCGCTTGAGAGAATCCGAGCGAGAGAGAAGTTGCAAACAATAACCCAAGGTCAGCGTTCCGTGTCCGAATACGTAGAAGAATTCCAGTTGCGGGCAGAAAAGGTACCTGAGTGGTCCAATACCACTAAGGTCCAGATATTTAAGGAAGGCCTGCGGAAGGAAATCTTGGCCTGGGCACTTCATCGCGATGATCCAGAGGAGATAGCCGGATGGATTGAGCTGGCTGGCCGCATCGAGACGACCCTGGCTCAAGTCAAGAGACATCGAGGGGCGACACTGCAGCAGCCGAGAGCCAAGGAGGAGAGTCGGAGGGCGGAGAGAGGCACGATCGGGAAAGGCCCAGCCGGAGGACCCAAGAAGCAGAGAGGCTGCTGTTTTGTATGCGGCCGTTTTGGGCATCGGGCTGCAAATTGTCAGCAGAGGAAAGGGGGGATCCCCCTCAGTCAAGGTTTAAACCGGCCGCTGGGAAGAGAGCGGAAGAGAGCCTCCCTCACAGGGCCCCAGTGGGGGATCTGGTGAGTCACAACCCAGGGATGTTAGTATTCCCGATAAGACTAGGAGGGGAGGGGAAGTGGGCCAGCTGCAAAGCCCTCATGGATTGTGGCTGCTCCAGGAACATTATGACCCCAGAATTGGCAAATGAACTGAAATGTGAGAAGGCCGTCTTGCCAGCCCCTATAGCATTCTCACAGCTGGATGGCTCAGTAACGGCTGGAGCCCCAGCGCGATTCGAAGTGGGGGAAGTGAAATGCAAGATAGGGAATTGGGAAGGCGGCATAACATTTGTGGTATCCCCTATAGCAACTTACAATGTGATATTGGGGATGCCGTGGTTGAGGGAGGCAAACCCACAAATCAATTGGAGGAAGGGCAGCCTGAGCTTCCAAGGCGAAGAGAAGGGGGACTGTTATAAGGGGGAGGGAGGCACGACAGACGGAGTGCAGGAGATCCCTCCCAAATATAGAGACTTTGAGGATGTGTTTGATGAAAAGAAAGCGGATCAGCTTCCTCCCCCAAGACGGGTCGAGGTGAAAATCGAGCTCAATAAAGACGCTAAGCTGCCTAGGAGTAGGCTATACCCAATGTCGGCTAAGGAGATGGAGGAACTGAGGAAGTACATCGATAAGAACTTAGCCCGAGGGTTCATAGGACCATCTGAATCCCCATTGGGGGCCCCAGTGCTATTTAGGCACAAAAAGGACGGCTCATTGAGGTTGTGTGTGGACTATAGGGGGCTGAACGCAGTGAGCACGACCAACAATTACCCATTGCCTCTAACCAAGGACTTACTGTCGAGACTGTCAGAGGCAAGGGTGTTTACGAAAATTGACTTGATTGAGGCCTATCATAAGTTGCGAATACGGCCTGAGGACAGGTGGAAAACGGCTTTCTCATGTGCACTAGGCCATTTCGAATATTCCGTGTGTCCCTTCGGGTTAAAAGGCTCTGGGGGGGCATTTATGCAAATGATTAATGAGGTGTTGCACCCGCTACTGTACCGCGGAGTGTACTGCTTTGTGGATGACGTAATTATATTCAGCCGTGATAGGCAATCCCACGTTCAGTTGGTGAGGGAGGTACTCCAGAAATTGAGGGAAGCAAAGTTGTTTGCAAAGCTGCCAAAATGTGAATTTAATAAGGAACAAATAGATTTCCTCGGATACAGAATCTCCTGGGGAGGGGTGGCAATGGATCCCTCAAAGGTAGAGGATGTCAGGGGGTGGGGACCCCCCCAAACACGCAAGCAGTTGCAATCATTCCTAGGATTTGCAAACTTTTATCGGGTGTTCATAAAAGACTTTGCTCAGGTGGCACTGCCCCTCACCGAATTGCTGAAGACAAAGGGGAGGGGGGAGACGATAAAGGTACGGTCCCCGGGAGCAAAGTTGAATTGGTCAGCAGAGTGCCAGAGGGCCTTCGAGGAACTGAAACGCAGGTTCACAGAAGAACCTGTCCTAATCCACCCCGATCTGACTAAACAATTTGTGATCCATTGTGACGCATCAGATTGGGCCTATGGGGCAGCATTGATGCAAAGGGATCCGGAAGGGAGGTTGAAACCATGTGGGTTCATATCAAAAAAGTTCAGCGAGACTGAACGAAACTGGCCGGTGTGGGAAAAGGAGGCCCTGTCAATCCTAAGGGCCCTGGAGACATGGAGACATTTGCTAGAGGGAAGCGGCATACCCTTTGAGGTATGGACCGACCACAAAAACTTACAATACATCACTTCACCCAGGAGATTGTCAGCGAAACAAATAAGATGGGGGCAGTTCTTCAGCAGATTCGATTTGCAGCTGAAGTTTCACAAGGGGAGACAAAATGTGGTCGCAGACACATTGTCACGTATGCCGGAGGACATAAGGGAGGGGGCAAGACCCAAAGGGGAGTATTTTCTCGGAGCGGCAGTGGGGCATGGCAGTGCAAACCAGAGCACAAGCGGAGTGCAGTCAAAAACTGGTGGGGGTAGAGAGCAAGGACGGGGGATGGGAGGAGGAGATAAGACAGGCATGCAAGGAGGATGAATGGTTGGAGAGGAACAAGGAAAAGGTGGAATGGAAGGGTGGATTGGGTTTTGTAAACAAGAAGGTATATATCCCAGTCAACCTGCGGGAAAAAATGATGATTAGATGCCATGACAACAAGGGAGCAGGACACTGGGGAGTTACGAAAACCCTAAAATTACTGGCACGCCAGTGTTGGTGGCCCGGGATGAGGGGTGACACAAAATCATATGTATCCCGATATAACGCATGTGCACAAAACAAAGTACCCACACAAAAGCCAACAGGGTTACTGCAGAGGGTGGCAGAGCCGTCAAAACCTTGGAGTGTGATTGCCATGGATTTTGTGGGCGAACTCCCGAATAGCCGAGGTCAACGCTACATATGGACAGTGATGGACTTGTTCTCAAAACAAGCGCATTTCATAGCGCTGCCTAAATTGCCATCTGCGGAAAAGTTGGCTGAGCTGTTTATTAAACACATATATCAGTTGCATGGCTGTCCCGATCAGGTGATCAGTGATCGAGGAGTACAGTTTGCGGCACGTTTCTGGGAAAGGTTCATGCAATTGATGGGGGTAGAAAGGACCCTGAGTTCAGCATTCCATCCCATGACCAATGGGGGAGTCGAGCACACTCAGCAGATGTTGGGATTTTTCCTAAGAACATACACTAATCATTGCCAAAACGACTGGGCAGACTTAATCCCATTTACAGAAGTCGCATATAATGGAGCTTGTCACGCATCCACAGGGAAATCCCCCTTTGAAATAGTCTACGGCATGGAAGTAACCCCTTTATCTCTTTATTTAAAGAGATAAAATATTGCAACGGGTATGAATATATGAAACGTCTTTTTTTAGACAATACATTCTCTTCTTCTTCTTCTTCTACTTCTTCTTCTTCTCCTGAGCACAGCGAGGACAAAACCAATCCCCCTTTGAAATAGTCTACGGCATGGAAGTAACCCCTTTGCCAAAGCTGCCGAGTTGGGAGGAGGAGGAACCGTGGGGAAAGGAAGGGTGGCCAGACAAAGCGAGGGCGAGTTGGGAGGAGGTAGTGAAATCACTCAGAGAAGCCCAACGGAAATATAAGTTATTTGCGGATAAAAAAAGGAGGAAAGGAGATAGGTTGGAGGAAGGGGACTTGGTATGGTTGAACACCAAAAATCTCAAGTTGAATGCCCCTTCCAGGAAGCTATCTCCTAAATACATCGGTCCGTTTAAAATCTCAAGCAAAATCAATGATGTCACATATACATTACAACTACCGAAGGTTTTGGGGAAAATACACCCAACATTTCACTATAGCTTGTTGAAAAAGTACCAAGGTTCGCTGGATGAAGGAGTATAGTAGTGACATGTATTTCCCTTCCAGGAAAAAGAGGAGGAGGAGGAAGACGTCATGTCAGGAACCGGTTTCCAGGCCTTGAGTCTTGGCACAAAAAACCAGAATCCTGACATGGACTGCTGATAAGAATGTACAGCTGGTGGCCTTGGGGGGAAACAGTTGGCATTTGGCGGGAAATATTGCGCGGGATTCTCGGCCGGCAGAAAAGGGGAATTCAATTGTGAGGGAGGGTATATAAGGGTTAAACTGCGGCTACAGGCCAATCCTGGCTTTCTTCGTATATGAATGTCCAACAGTAAAAGTTCCTGATTGATTACGGATTGGCGTCCTGTGTCGTTATTGGGAGCGGCTGCTGTGAGCTCACAAGTCATTTTGTGCCAAAGCAGTTATTTACCATATGTTTATTTACTTTATTTCTATACCGCTTTTCTCAGCCCTTAGGCGATTCAAAGTGGTTTAACTGAGTCCTGACTTCAGTTCAGACTTCCGAAGGCAGCTGATTTCTACCAGTAATGGCTGCAGGTTTGAAACAAAATCACTGTTCTTTTTAATTGGTGACTGGAAACAATGTGGACCCTTCCGAGGACTGACTCTATGGAGAACTTCCATGACCTGTAGTCAGGTTGTAATCTGTGTATAATGCTCAGAAACAATGTCTTGTTAGTTTGCTACTTTTGATGTGCTCTAGTATCAAAACTAGAGTGCAACAGAAGTGTTTGAGATAGCGGTTTCTTCCAAATCCCAATTTAAAAATATCAAAATATAACATTTAAAAATGACACCTAAATCAAGATGAACTCAGTTGGATGCAGAATACTCATGCTAAGGCTTGGGGACTTATCAAAATACTTCAATGGAACGATAGCCTTTCTGGCTTTGTGTGTGTTTACATCAGAATCAGTGTGTTCAATTTAGACTTCAATGCAGTATGCTTAGAGACTTATTAGATCTCAGAACAGAGAGATGCTTTGGACTATGGACTATTATTTCTAAGGAAGATGCCCTGTGTTACCTACACAGAGAAACTACTTAAAATCCTATTGTAACTGGATTCATAAGCAAAGTGCCCGTATGCTGTATACATGAAGTTTTGTGAGTAAACCAACTCTGTTACTTTTAAAGGAGACTGTTTATTTTGTCTCTTGAGAGCATGATTTAAAGGCAAATAAATTTTAGGAGAGAGTAGATGTTTTTGGGCAACTAAATTATATGCTAAATGTTTTTAATTTTATTGCTTGTGGATGTATTGTTTTTAACTTAATTTATGTCTAATTGTAGGGTATAATTGTAATTGTTTGCACTGGCATTGAATTTTGCCATTACTTATGTGTAAACCAGTTTGAGTCCCCCTTGGGGTGAGAAAAGCAGTATACAAATACTGTAAATAATAAATAATAATTGCATTTTATGTTGTTGGAGGCATCAAATTGTGCCAACTGTAAATCTCCTTGAGTTGCCTTCGGGCTACGAAGGGCAGTATATAAATACGGTAAATAAATAAACACTTTCAAAACTGCTGAATATATACGTGTTTTGGTGCATTGGCATGTCTTTGTCCCTGACAGTTCAAAGACATACCTTGGTACATCAGTTTAACAGCTGAGAGACCTAGTTGCCTTGTATGAATTCTGTATATATTTCCAAAAGGTTATTTGACCAGTAGTTTTTCCAAAAAGTTTATGAATCCCATTTCCACAATGGTTATGGAGATTCACATTTTCCAAAATCCAAGAACTACAGTCCTGTGCTAGGAAAGCGATCCTAAAGTGAGACTTTTTGCACGCAGAGCTCAGCCACCAAGCTACACCTTCTCTCTCACTGGGTCTTTTCAACATTGTCTTACCTTCTTCACATAAACTACTTTGCTTTTTAATGGGCAGCTTCTCTTCTGATCTCTCCTCTGTTATCCCGCTGGGTTTTACATGGCCTTTGACTCGGACGTCTCTGTTTCGCGGAAGGCTTTGACTGCGCTGCTTCTGGGGCCGGGTGTGTGAACTGGGGCCTCGGTGGCACTCCACCAGTGGGAATGGGCCATCCTGTTCAAGGTTGTGCCGCCTTTGGACCGGGAGCGTTGCTTGCCGCCGCCTCTCTGGTGATAAGCCGAGGTGCCCGCTCACATACTCCGGGTCGGGAGGGACGGTCTGGAGGAAATGGAGGCCTGAACTGGTCAGGGGAGTCTCTATGAGGTCCTGCCATGAGCGCCGTTCTCTGTAGGGAGGCCTGCAGCCTGATGAATGCGTCGTCCCTGTTGGATCCTGCCGGGAGTCCTCCGCGGAAGAATGAGAATACGTTGATTCGCTGGAGAAATGTCGGCCGTGTTTGGGCTCAGGGAATGGACTCGAAGAATTCATCTACAAATAATGTAAACACTTAAGTTATTAGAGGTTTACGAAGCAGCTGAAATCCAATTAGTGACTTGTTTCGGAGATTTGGATTGCCCCCACTCTATTTTGCAAAGATTCGGAGGGGCCTCATTTCGTTTCATAATCCAAATCTCTGAAGCTTCGTAAAGATTTGTTCCTTAAGCAGCAATGGGGAAAGGTTTGAGGCTCGTTTCTCTGCATTGTTTATGGCTATGAGGATGAACCTTGGCACACTTGTAGGCAACATTTGCAACTTTAAGCCTGCCACGTTTCAGAACATTTTGATTATCCACTGATTTCTAGGAATTTTAAAAAAGTTTTTTACATTTACATTAAAAAATACAAGAGGTATCCCACTGAATTTGTGCACAATGAGACAACATAAGCAGGGCATCAATCCTGCAAAGTCTCACCACAGAAAATTACGGAAAATTACACTGCAAAAAAAAAAATACAGCTTGAAACTTTCCAAAACACAAATCTTTACTAATCTATCCGAAACGTTTCTGGGGTTTCATTTCGTAATGATTAGGAGGGGGGGGGGGGGGGGGGGGGGGGGGGAGTCCCATTCCAATTAGTAATTTGGAGTTTTGTATTAACAAATCATATGAATCTCTGAATTATGAAATAGACATATTAGTTATATGATGGAGGCCATTTGATGGTGCAAGAAAAAAGACAAGGGCTGTGTGGTGTAAACTCTCCCTGCTTGCAAAAATGTTCTGTTTAGAGTATTTAGCTGCCCTGAGTCTCTTCAGGGAGATGGTGGCAGAGTATAAAGAAAGTTTATAGATATTTTGCTGAGTTTTGTTGTTTCCATACTTGTCACAGAACATCTACCGACATACATTACTGTATCCAAAATGGTGACCAACACAAGAAACGCCCAGTTTCCCAGCAGGTCTATTCTCTGTGTTTTCTGTTCACTAAGGATATGGTGAAGACAGAGTGCATAAATCTGGCAGAGAGTTGGGCACTTATCTCTTCCCCACCATCTTGATTTCTATATATAGAACATACTGCAATTGACTTAGAAGGTCTTTCCATGGCAGCCATTGGCGCAATGGCAGTTGCTCAAGAAGTAGCGATGCCACCAGAAAGAAAATTCCTCTTGTGAAATGGAATAGCAGCGATATTCTACAGGTCAGCTGCTTAATTGACATTTTTAACCATCTTTGCAACAAGGGATTCCAATTCTTCTTATTTTCAGTGAATGATTGTTCCAATGAAATGAAGAAAAGGAAGTAAAACATGAGTTCCCAAAGGGATGATTCAGGGTGCATCTAATATTAATGTAGTTTGACACCACTTTAACAGCCATGGCTCAATGCTATGGAGTCAAGGGAGCTGTAGTTTGGTAAGACAAGGCTAAAAACCCCATAGAACAGTGGTTCCCAACCTGTGGTCCGTGGATCACCAGTGGTCCGCAAAAACTAAAACCTGGTCCATGGCTTCACTGTTACTACACCTTGCAACAAGAGCGACTGGTCTTATAGTGTTGAGGCTTATTAAATATGGTTTTCTGTGTGCAAGTAGATGGCAACTACTGGATGGCCTATGTTCTGTATCAGAAACTAGAGCTGATGTGGTCTACCCAATGCATTTTTCTGAATCAATACCCCAAATAACCAAACCAAATCTAAAGTTGACCAAAATTTGATTCGTAACCCTTTTGGTACTGATAGAATCATAGAATCCTAGAGTTGGAAGAGATCTCATGGGCCATCCAGTCCAACCCCCTGCCAAGAAGCAGGAGTATTGCATTCAAAGCACCCCTGACAGATGGCCATCCAGCCTCTGTTTAAAAGCTTCCAAAGAAGGAGACTCCACCACACTCTGGGTAGAGAGTTCCACTGCTGAACGGCTCTCACAGTCAGGAAGTTCTTCCTCATGTTCATATGGAATCTCCTCTCTTGTAGTTTGAAGCCATTGTTCTGCATCCTAGTCTTCAGGAAAGCAGAAAACAAGCTTGCTCCCTCCTCCCCGTGACGTCCTCTCACATATTTATACATGGCTATCATGTCTCCTCTCAGCCTTCTCTTCTTCAGGCTAAACATGCCCAGCTCCTTAAGCCGCTCCTCATAGGGCTTGTTCTCCAGACCCTTGATCGTTTTAGTCGCCCTCCTCTGGACACATCCCAGCTTGTCAATATCTCTCTTCAATTGTGGTGCCCAGAATTGGACACAATGTTCCAGGTGTGGTCTAACCAAGGTGGAACAGAGCATGGGTAGCATTACCTCCTTAGATCTAGACACTATACTCCTATTAATGCAGGCCAAAATCCCATTGGCTTTTTTTGCCACCACATCACATTGTTGGCTCAATGTTGGAGAGTGGTCTCTCGTCAAAGTGGTCCTGGGTCAAAAAAAGGTTGGGAACCACTGCCATAGAACTACAATTCCTATGATTCCATAGCATTGAGTCATAGCAAGCAAAAGGTATTAAACTGCATTGATTCTACAGTGTAGATGCAGCCATAGTTGTTAGAAGGCAACTGCTGAAAACATCCAATTTTTAAAAGCTAAATTATGTTTGTTTGGCATGATATTTAATGAGATTTTTTTCAAAAAGACACAGAGAGAAAGAGAGACAAAAATGGAAAGGGGGGTGTTAACCTGCATCCCAGTGGATCGAACAGCATCACATGGGTGAAAATCAGTCTGAGCTTCACCCATGTGATGCTGTTGCCTCAGTCATTCTCTCTTTGGTTCTGGCTGTTTGAGGATCACATCATTCAGGCTGGAGAAAAATCTGAAAGACAAATAGAAAGAGTCCTATCTGCACTTGGCAACACAGGTTAAATGAAGTAAAAACAAGTTCTGTTACATCAGCCACACATTCACTAGCCACAGGGTAACATATGGTATATAAATATAATTCTTTAGCAAGTTGACGTCTGTACTTTGTCCTGGTTATGTGGATATTTAGTATGACAGAAAGCCTTTGGTGGAAATTGTTTAATTAGGACCACTTTTTAAGAGAATTCAGATACCTGTATTTAGATGCAAAATGTGATAGAGACTGAAGTCATATTTGTTGATTAGCATCTTAGGCCCCTTCTACATTGCCATATAATCCAGATCATCAAAACATATAATCCACATTATCTGCTTTGAACTGGGTTATATAAGACTACACTGCAATATAGGATTGTGCATTCGTACAGAATTGCTTTTTGTTTATGTTTGTTTGAACCGGATGTCCCCCCGTTACTGTTTTCGCTTGACTCCTGAAAGTGGCTATGTTTCCGAATGGATGTTTTCATTCTGTGTACGAAAACATGAAACATTTTGGGGCATTGGCACAACAGGGTTAAGAAAAAGCCCATTAGGCACTCCGTCTCCCTGAGAGAGAGAGAGAGAGAGAGAGAGAGAGAGAGAGAGAGACTCAGGGAAGGAGTTTAATCCAGGGGGAGCTCCTTGGCTGTGTATGCTTAGCCTTGGTCCCCCCTCCTTCTGCCGACATGAGCTGGAAGCCTAGTTGTTGCTGTGGCTAAAGTTTTCCATGTTGGTGCTGAAGGAGGATGGTCCTGGGAGGGTTTAAGATACCCCTCTTTCTGGGATCCTTTTCCTTATATATTTCATTAAGAACTGGATTAAAAACATAAGAGTTAGGATACCACCCTTTCTGGGATCCATTGTCCTTATATATTTCATTAAGAACTGTATTAAAAGCATCAGCATTAGGATACCCCTCTTTCTGGGATCATTTGTTTTTATATCCTTCATTAGAACTGGATTAAAAGCATCAGAGTTAGCATACCCCTCTTCCTGGGATCATTTGTCCTTATATATTTCATTAAGAACTGGTTTAAAAGCATCAGCGTTAGGATACCCATCTTTCTGGGATCATTTGTCCTTGTATCCTTCATTAAGAACTGGATTAAAAGCATCAGAGTTAGGACACTACTCTTTCTTGGATCATTTGTCCTTATATCCTTCATTAAGAACTGGGTTAAAAGCATCAGAATTGGGATACCTCTCTTTCTGGGATCCTATGTCCTATATTTCATTAAGAACTGGATTAAAAGCATCAGCGTTAGGATATCACTCTTTCTGGTATCTTTTGTCCTATATTTCATTAAGAACTGGATTAAAAGCATCAGCGTTAGGATACCCATCTTTCTGGGATCATTTGTCCTTATATCCTTTATTAAGAACTGGATTAAAAGCATCAGAGTTAGGATACCACCCTTTCTGGGATCTGTTGTCCTTCTATATTTCATTAAGAACTGTATTAAAAGCATCAGAATTAGGATACCACTCTTTCTGGGATCTTATGTTCTTATATATTTAATTAACAACTGGATTAAAAGCATTAGAGTTAGGATACCCCTCTTTCTGGGATTATTTGTCCTTATATCCTTCATTAAGAACTGGATTAAAAGCATCAGAGTTAGGACACTACTCTTTCTTGGATCATTTGTCCTTATATCCTTCATTAAGAACTGGGTTAAAAGCATCAGAATTGGGATACCTCTCTTTCTGGGATCCTATGTCCTTCTATATTTCATTAAGAACTGGATTAAAAGCATCAGAGTTAGGATACCACTCTTTCTGGATCCTTTACCTTTTGTTTATAGAGGAGACCAGGTTTAATGCTTCTTAAAGCTGTTTAGAGGAGAGGCAGGTGCACCCGCTTTGTCTCAACAGTGGCAGAAGCCACACAGCTTTAAGATCATCTGGAGAGGCCCTGCTCTCGCCATCATCACAAGTACGGTTGGCAGGAACGAGAGACAGGGCCTTCTCAGTGGTGGCCCCTCGGCTATGGAACACCCTTCCTAGGAAGATTAGATTGGCTTTCTCACTCCTATCATTCCGGAAGAATCTTAAGACATGGCTATTTGAGTGGGCATTTGAAAATACGGAGTAACAGATATAATAACCATATGAACTGGACATTGTTTCAAATATTATTGTTTGAAGTATGTTTCATTATAATGTTTGATTTTATTGTTGCTGATGTTTTTTATATTGTATATTGTAATTGTGTCCTTGATGGCATTGAATTCTTGCCTTGTAAACCTCCTCGAGTCGCCGGAAGGCTGAGAGGGGCGGCATAGAAATGTACTAAATAAATAAATAAATTTCAAGGATGCCAGGGAAGGAAGAGCCAATGACTTGGAGCTCAGTTGAGCTAGGAGCACCATGTGGTCATGAAAGCAGAGGGGGAGCTGGTTATCGGCTCCTACTTGCTTTTGTGTTGAGCTGATTTTCGTACTGGGAGGGGGCTTCCCATTCCGTGCTCCCGAAGGTAACGAAAGGAATGAAAGAGTGAATGAAACAAATTCTGTGCACAACTCTGCTGCCATATAATCAAGTTCAAAGCAGATAATATGTATTTAATATGGCAGTGTAGAAGGGGCCTCTGTGACATTTATGTATAATATGTCGAAAAATGTGGGAAAACATCCAACAATGGTGTGCTTAGAAGGGAAAAACAGATTATTCAGCCATTTGCATTTTCCTCTTTTCCTTCTTCTCTGATTTATCTTCTCTTTACATAGATTTACATTCTCAGGGATGACTTCCACTTTTCTCTCTTTTTAAGCCTCTATATTAGTCAAAATGGAATGACTCTAACCATTGTGATCCAATTTACTGGATATTCCCTTGTGAGAAAGCAGAATTTACGTCTAAATGAACATGCAAGGAATTGACTATAAGTTAACAAGCAAGTAAATAAATAAAAATAAGAAGATATGATAGGGTTTTCTTGAAGTATTCTCAGAATCTGTAAAATATTGGTCATGGCAGTCAATTTCAATTTCAAAGTCGGGACTATTTTTGACTTTTGCTCATGGTTCCTTAGCTATACATGTACTTATGTTGCTTACAAGGTCAATTCGTGTCTTCCATAGTTTGGTTGTGGTCCAAAGGCTAGAATGAAAACAATGCAACATTAAGAATAGGGCATCATTCTTTTCTATGCTTTAAGGAACTTACTGAGGGTGTTCGGTGGTAGGTGTCACAAACTGTTGCAGGTCCCTCTTGTTTCAGCGTTAAGGAGCCGTCAATATCTTCCTGGTCACTTTCGCTCCAGTAATCTGCTATAAAATTGTTTGTATTGTGGTGCATTAGGTAACATTTTCAAAATATCATGGCATGCTGACTCTAGGGTCACATTGAAATAGCGCCAATGCCCAAACTGTGGTGCTCCCAACACAAACATGTATGTGTGCATACTTCAGGTAGGACTATTAAGAAGTTAGGCTGATATTTTGACTCTTCAAAGGGTGGACAGAGATAGAGCAGCGGTTCCCAGCCTTTGCTCCTCCAGGTGTTTTGGACTTCAGTTCCTACAATTTCTAACAGCTGGTAAGCTGGCTGGGATTTCTGGAAGTTGAAGTCCAAAACACCTAGAAGATCAAAGTTGGGAACCTCTGAGATAAGAGGATGGGAGTGGGAGAAAATGGCCCCATCAACACTGCCATATAATCCAGTTTCTAAATATAGTTCACCTGCTTTGAACTGGATTATATGGTAGTGTAGACTCATATAATCCGGTTCAAAACAGATAATCTGGGTCAGAAATATGACATTATATATTTATATTACATGTAATATCACTAATAATATTGCATTATAGAGGTATTATATTATATATTAGTATTACTAATATTTTGCTATGCTAATAATATAATATATTGTATATACATATAATATTTATAGTAATATTATAATGTGATGCAGTATAATACCAATACCAATACAATATAATATAATATATAATAATAATATTGTAATATAGTAAAACTAATATATTAGTATTGTACATGTTGTACAATCGTGTTGTAAACAGCTCTGAGTCCCCCCTGAGGTGAGAAGAGCTTATAAAAATGTTTACACACACACACACACACACACACATACACACACATATATATATAGTCATGTCAGGAGCAACTTGAGAAACTGCCAGTTGCTTCTGGTGTGAGAGAATAGGCCGTCTGCAAGGACGTTGCCCAGGGGACGCCCAGATTTTTTTTGATGTTTTATCATCCTTGTGAGAGGCTTCTCTCATGTCCCAGCATGAGGAGCTGGAGCTGACAGAGGGAGCTCATCTGCGCTCTTCCCTGTTGGCACAGGGGTTTAACCCACTGCACCACAGGGGCTCCAATATATATATAAATACAATCCATGGACTTCATGAATTCCCCCAGGACCATCATTTTTTACTTTCCAAAACTAAAAGACTTAAGCTTCATGCAACTTCCAAGGAATGCAATTCTGATTTTGAGCAACGAGAATTGTGGTTGTATCCAATCTGGCTGGGAGAAGCCAGTGCTGCCTAGGAAATGTGGACGATGGATGTTGGATTTTCTAGGTTGCTCAACCAGGATCTACCTGTACTTCATATATGTGGATGGCTTACTCTTGGGAGGACAAGTCAATTTCTATTCCGCATTTAGGGATACATTGAATCCGACTGTATTACCTTCATCTGGCCGGATATCCTTATCATCCGGTGTATATCCAATTGCTGCAAGACCCAAACGGTTCATCCACCTGATGAAAGAATAAAGAAAGGCTTTAAATCTGATACTTCTTCTGCTTTCAGCACAATTCAGTTATCTCCAGAATGAAGAGCTTACAATAATATAGGAATGTTTGCCCTATTTCTTGGAAGACTGAAGCAACGCGAAAGAAGTGTTCATTTTGGATGATCAGCAGTCTTATAGTGGGAAATCTATCCTGGATATAATGTCAGTAATTGTATACTATGGCTCTTAGCAGCCTGATTTTTCCCCCCAGCCTTTCATATCTCTCCGCAGGGAGAAGCTTGCACAGTTTGACAAGACAGCC
The DNA here is from genome assembly GCF_025583915.1 of Anolis sagrei ordinatus. Taxonomy (NCBI): domain Eukaryota; kingdom Metazoa; phylum Chordata; class Lepidosauria; order Squamata; family Anolidae; genus Anolis; species Anolis sagrei. The sequence goes on from NW_026844478.1 coordinate 14,554,159, forward strand.
TTCTTTCTAACCGTGCGCATCTCAAAGGGCCATGAATATTGCACAAATCTCCCCTGTAAATCCAACATAACATGTTCCTATAAAAGCCATCCGCAGGGGTGAAGGTGTGGGGAGGCTGCTCCCCTGGGCTGGAGAGGAAACAGTTCTGGGAATTACTTCAGAGACATGGGTTGTCTTACTTTTTCAGCATAACCTAGGAGTCCAAATTAGTTTGAATTAACCCTCTTCCTTTTCACAAACCAACAAAAGGTATGGTCTGTGGTTGGTACCATGATAAGGATGATTTAGCTCATGGAGGATGAAAATCTGTCTTGTGAAGAGACAGATGTCCCTGGAATATAGAAAAGTAGATTTGAATCTATGGCAGGTGAAGCCAGGACCAAAAATGAGTGGATCTTTTAGCATTGCTCAAAACGTATCATTTAAGGGTAACAGGAATCCTGGGGGAATGTCCTATCTGTGATTCTTGATAGGATGTTACAGATCCACTTAATTTGAGCTCCAGGCTCTAGAAAGTAATTTGGAATTGTCTAAGTTTTATCTACTGTTGTTTTAAAATTGTATTATTTTGATATTTGTTGTAATTTTATGTGACTTGTTTTATACTTTTGAACCATGTTTCCCTGGGAGATGGTGGCGGGATATAAATAAAGATTATTGCTGTTGTTGTTTTTATTGTTCTTATTATTATTTGAAACACAACAAGATGAGTCCACAGCAGACAAGATCGCTTTGCTGGCTGTTGTATTGGATCACACGTTGGACACTTCCCAAGTTATTGTTGTTGTTATTGTTATTTGAAACACAAGATGAGTCCACAGCAGACAAGATCACTTTGCTGGCTGTTGCATTGGATCACACGTTGGATGCTTCCCAAGTTATTGCTGTTGTTATTGTTATTTGAAACACAACAAGATGAGTCCACAGCAGACAAGATCACTTTGCTAGCTGTTGCATTGGATCACACGTTGGACGCTTCCCAAGTTATTGTTGTTGTTATTGTTATCTGAAACACAACAAGATGAGTCCACAGAGGACAGGATCACTTTGCTGGCTGTTGCATTGGATCACATGTTGGACACTTACCAAGTTATTGTTGTTGTTATTGTTATTTGAAACACAACAAGGTGAGTCCATAGCAGACACTCTGCTGGGTGTTGTATTGGATCACACATTGGACAGTTCCCAAGTGTCTAGTACTGTGTGATGTATCAGCGAATAATGTGTGCAGATCCCAGTAAGGTGGCCTTTTGCAGCTGGCAGCTGGTAATTATGTCAGTGCCGATTGTGTTTAAGTGCAGGCCATGGTCTTTAGGCACCGCACCCAGTGTGCCAATCACCACTGGGACCACTTTGACTGGCTTGTGCCAGAGTCTTTGCAGTTCAATCTTTAAATCCTCACATCGTGTCAGCTTTTCCAGTTGTTTCTCTTCCATCCTGCTGTCACTGGGATTGCAACATCGACAATCCATACTTTGTTTTTTAACACAATCATGAAGTCAGGAGTGTTGTGCTCCAAAACTCTGTCAGTCTGAATTCGGAAGTCCCAGAGGAGTTTGACGTGTTCATTCTCTGTAACTTTTTCTGGCTTGTGATCCCACCAGTTCTTTGTCGCAGGAAGATGATATTTGTGGCATCATCATCATCATCATCATCATCATCATCATCATCATCATCATCAAGGAGGGGAGACCCCAAAATCTATTGTCTTTTCTTCACCTGCCTTTTTCAAGTTCTGCTGTATTCAGAAAGCCTGTATTAAACAAGGGAGAAATGGCATATCCACCAGAAGTGCTCACAATAAGACTAAGGACTTCGTCCCATGCGATAAGTAAAGCATTGGGGATAGTTGTGGTTCCCTTGAGCTTTGAAACGCCCCGTTTGGAAATGAAATGGATGATTTTCCTACTCCCATCACACCTTTTCCCTCGTTCCCTTTTCTTTTCAAATTATGTTTGCCTATCATGGGTTTTTCTGAGGCTGAAATGTGTTGTAGTTCAGCTTTTGATTGTGCCTATACCTGATCTCTCTGGGAATTCTGGGTCTGCAAGTCAGCAGGAGACCCAGCAAGAGATTTTAAGCCCTGAAAATGAACTGTCTTTGTCTGAAGGCCACATTCCTGAAAGGCAGTTTGCTAGGGAAGCAAGGGCAGGAACAGATCTGAGCTTCAAGGGTGAAAATGAAAGTCCAGGTGGACAGAGTAATGAGCAGTTACATAGGAAATTTACATTATGTCAACATAGAGCTTCCCAGGAGAGTTTACGAAAGTCAAGACACCTATTAGCCAAAAAGTCCTTATTAGTTTCCCAGGGGAGACGGCATGATTTTCTCTCTATATTAGTTAGCTTGGTAGATGGGTCCATCAGTCCAGGCTACATCAGTATTTCAGTACTGATTTATTGCCAAGTCAAGGGATTTCTAGTTCCATGTTTCCTTTTGTTCATGTCTCATAATTACAGGTTTTGAGGACACTTCCTGAATCTCATGTTATGAATTTATTCTGCTTTTGTATTTCTGGTTTTTTATGCTACTTCTGTACTTTGATTTCTGTGGATTATTCCTGATATTTGGACTTTGGTCTTTTATACTATTTTGCTGAATTGCTTTTCATTTATCTATATAAATAAAAATGTAATGTTCGTTTGTGGGATTAACATAAATCAAAAACTATTGGACAACTTGACACCAAATTTGGACACAGTACACCTACTACCCCAAGGAGTGACCATCACTCAAAAATTGATTTTGTCATTTGGGAGTTGTAGTTGCTGGGATTTACAGTTCACCTACAATCAAAGAGCATTCTGAATCCCACCAAGGATTGAATGGAACCAAACTTGGCACACAGAACTCCCACAACCAACAGAAAATTCTAGAAAGGTTTGGTGGGCATTGACCTTGAGTTTGGGAGTTGTAGTTCACCTACATCCAGAGAGGACTGTAGACTTAAACAATGATAGATCTGGACCAAACTTGGAACGAATACTACATATGCCCAAATGTGAACACAGATGGAGTTTGGGGGAAATACAGCTTGACATTTGGGAGGTGTAGTTGCTGGGATTTATAGTTCACCTGCAATCAAAGAGCATTCTGAATGCCACCAATGATAGAATTGGGCCAAACCTCCCACACAGAACCCCAATGACCAACAGAAAATACTGTATTTTTTGGTGGTCTTTGGCAACCCTTCTGACACCCCTCGTGACCCCCACAGGGGGTCCCAACCCCCAGGTTAAGGCCATCCAGTCCTCCTCCCTTCACCAGGGCAAGAAAACATAATCAAAGCCCTCCTGATAAAGAGTCATCCAGCCATAGATATATATGATTCTCACTCTCTCTCACACACACACATGTGTATGACAGATATAATATCATAGATTTGAAAGGGACCCCTAAAGAAGGACAATAATATGTTCCATGTTCCAGAGTAGGCAAACAATCTCCACATCAACACTGACAAAAAAACAGCAAGAAGTACTGTTTACTAGGCTTGGGCGATCAAGAAAAAAATTGGTTCGAAACTCGTTTCGTTTCTAGGGTGCACTAGCGTTTCGAAATTCTGAGGACTTCCGAAATTTAAGATTTCAAAATTTCAAAATTTCCGAAATTTCGTAAATTACGAATCGATTCGTTAATGGCGGATGCAATTGCGCAATACGCTAAAAAAACCTCCAAATGGGACAGGGGGAACTTCTGAAGCTTCCCTCTCCCTCTGTGATAAAACAAACAACTATATTATATTATATTATATTATATTATATTATATTATAATATTATATTGTTGTATATTATATTATAATGTTATTATATTATATTATTGTATATTATATTATATTATTATAATATTATTATATTATATATTATTATAATAATGTAATATATATAATATAATATAATATAATAATTTATTATATTATATTATATATATTATATTATATTATAATATACAATTATAATATAATATAATAATAATATAGTAATATAATATATAATAATATAATATAATATAATATACAATGCACCAGACATACAAAAATAATTACGAAATAATTACGAAATAATTACGAAAATTGGAAAAAATTGTTTTGATTCTTAATTACTCCTCACACTATTCCTGCATGGCTTGATATTGGATCGTAAGCTAATTTAAATACGAATCAATAATGAATAACGAAATTAACGAACTGGATCGCCCAAGCCTACTGTTTACCCACAAGCATAAAGAAATTACATATATTAGAAACCAACACTTTCTCATTATTTTATTTTCAAGATCATCAGACTGGGCCACAGCAATGCATGGCAGGGGATGGACCGCTTTGCTATTTTACCTTGGACTGGAGTGTGTGTTAAGTACAGAGGTGGTTCCCAGCCTTGGAGTGCATCAGAGAGTGTGACTCACCCAGGATCACCCAGTGGGTTTCCATGGCTAAGCAGGGAATCGAACTCTAGTCTCCAGAGCTCAAACCATTACACCCTGCTGGCTCCCTTTAATACCAAGTGAAATAAATAAATGATGGACCTGTTTTCAATTAGCTGACAAGGCAAAGCATCTCCACTTATCTGATTAAAAATCAATATTGTTCCTTTCTAGCCTTTTCAACAGTTCACATTCATTTCAAAATTACAGGCTCCGCTTTGCTTTTATCTGCTTTATCGGGGCACCAAAGTGGTGTGATCTAGCCAAGTATTCTCTGATGCACTCAGCAAATACTAACTGCAGGAGGCGATTTGAAATATTAATAACATGCTGCTTTCCTCTAATTGGAATTAATCTGGACAACCTTTGCATTTTATCACAAAATTAATTCTCATCGCACTTTTGATTTCTCGAACTCGAGCGAGCTGATGAATAAATATCACACTCTCTGCTGATTTCATCAGATGTAACAAATACATAAAAAGGGAAATGCCGGGAAGGCTCTCTCGTTTGCAAACAGATTGGTGGGCCAGTGTTATTTATCACTTTACAAGAGACAGAGTGACCAACCCTCCCAGAGATAAATGTATTCATTGCATAATTAATTCATTGCAAAGTGCACAAGTTGGCTTGGTGCATTGCAAAGTGCAGAAGGAAGCATGAAGTCACTCCTTTTGCAAGGAAAAGCTGAGAAGAACCTAATGGGACATAAGGTAGGCTGGAAGGGAAAGGTAATGCATTTGCTTGGTAACATTTTCTAGAAAACAGACATCAGTCCAAGGTTGGATTCTAGCAGCTTGGCCCCTGGAACAGTTTCAAATATACCACATTTTCCGGCATATAAGATGACTCGGCGTGTAAGACGACCTCCAATTTTTCCAGTTAAAATATAGAGTTTGGGATATACACGCCGTATAAGACTACCCTTCTTCCAACACACCAAATAAAAAATGTAAAAGCATCAGGTTTGATTTCAATATGTTAATTTTTCTATTACTGTACCTCCTTCTCTGCCTCTCAAATCTCGCACATGCGCACCTGCACCACTTCACTGCAATTTTCAGGAGCGAGATCTGAGAGGCAGAGGAGGAGGTATGGTAATAGGATACAAGGGCAGGCCAGACAGGTAAAAGAGGTGTGTCTTTCTGGGCCCAGAGCCACTCCATCTCTTTTTTCCAAATCCTGGACACCCTGGATGCCTGCAGCTTGCTCTACCTTCTCTTACACCTTCCCGGTGAGGTGCCCGTTCACCTCACCACGAATCCTGATGAATGGATTTTCTTCTACCATTCTTGTACAGCATCGCCCTTAATGCTTTCATACAGCTGCTGCATATGGCAGGGACGTGGCCACTGCCATTTTTGAGCTCCCCCACCATATGCGGCAACCACAGATTCTCCAATCCAGATTGGAAGTTTCAGCAACCGCTCTATAAAACAACTCCCATGTATAAGACTACTCCTGCGTATAAGACGACCCCTGACTTTTGAGAAGATTTTATTGGGTTAAAAAGTAGTCTTATACGCCAGAAAATACAGTAGGTCTCCCCTTAAAATATATTCTCAGCAGATATAGTTCTGCTGTTGGAATGTCCTTTCATTCTTTTGCTCTCTATACATCAGAATAACTGTAATTTTATTGTCGAAGGCTTTCATGGCTGCAATCACTGGGTTGTTGTAGGTTTTTCGGGTTATATGATCTCACTACCTCTGAGGATGTTTGCCATACATGCAGGCGAAATGTCAGGAGAGAATGCCTCTAGAACATGGCCATATAGCCCAAAAACCTACAACAACCTATATGGCCATGTTCTAGAAGCATTCTCTCTTAGTGTTTCGCCTGCATCTGTAACAGACCTCACAACCTCTGAGGATGCTTGCCATAGATGCAGGTGAAATGTGAGGAGAGAATGCTTCTAGAATATGACCATATAGCCTGAAAGACCTACAACAACCCAACTGTAATTTTCTTTTGTAGTTTTGATCTTCCATCAGTGTTGCCTCCAAAAAATCTTGCAAGTCTCTTGGGAAAACAGGCGGACAAATGTCAGTGTGCTGGAAGAAACAAAGACCACCAGCAATAAAGCAATGCTCCTACGCCATCAACTCCACTGTACTGGCCACATTGTCTGAATGCCCGATCACCATCTCCCAAAGCAATCTCTATACTCCTAATTCAAGAACTGAAAATGGAATGTTGGTTGGCAGGAAAAGAAATTTAGAGATGGACTTAAAGCCAACCTTAAAAACTGTGGCCGAGAATTGGGAAGCCCTAGCACTTGAGTGCTCTAACCGGAGGTCAGCTGTGACCAGCAGTGCTGTGGAATTCGAGGAGGCACAAATGGAGGGCAAAAGGGAGAAATGTGCCAAGAGGAAGGTGCCTCAAGTCAGCCCTGACTGGGACTGCCTTCCACCTGGAAAGAGATGTCCTCACTGTGGAAGAACATGCGGGTCAAGAATAGGGTTCCACAGCCACCTACGCACCCACCGCCAAGACACTGCACTTGGAGGACCATCATCCTCGGGATACGAGGGATCGCCTAAGAACAAGAAGAAGTATACATTTGCTCAACTTCCATGGAGAGAACTCATGCACCTTACCGATTCATTTCTTCCAGGCAGTCCGTTGCGAAGAAGAAACTCTTAATTTTGGGGTGACAAGCTTTGAAGGCACTGCAAGGGAAGCAGAAAGAAAGAAATGGAAGCATACTAAGTCAAGAAAATATCCGATATTTGGGACTTTAAGAGCAAGGCATTCAGTTACACTTCAATTCCAAGAACCCTGTGGCAAATGCCTTCTGAACATTATGCAGAGTTCTTTTCTAAACCAGAATTTGAATTCTTTGACTTTATGGATCTAAAATTCTATATTTCCTCCTTCCAAAGAAGATCACGTATATTATTTTTCAGCTGTAATGCAAAAATAGGATGGTAAAAAGGGGAATTTGGTCTGTGGGCCAAATGTTGTCTGTTTCGACAGAAGGGAAACAAAGGGTAGCACCCAGCAGTCATACAATATCACAAGTTTATGGCCTTAACAAGTGCTTGCTAATCAAATAAAGAGGGAATTGTCAATTGGGGGACACAACAGCCAAGGTCTCTTCAGCCTACCTCCATGGGCTGCACCCCACATAAGGCCTAAATATCTCCATTTTCCTTTACAGTCACATGAGAACAACAAAGATTTGGGTGTCTTTTATTTGAAATTCTATTTGTTTTGGTTTCAGTAAAGTTAAAATGCTAGTTTTTCAGCCCCCTTTTTAGGCTGAAAGAGCTCCCCTCGGCTTATACTTGAGTCAAGGTTATTTATTATTTTACTCTGTTATTAGCATTATTTTTATTACTTTTATTATTTTACTCTATTATTAATATTATTATTATATTTACATTACTTTACTCTTTTTATTGTTATTATTACATTTGTTTTTTACTCTATTATTATTACATTATTTTACTCTATTGTTATTATTGATTTATTATTTTATACTATATATTATTGTTTTATTACATGTATTATTTTACTCTATTATTATTATTACATTTATTATTTTACTCTATTATTATTGGAAAGATACATAAGGACATTTACATTGAAGGAGGTTAGAATAACGGTTTAATCAGAGTCGGACAGTTGTAATGAATTCTCTAACTTTTAGGCTAGGAAGATGTTGGGGTTCAGCCTCCGTGTGAGCCTGAACCTGATTCTTTGATTGTATTTCCTGATGCAACTGAACAGGCTACTGAACATGTATTTTTCCCTGATGGTTTGGAAACTGTTGATTCTGAGGGCAGTGGCTGGGAAAATGAAACTACACATCCTAATGAGAATGTTTCAGAATCAAGCGGTGATAACTCTCCAGAGAAGCTAACACCTGCCTTTTTAAATGAGGATAGAAGAGTACAGATTTGGGAAAACAGGAGTGAATCACAGAGCCTGCGAAGGTCAAGTAGATTAAAGGAAAAGGAGGCTTCCAAGCCAGGAGGCGTGTCCTGAAACAGTTTCTTTAGTTTTAAGTGTCTCCCCCCGGGCTGTCTCGTTAGATCAAGCATCGTTTAGACTGAGGCATTACCTTGGCAGAGTTCCCGTTTCCCATGGCCTGCATTCCCAGAGGCTTCTAGTTTTCAAGTACGGTTAGTGAGATGCTAACAGCTTCTAGGTTTTTATAGGGTTGCTTTTGGAATTTTGATCTAGTTCAGAGATATTCCTGACTGCTGAGTTTTACTGTGACATTTTGACTTTGCATTTTCCTCTATTTTGTAACCATTTTTCATCAATAAAAAAGGATTGTTTTTTCCCACAGTCAAGTGTGGTGGATTTAATCTTATGGTCTCGTTCCCTGATCTGGGTTGCAACAGAAGAGCTCAGAAAAGTAGGCCCAGGAAGTTCAGCAGCCATTTTAGAAGGGTGCCTGGGGGCATCCATTTTAGAGACTCATTTCCTGGAGGGGGCGGTGCTTAGGAGCAGCTTGTAGGGAAATGAGGGGAGTTTGTAATTGGCTGGGAGAGAGTGGGTGGAGCTTAACTTGAGAAAATAAAAAAAATTACTTTAAGGGTGCGTTTTAAAATCTGACAGGTCAGTTTGGGTTGGGTGTGAAAGAGAGAGGAGTTAGGGTTTGGTGTGAAGAAGAGAAGAGTTAGTGAAGCCAGAAGTTGATCAGTTAGTCAGCAGAGTCAGTTAGTGAGAAGAATTTATAGCTATTGGGAAAGGATAGCTGGTGGAGTGGAGAGACAGATCCAAAAGGAAAGGACTGTCTGTGTGGAGTTTAGGATTACTAGGCAGAGAGGAATCCTGTCAGTAGTTTCTGGAAGGAGAGGGGAGTGTTATGTGCAACTAAGCTTTGATCTGTTTAAAGAAACCATACACTTTATTCAACATTGAAACCGCTAAGCTTAAAGCCTGTATTGTTCAAGTTCTCTCAAATAAACAACATTGTTCTTTGTTCACAACCACTGCCTCATGTGTGCCTCTGTGTGAGAAGTTTTCCAAGCAGTTTATAAAAGAAATCAAAGTTAAATGGTGGCAGTGTATATTTAAAAAGGAATCTCTTTATTGTTACCTCAGAGAACCAAGCCTGAGTGCGAATCCAGCACATTCTTGCCTAAAGATACCTCAAGACAAGCCAAGGGCTTAACATTTCTTTTAAGTGTGGTGGTAGCCAGTGTTCTGTTAAAAGGTTTTTCGGCCAGAAGTTTGTTCCAGCTTATTCAGCTTTTGTTTTTTACTTAAAGTAGCCACAAGCTTTTACCTTACTGGTTTGCAGTGGTTGGGATTTTGTTAATACTCTATTATAGCAGTCTTATCTTAAATATCTTAAATATGTTTTCTCAGTTTTTGTGGTAAAATTAGGTGCCTCAGTTTATATTCGGGTCGACTTATACTCGAGTATATATGGTAATTGCACCAACATGTGCCTCCAATGGAGGCCAACAGGTAGAGTCATGAGTCTCATCATATCCAACAGTGCCTCAACCTTCTTCTTTGGAGCTTAGGATTATTTTCTATAATATAAAGACCAAATTCTTTTATATCCTTGCAGACTCACAAAACCAAAATCTCATACACTTTCCCCACACAGAAGTTCTCTCTGTGATGTTTTTGTGTGCGTACCTGGCTTGAGGTCCAGGATACGCAACTTCCTCGCAGTCCTTTTTTTGGTTAGTCTCCAGCTCTTATTCAGCTCCTTAGGAGGGAATTCAAGCAGCCATTTCCTCCATTTCCATTAGAAACTCAGACCAGGGTCACAGATGAGCAAATATGGAATACCCCTCAATGTGTGACCTTTTAGCAAACGAACGGGAAGGCTTTTCAAAGCCAGCCCTTGCTGTTCACACAAGGAAGTCTTTCACTAAAAGAAAAGATGCTTCGCTTTCCTTGGCATAATAGCTCTCCAACAGCATTTGCTGGTAGGAACAAAAAGATGAAAAACAAGGTCTGGGTCTTTGGTTCTTGGTGAGTAAGCCAAAGAATTGCTAACCACAGAAATGGCTCCGCAGGAGAGCAGAAGGAAAAGCCGGATGGATCGGCATCCCAAGGAGCAAGGAAAAAGGTTTCAAATACATCACTTCGACCCAACTTTCTCCATTTCTGTGTGCTTTTGTAGCTAAATGCCACATACTTTGCTAATAGCCTCTTGCGCATGTAAAAGCAATGGGGATTTTTGAAGCTATATACATAGCACGTTGGGACCGTTTATAGGAATGAACAGCACCTAGTTGAGGGAGAGGCATGACGAAATAATCCCAACCTTGCCATTGTATGTCATTACTCATCGCAGAACCCACAGTCTCTCACATTTTTCCTCTGTACCAGATCTCTGTATGTCCCATGAATCTTCGCTCTCATACAGTGAGCCTATATGAATGCTTCTGGTGACACAAATACCAAATATCATGCACTCAAAAATCATTGTGGTTCTTTCCCCCTTTTGATATTAACTAAGGACCATTACTGCATTCTCCTCTTTACTCTGCAGATATGTGCAAGAAGATATAGATATAGGTAGATATAGGACAGCAGTTCCCGACCTCTGCTTTGACCAGGGACCACTTGACCAGAGACCACTTGACCAGGGACCACTTTGACCAGAGACCACTTTACCAGGGACCACTTTGATCAGAGACCACTTGACCAGGGACCACTTTGACCAGAGACACTTGAGCAGGGACCACTTAACCAGAGACTGCTTGACCAGGGACCACTTTGACCAGGGACCACTTGACCAGGGACCACTTTGACCAGGGACCACTTTGACCAGAGACCACTTGACCAGGGACCACTTGACTAGGGACCACTTGACCAGGGACCATTTTAACCAGGGACCACTTGACCAGAGACCACTTGACCAGGGACCACTTGACCAGGGACCACTTGACTAGGGACCACTTGACCAGGGATCACTTGACCAGGGACCACTTGACCAGGGATCACTTTGACTAGGGACCACTTTGACCAGGGACCACTTTGACCAGAGACCACTCTTCAAAATTAGTATCAAATGGGTTAGAAATAAGTTTTTGGTCAACTTTAGATTCGGTTTGGTTATTTGGGGTGCTGATTCAGAAAGTTGCCTTGGATAGACCACATCAGCTCTAGTTTCTGATACAGAAGATATGCCACCCAGTAGTCGCCATCTGCTTGCTCACAGAAAACCATATTTAATAACCTAGAGCTGATGTGGTCTATTCAATGCAATTTTCTGAATCAGCACCTCAAATAATCCCAGGAGCAGGCTGAAAAACGAAGACACCAAGGCACCTGCATGTCCAGGCAACATGTGGAACGGCTCTGCACAGGGGGAGGGAAGGAGGAGGAGAAGCAGCAGTCAGGAGGACTGTGGTCATGCTTTTCGTAGATAATCAGCCTCTCCCCGCCCGACATCCCCTTTGCCTCAGCACTATAAGAGGGTTTCGTGAGACCAGTCACTCTTGTTGCAACAGTGTAGTAACAGTGAGGCCACGGACTATATTTTAGTTCTTGGGGATCACTGGTGGTCCACAGACCACAGGCTGGAAACCACTAGAATAATAGAAACAGAGTTGGAAGAGATCTTGTGGGCCATCCAGTCCAACCCTCTGCAAAGAAGCAGAAAGATTGCATTTAAAGCACCTCCAACAGATGGTCATCTAGCTTCTGTTTAAAAGCCTCCAAAGAAAAAGCCTCCACCTCACTGCGGGACAGAGAGTTCCACTGCTGAACAGCTCTCACAGTCAGGAAGTTCTTCCTAAAGTCCAGATGGAATCCCCTTTCTTACAGTTTGAAGCCATTGTTCTGCGTCCTAGTCTCCAGGGCAGCAGAAAACAAGCTTGCTTCCGCCTCCCTATGACTTCCTCTCATATATTTATATTTATTTATTTATTTATTTACTTCTCAGCCTAACAGGCGACTCAACGCGGTTTACAACAAAGGTACAACAGTCAACGATATACAATTTAAAACCATAAAAGCATAATACACAATATTGACACAACAATAACAACCCAATGCATCTCATGACTAAAATTGTGATCCAGTTTCGTCGTCCATATTACCATTCCTGTAATCATCACATTCATTGCACCAATTAACCAAATGCCTGTTCGAACATCCAGGTTTTTATACATGGCTATCATGTCTCTTCTCAGCCTTCTCTTCATCAGGCTAAACATGCCCAGCTCTTTAAGTCACTCCTCATAGGTCTTGTTCTCCAGACCCTTGATCATTTTAGTCGCCCTCCTCTGGACACCTTCCAGCTTGTCAATATCTCTCTTCAATTGTGGTGCCCAGAATTGGACACAACATTCTAGGTGTGGTCTAACTAAGGCAGAATAGAGTATGGGTAGCATGACTTCCCTGGATCTAGACACTAGACTCCTATTGATGCAGGCCAAAATCCTGTTGGCTTTTTTTGGTTGGCTCATGTTTAACTTGTTGTCCACAAGGACTCCAAGATCTTTTTCACACATGCCGCTCTCAAGGCACGCGTCCCCCATTCTGTATCTTTGCATTTTATTTTTTCTGTCTAAGTGGAGTATCTTGTATTTGTCACTGTTGAATTTCATTTTGTTAGTTTTGGCCCATCTAATCTAATCTGACATAGAAGAACTTGGTTGTTGTGTGCCTTCAACTTTGTCTTTGATCATTGTAGTCCACCAAGAGGATGACTGATTCAATGACTGATTGACAATAAGTATTTAGTCAATGATTAATTGACTCTGGAGGGTCATAGATTTGGTTACACCACAAATACATGAACCCATCCATTCATATATGATGTTGACATTTTAATGGAGTGACCAGCACAGGGTAAGCAGTCATATGGACCTGGTCCAGCAATGTGAAAAGTGGTTCACTGCTGAAATGAGAACTAACACAGGAATGGGAAAACATTAGAAGAAACTTTAAAAAGTATACAGTTCGAAAGCTGTATTTGAATGCTATATCTGTCGGGTATAAGTTCCCATACCTCCCTAGTGGTTACTTTTTTTTCATGTCAGGAGTGACTTGAGAAACTGCAAGTCGATTATGGTGTGAGAGAATTGGCCATCTGCAAGGACATTGCCTGGGGGACGCCTGGATGTTTTAACATCCTGCGGGAGGCTTCTCTCATGTCACTGCATGAGATGCTGGAGCTGGCAGATGGGAGCTCACCCCACTCCCCGGACCTTTTGGCCAGCAATCCTGCCAGCACAAGGGTTTAACCCATTGCACCATCTGACACTGTGGGTAATAGTGAACCCTATATTTTAAATAAACTTGGGCTGGAATCATGCCATAGAGCTGCATTGGAAGACTAAGGCTTCCAAAAGGATATACTTTTTCCAAAAGGATATACTTTTGGAGCATGGGTAAGTGAAACCATGGATTTCAAAACTATGGATAAGGGAGACATAATGTCATTTGCATTGAGCATAGAATTCATCCCAAGGACCATCCATCCATCCTTAAAGAACACAGAAGGAAGGGCAAATATGGAACAGAAATCATCAACATCATCCACCAGATGGCAGGCAATAGCTATTGATTAGAATAAACCAAGCTGCCAAGGAAGAGTTACTTGACAAGGAGATAAACCCCACTTGCCTAGTTTCCAACAAACCTCACAACTTCTGAGGATGCCTGCTGTAGATGTGGGCAAAACATCAGGAGAGAATGCTTCTGGAACATGGCTAGACAGCCCAGAAAACTCGCAGCAAACCAAAGGAGACACCACTTGGAACGTGGTTGGTTCCTTTCTGCAGTGTGAGACTAAACCCATACATTGTCCCATTCTCCATATCTTGGATTTGTGTCCCATCTCAAAGGGCTGAACCACAAATAAAGGAATTCCCATCAAGGGCACAAATCTTGCAAAGTTACATAGGGAATGCTTGGCCTTCCTACAATTAAATAATAAAAACAAACTAGATATGAAAATTAAGTGGCCATTTTTAGTAAGAAAAGGATTTAGGACTAAAATGAAATGCCAAGTGAAAATCAAAATAAAAACCAGCGAGTCTTACAAGTGCTTCCACATTGGATCAGAGAACCTGGCCCTTTCCTGGAGGCTCAGACAAAAGCAATCTGCTGCAGCCTCGCCTAACTTGTGCCATTTTCCTCATTAATAACTCAAGCTACATGTTGATATCTCTTGGCCACATGTGTCTAGTTTCCATCTGTGGAAACTTACTCAACTGCTGAGTATGCCTGCCCTGTTTGGCATAAGTCTGCCCATGCAATGCAGGTGAACATAGTATTAAACAAAACATGCCGAATAATCACAGGATGTTTTAAACCTACACCTCTTGATAAACTCTATTATCTAGCTGGCATTGCCCCCCCCCCCCAATGTGCGATGGGAAGTTGCTGCTAAATATGAGAGAAATAAGGTTGAACACTGAAAGCTGCCCACTGCATGGCTACCAGACTCCTCCCAGTAGATTCAAATCAAGGAAAAGCTTTATGAGAACTACCATTCCTCTTGGCGTCCCCCCAGCAACAGCAAGGCTATCCCTCTGGGCGGCGAAACCAGGAAACCCCAACTGGATGGCCCCCCCATGAGGGTCTTCCTCCAGGGGCAAACCAAGAATGGGCACCTTGGAAGTCCCTGAACAGACTCAGAAGCAGATCAAAAGACAACCTGGCAAAATGGCGCAACCTAGAAGAATCCCACACTTTGTGTGACTGTGGAGCAGAACAGACATCTGCATGCTTGTCCATAATGCCCCGCCTCATGCACAGAGGACGAACTGTTTGAAACTACAGACAATGCCATTGCTGTTGCCCGTTTTTAGTCAAAAGATATTTAGCTGCCTGTACTCCTATTTTTATCAGTTTTATACTAATTTATGCAATGATTTTAATACGAAATAATAATAATCTGTGGAATAATCTGTGGAATGAAAGGTCTGAGCTATATTATCTCATCAGCATCAGTGGTTGCACAATGTACAAACCCATTATCAATTCTGGTGAACAGATATGTTATTATTATGATCTGATGCAGTGAGCAGATTTGCCATACGGTAAAAACAAGCTATACTGTGAAAACCTGTCCTATTGGGCTATGGCAATTTCTTTATTCTTATTTGTGTGGGTTGTCACACATCTTCCTAAGCAGTTCCTCCCAAGAGAGCACCCGACTGTCTGGGGAAGTTAGATTTCTGGCTGTGATGATTCCTGGAGTCAAACGAGTGATTCTTATCTTTTCTTCCTTGCCTTCGGGCCTGTCTAGTGACTCGTTTCCCAGTCTCCGAAGTGCTACTGAATAGTGAATGTTGACTTGTATATGGCACTTTAGATGGGGAAAACAATGCAACAATAGAGCATGCCACTGACAAAGCTTGTCTCCAAAACGTTCAAAATCTTTTATATCCTGCCAAGCTAGTTTTCCACACTGACGCTACAGGTTTCATCTAGACAACAGCAGAAGATCAGGTAATAATAATAATAATAATAATAATAATAATAATAATAATAATAGAGAATGAACATGCCAAACTCCTCTGGGACTTCTGGATTCAGACAGACAGAGTTTTGGAGCATAATACTCCTGACCTCACAATTGTGTTAAAAAACAAAGTATGGATCGTTGATGTCGCAATCCCAGGTGACTGCAGGATTGCAGAGAAACAAGTGGAAAAGCTGACATTATATGAGGATTTAAAGATCGAACTGCAAAGACTCTGGCACAAGCCAGTCAAGGTGGTCCCAGTGGTGATCGACACACTGGGTGCAGTGCCTAAAGACCTTGGCCTGCACTTAAACACAATCGACGCTGACAAAATTACCATCTGCCAGCTGCAGAAAGCCACCTTACTGGGATCTGCATGCATTATTCACTGATACATCACACAGTCCTAGACACTTGGGAAGTGTCCGACGTGTGATCCAATTCAACAGCTAGCAGAGTTGAAGTCTGCTGTGGACTCATCTTGTTGTGTTTCTAATAATAATAAATAATTATTATTTGAAACACAACAAGTCTGCTGTGGACTAATCTTGTTGTGTTTCTAATAATAATAATAATAATAATAATAACAATAACAACTTTATTTATTTGACCTGTCATATAACCATTTCAAAGTATAGCATGAGTAAAAGACATGGCAAAAAGGTGAGGACAGCAGCTGACATTCTATTTACAGAGCCAAAATTTGTGAGAATTTTTATTGAGTTTCCATACATAGTCTAGTATCAAATCAGTTAAATTGGCTTATGGCATACTGTATATGCTCAAGTATAAGCCAACCCGAATATAAACTGAGGTTCCTAATTTTATCACAAAAACCTGGGAAAACGTATCGATTTGAGTATAAGCCACGCGTCGCAATCACGTATGGTGGGGACGAGAGACAGGGCCTTCTCGGTGGTGGCCCCTCGGCTCTGGAACTCTCTCCCGATGGAGATTAGATCTACCCCTTCCCTTCTGACTTTCAGAAAGCAAATAAAATCCTGACTCTGGGACATAGCATTCTCAGAATGATTAGCGAGTCAACAACTACTGACCACACTGGTGGATTGTGATGAATGTGATTTTATCTTGACAATTGGGCTTTATATATTTATTTGGTTTGTATTTCAATGTATTATGATGTTATTATGTTGTTAGTTGAATTGTGTATGGATTTTCTTCGGAGGTTGAGAAGACCGGGTTATAAAAGTTCTAAATAAATAAATAATAAATACATAAAGGAAAACAGAAAGGACTAGAAAATCTTAATACTTACACCGACTTTCTACACTCAAAACCCAATGGCTGAGGCATCTGCCTCACTTTGCCCAATAATGGGACTGGCCATGGGTCACCTCATTGGATATGAAGCCCCCGGTGGCGCAGTGGGTAAAACCCCTGTGCCGGCAGGACTGAAGACCTGCAGGTTGCAGGTTCGAATCCGGGGAGAGGCGGATGAGCTCCCACTATCAGCTCCAGCTCCTCATGCAGGGACATGAGAGAAGCCTCCCACAAGGATGATAAAACATCAATTCATCTGGGCATTGTCCCCTGGCCAACGTCCTTGCAGACGGCCAATTCTCTCACACCAGAAGCGACTTGCAGTTTCTCAAATCGCTCCTGACATGACAAAAAAAAAAACCTCATTGGATGCCACTTGTCAAAGCAGTCACCTTTAAGAAGCCATAAAACCTGACCTAAATTTATGCCTATGAGACCTTCCCTCCCTTGAAGCATTAGCCCTCTCCCGTCTCCATTTTTCAGTCTTTTCCCCCACATACTTACTGTTTCCTCCTGCATTCGATGGCTCTGTCTATCCTGAACTCTGGTAAACTGATGAATCCTTCTGCTTTTTCATCCTATTGAGAAAGGAAAAGGGAACACGACTGACAAAGAGCAAAAGGTTGAGATCCTGCTCGGTCTTTTCATTATAGATGGTGAGTTTCCAAATCTGTGAGCAAGCTAGAGTTAATCCAACTCCTGTTTGCCGATGACCTTTAAATAGGAGCATTTTTAGTCAAAAGAAGGCCAGCTTGAGCCTATTAATAACCAAGAGCCGAGCGAAAATTTGCATGGTGCGCTCTTTTCACTTTTGTACGAGAAGTGTGTCGTTTGAAGCCGATTTTACATTATTATCATCCGTTCAAAAGGAAAAGTCCTATCCTAAACTACAATCAAAGCCAGAGTTGAAAGCCCTTAAGCCACAAACTCATAGACTGCAGCCCTGGCTGCAACGTCAGGGTGAAGTACCAGTGCCTTTTGGGAACTATTTCCATTTCTGGAAAAGGCAAAAAAATCAGCATGGGATGAAGCAACTCAGCAACTTTTGACCTTTTGTGAAGCTAAATTGCATGCAATGGTTTTGAGAACTTTTTCAACACAATGGGTTCCTCTTTTCTTGTGAGATCGGTAAAAAAATATGATCGTTTTGAAAGTGTTCGTCCCTCGAGAAAGGATTGCCCTCACCCTGAGTTGACTCCATCGGCCCTCTGTGATGTTCCTACAAACCAAATGCATAGTATTCCAATTGGAGTGACTCATGTCAAGATCGTCGCTTTCATCTGGCTTTGTGAACATTTTTGTACAATCTCATGTGAGTGACTACTATCATAAATGAGACCCAAACTGTCACCATATTGTATCTTTGCCAAAAGTGGGACAACAATATTGACTTTAAGGGATTTATGTATAGGGATACTCACATTCTGGTTAGTGTACCAATACAGGGAGGAATCCTTCAGCACGAACCAGTATTTTTTCCACTTCTGGGTAAAGTAGCCTTTGGCGTCCTTTTTCTTCCATAACCAGCCCTCGCAATCTCCATGCCCCAAATCTTTGCATGAGATCCGCCGTCGGCTGCTGTTGTTCAGTGAGCCTCCTTGAAAGGAAATAGCAACGGGGGAAACTGAGGCTGGATCTACACAAGAACCGCGTTCTAGCCTCACTGAGAAGAATCCCATCCAGTTTGACTACAATAACATCATTCACCAATTTTAATCTGAACTCAGATAGGTCTTGAAAGTCACATTGGTACAAAAAAAGATAATTTCTGGCACATTCACATGTTCACTTCGTTTGACTGTTTTAGATCCCCTGACCCTAGTGTCTATGGGCTTTTATTATTTATTTATTTATTTATTGGCGAGATTTATAAATTCCACCCTTCTCACCCCGAAGGGGACTCAGAGCGGCTTACAAGTAAAAAGTAAATACAATATATTATATTATTATCATAGCACAATATTAATATTATATATTACATTCTACTATAACATTATACTGTAATATTATTAGTAATATTACATTTAATATAAAATATATAATATATTATTATTATTAGTATATTGTATTACATTATAATATCATCAATATTATATGTATATGTATATGTATATTATATTATATTATAAGCACAGTTCAGGAGACAAGAAGGAATTGCCTTGATGGCCCCTGCGATTGTTGCTGGGGGGGGGGGGGGGG